>JACTVC010000034.1:0-497237 GCA_018417955.1 Laccaria trichodermophora
TCATTCAAAATTTTTGAAGGTTTACCAGCACAAGGCTCTAATTCGACACACCCGCAAGATCAGGACACTCTGCCTGAGCTCTGACGGCGCTCACTTACTCAGCGGAGGTGATTTCCACTTGAATTTTTCATATGGCATAACAATGACATTTTCCTCAGGCGAGGACGGCTTACTGGTGGTATGGGATCTGGAATCCGATACTCACCAACGATTTTTTCCTCTAATGGATATGTTATGGCCGCCACCTGGATGTCTTCAACCCAGAGTCCTACGAAGACCCTCGCCTTTGGTTGTCACGATGGCATGATCCACGTTCATGTGCGAGGAAATAATGTTCGTCACTGTACACCTCAATTCACATGGTTTTCTGACCCTACCTTCAGGGGATTTTCTATCCCTCTTCGTCCGTTCACGTTGATGACGGGCCTGTGGAATTTCTCGCTTTCAATCCCACTACCTTATCTGCATTGGCCGTTGGAAGTGGCCGTCCCCAGAATTGGCGTGTTGATGCGACAGGTCAGTAACACCTCGGAGAAACATGGCCCAGTTACTTATTTGATGGAAGCAGGTCTTCTCGTCGGTTCTCATGGAGAATGTGCCTTCCAAGGAGGGCTACCCAAGAAACGTAAATTACAGTAATCATTTGACTTTGTTATCAACTTACTAACTTCCAACGCACAGCGATGAAGCTTGAAGTAGTGCGTAATTTTACCATCTCCAAAATCTCGTGTTTAATTTATGTTCCTAGGCGCATTCCTTCCATGAAGGAAACCATATGAACATCAAGGTTTCGACTGATCATGTAGGCGTGATCGATGTCTTCACGTGGTCCGCCTCCAAAGGGCTGAGAGGGGACTTAAAACGTCTGATCGTCATGATAATTACCCATGTTTACATGATTGTACTTATTGCTCGAATTCTTCGCCCAAGCTTCTTCTGCGAAGCTTCGCAGAAGAAGTAGGGTCGTCTCAGAGAAAGAGCGACACCTCGTTCGGTGATATTGTGTACTAAATATAAATTCCGCTCTGCGTTTTTTGTTCAATACATCCACTTGCGACTTCTCCTCTGCGGCGTTGCGGTTACATACATACCAAAATAGCTATAACCAACCGCGAAAGCAAATAAAGTTATCAATACAGGTGACGCGGTACAAGTGCCTCATTAGCCGGACAAGAGGGGCAGATTTGGGTACTGCGAGGAGGTCGAGCGCGTAGATGTCCCCGCTGGTGATGGTCAAGTGACAAGGGATGACGGTTCCACGTGCGTAGCAAAGCTAGGTGTCAAAGTGTCATTCAAACTAAAGAGATTCGTCAAGCTCGTGCTAAGCTCGGCAAAGGCAAGCTTACAGAACAGCAGTACGAAGAGTTCATCAAGAAGGAGATTGAGACGCTGATTCGACTAGCTTCCTCCCCTTCATCGTCATAGGGAACTGGCAGAGGTGGAAGTTGTGGATGGGGAGCGTGGGGGGTAGATCACCATCAGGGAGGAGAAAGGGAAGAATGGTCCCTATCAACTCGTGGATATCTGCACGAGGAAAGGAGTCCGTAAATGGCTAAAATCATTATTGAGAAGATTGTGCAAGCAAGATAAGGATGACGTACGATAACGTCGCCAACAATACCATAGTCATCCCATAACTCTTTCAGCGTGCAGCCTTCTAGTAAGGTATCAGTGAGAACCTGGGAACGGCGACCCCCAATCGGACCGTCCAAATTGTCGGAAGGTGCTGTACACCTAAATTAATCTGTCAGCAGGAGATTACGTCCAAAACTATTTCACTTACTTTGCACACCAGTCCTGAACAACGCATGCAAGCAGAGCTTGTTCTGGGTAGTCGGCAATATAGGGTCCAAGGCCATAGACCACACGTCGGTAATGGGCATCTCCGCAGCGCGTAACGCGAGGAGTGGTCATGTGAGGGCGTAACGATGCGAGGACATGGTCAAGTGACGTATGAAACAGCTGCCGGCGGAATTTGCGGAAGTTCACATCATCCGTATAATCCTTGGAAGCTTTAAATTTGGTCGTCAGTGACCAGACGGGAAAATACAATGTAGACGACTCACTTTTCGGGATGGAGAGGAAAGCTAGAAGGGAAACGGCGCCGCGGTGAGCGCGTCGCACAGAGTTATGAACATTTCCGATCGACGTGTATAACGGATAGAATTCGTTCTGGCCCGTTGCAACAGACACCGTTGTTTTGTCGCTACCGAGGATAGCTGGTACAAACATGGCACCATGAGTGCGTATCTCCTTTTTTGCGAATGGCAACCGTCGCCCTTTGACTTCGAACCATGCCCCCAAAATCCGCGCTACCTCTTCCTCGCACTCTTCAGGTTACTCTCCGAGCGAACCGTGACCCCCATCCTGGAGTAACTGAAAAAGACAAGAAGCCCCGTCGCACCAGTGAGCAGGTGGCTGCTGAGAAGGAGCAAAAACTTCAGGAGAAGAACAGTAAGGCCCAGAAGAAGGAAGATGCGATCAAGAATGCCGCTCACCTTGAAGATGTCATGGATAAGGACGACAAGCTCAGGCTTCTCCAAGCTAACCATCCACCCCCAACACACAAAAAAAGACTGCCCGGTCTCAGAGACCAACTCAAGCAGTGCCAGATGATATGTCGCCCAGTCTGATCCCGAGTTGATTTGACACAGCTGCCATAGACAACCCTCCCAGACGACGACATATATGTTCCTGAAGACGAGGACCAAGAGGGTGGAAGTGAGGATGAAGTCCTCAACGAGTCGGATGAGGACAACGCACCAAGACCCACTGGCAAGAAGGAATCAAAAGGTGAATTGAGGAAGAGAATCGAGGCCGCTCGTACGCCGGCAACGCCTTCCATGGATGGTAATAAGCGGAAGGCCGCTGAAGGTCCTGGAGTGTAAGTCAAACGTTAACAATCGTTGTCGACTATTGCTCACTTACTCACCTCAGAGCCATTTCCGAAACGGCTCAAAAAAAGCCGAAAAAGGTGAACGAGGGCCTCCGGAATGATTGGAATACGAAGGCGGCATCTAACGATGATGAAGATCGTCTCCTCACAGAGGTAAAACCTTCTCATCGCCGTTCTGCTTCAGCGAACTCCGGAATGTCGATTTCCAGCCTACACGGCGACGTTCCACCAGGTTCTGGTGGGGAAGGATCAGATGTGGACCAGATGCTGTTGGGGATACGACGTCCAGAGAGATCTCGCCGTCGAGGATGGATATCTTGATGATGATCTTCCGTTATCGTTTGCGTGTTCTCGTTTGCGTGTTCTCGTTTGCGTGTTATCGTTTGCGTGTTCTCGTTTGCGTGTTCTCGTTTGCGTGTTCTCGTTTGCGTGTTCTCGTTTTGTGTGTTCCCATTTGCGTGTTCTCGTTTGCGTGCTCTCATTTGCGTGTTCTCGTTTGGACCATTCTCATCTTCTTACACCACCATCACGAGACAGCACAACAACAATACCCGAAAGTCCCAAAAGCAAATAAAATGGATAAAGGCAGGCGCTATGGGAAATTAAGATTGGTTGGTACAGCCTCAATCTTTATCGTCGTATGAGCTGAGGCGTTGTTAGACATTGCAGAAGATCAAAGACCTTTGGGCAGCGGTGAAGGCGAGCGTGGTAGGCTCTAGGCGTAATTCTCAGGAAGTTGAGATAGCGGGCGGCGTCTGCCTCACAAGCGCAGCGAGGATGGACGACGAGGCTGTTGAAGTTTTTGGCGCGGAGGTAAGTACGCTTCCGCGAAACATTCAGCGCCTGATTCTTCCTTTAGCTCTGCAATGCTTGCATGGCGGCTTCGGGAGGCTGGGGTACCGTCGAAGGCTCCGACGAGACACCGGTGAAGGCGAGCGTACTAAGCTCTGGACACAATTGTCAGGAAGTCGACATAGCGAGCAACGTCTGCCTCGTAAGTACGCTTTCGCAAAACATTCAGCGCCTGACGTTTCCTTTAGCGCTGCGATGCTTACATGGCAGTTCCAGGAGCCTGCGGTACCCATGAAGGCTCGGACGAGACATCGCCCATGGCTTAGTCTGAACCCCACCTAGAATAATGACAAAAACTTACGTAAATTGTAATAAAAATAGTAGCTCCTCGAAAAAAAAACCATTGACTTCTTACGGGTCCAGGGTCCAGCTATCATTACATTTCATCTTGCAGGTTCCGTTTGGCGTTAACGTGGACGATCTTCAAGCGACAGTCCATTAAACGGGCGGCCGTAGACCCTCGTTTGGAAGCAGGATTGTCGCGGGTGGTCGCGATTAACGACTGTGGATGTCATTGGTAGCGCTGAATCTGGAGAGTGGCAAAGGTGAGCGGCTGGGCGACGTTGCAAGCGTACTTACCCATTACTACCTGTGCCGTTTCTCGGATAGGTCATGTCCTGTACACATTGTAAAGAGTCAATCGAAGTATTGGAGTTTACAACTCACCAAAAACTGTTTTCTTCGGGACGGACAAGCACTCGTCAATGAGCGCCGTCGTTTCCAATTGAAATGAGTACGTTGGATGCCTTTCACCATTGCGCACCGTCGAAATCGTCTACGAATCGTCATATATGAGCGCATGCGCTGATACCGACACCCAAAATGTTCGCATGTCCTTCCTCTACCAGCATCCTCTTCTCAAACATATCCTTGTTTCTTTTTCCTGCCGAAACGGTATGAACTACTCCCTATGAAGATTACTTCCTATGAATATTACTTTCTGCGTGTACAGTTGCGTAAATAACTATGAATGAAATCCAATGTAGCCCAGTTATCTTCATAACGAGCCAAGGTGGGAAACGTTGTCAAGACCTGAATACAGTTAATAACTGCCGACCCAATAATCAAGTATATACATACCTCTTGGCATATTAGTGCCAATTTTTCCGAGTCTTGTGAGTTGAAGGGTCGACTGACTTGAAGGTGTGTATTGCATTGCTTCTTGACGAAGTTCTAGGGGCCCTTAGTTAGCCGCATCCAAAAACGCCACACATATCATACTTGGATTTCCTGATATTCCTTGTTGCTTAATCCCAACGCCTCCGTCAACCGATAACCCCCTCGGCTTGGTCGCCCAACCTCGCCTGCTGGCTTTCGAATTTTCTTCGACTCAGCAATCGTTTTTGAACGCTGGTGGCTTTCGGATTCGGCCGACCACACACGTCTGAGCGTAAGAGGAGGGGGAATGATTTTCGATTCTGCTTCAAACGCTGTCCTAAGTGTGAGCGGCATGTGTTAGCTCTTGTAAACGTGCATAGCATATAATATAATGGCTGATGGATCCTTGTCCCGGATATATGGATGGATGGTTGTTGTATTCGTTGCGCACCTCAATTATCACCGGATTTGGGTAGTCTTGTCGATATTGAGGGAATCATAAGGTCGCGAAACTTGTTGTTTCAATTTCATACAAGGTTGTCATAGTTATACCGGGGGATACATATAAGTCAACGTCGCGACATCTTCTTCGGCAAGTCATGTCTAGCAAAAAGAAAACTCGACTGCGCCTGTGCTACTGCCTCACCTGCAACGGCTCATCAGTCACCCAAGCCACATTCGATATCCACAGTCGAAAAGAAGCCAAATGTAAACTTCACGAAACAAAATCAGAATCCTACGAAACTATGGAATATCTGCACAACGAGGTGTTCAAGCTCAGCCTCTCTGACTCCGTAGTGGCGACGCTGCCCAACCACCTGCCACCCACCCAGACTACGTTCACACAAGCCAAGTCATTCCCTTCATCGGCTACCCCTCCCTCTCCGAGTCCATCGTCTTTTGCTAGAGACCCTCCTCCGGGAAACTTCCGTGATCCAGGGAAAGAGTTTTATTACTCCTTATATCATCTGGATCTGGAGATTGAGAAACGGGATCGTGAGGTGACGAACATTCTGCGAGACTGGCATGGGGATGGGCAGCTACTCACCTCAACGACAAACACTCGCTTTCCATCGAGGCAATTGGTGACTGATTTTTTGCAAAAGGAATCTGTTTGGTTCAGGGACACCCACTCCCGACTGAAGAATTTGAAGACGGACGTTAATGAGGGCACGAACGCTCTCCTTTTGGCCATGAGAGCCCGTTTGGAAGATACGGTGAAAAAAATAGACCAGGACATTAACGAATGGGTACGGCTTGATGCTGAAATCAGGCGTTCTCCAGACTTTTACGACAATTGTAAGCAAGCCAAGTTTATGACGATCGATCGAGCAAGGATACCTAACGCTCATTTCTAGCACGGCACTTTGATCACCCCCTGAAAAACGGAAGTCCAGTAGTGGTTGTTGGATTATTTATGGCGCTTGTCATCAACCTTTTTGCCCATGCTTCCGGCCAGTCATGCACCTTTCTTTTGAAAATGGTTCACATTCTGCTCGAACAGATGGAGCCTGGCCTAGGTGAGAAGTTACCATTAGACAACTTGCCCAAGGACATCCGGACAGCGCGAAAGATTTTTGACCTGGACCCTAAAACAACCACGTATGCAACATGCCCCTCATGTTCCAACATCTATCCCCCTGGCGAGAAAGATGGAAGAAAGACCTACCCAGGAACAT
Organism: Laccaria trichodermophora; assembly: GCA_018417955.1. Classification (NCBI taxonomy): domain Eukaryota; kingdom Fungi; phylum Basidiomycota; class Agaricomycetes; order Agaricales; family Hydnangiaceae; genus Laccaria; species Laccaria trichodermophora. The sequence goes on from JACTVC010000034.1 coordinate 6,526, forward strand.
GCAATTTTAAACGATTCTCCACGAGCCAGCCGTGTGGCGCACGTTTGACGAAGCTGGGAGTTAAAGACGGGGTTAGTCTTCGAGTGCCCATTCGACCCTATGTGATGCAAGACTTTACTGCATTTGTTGGAGCGCTTTACGCCCGTCCCGGCATTGAAGAAGCCATTCGGTGGACGCGTGACTGTATGGCTGTGGATGAGTTGCGCGGAATCAACCAAGGCAATGTCATTCGCGAGTTCCTTGACGCCAGTGGGGATGTTTTCGTCGACGCTAACCACGAAATTCGCACAGTTTGGAGCATTAGCTGGGATGGATATAATCCATATCATAATCGCGCTGCTGGAAAGTCGGCATCAGTCGGATCCCTTGCTATGGGATGCATTAGCTTGCCACCTAGTATTTGTTACAAGCCAGAGAACATGTATCTTGGCGGTATCGTTCCAGGTCCCAAACAGCCGAGCTTGGATGGCTTGAATCCGTTTTTGGCTCCTTTGGTTGATGTCCTTAACCGTTCTTATCACCGCGGGACATGGTACAGCAAAACGTATGAGCATCCTGAGGGCCGTCGTTCTCGCGAGGCAGTGGTGGTTGCCATTGCTGATCTCCCAGGATCCCGAAAGCTGAACGGGTGCGCAGGCCACTCAGCCAACAGATTTTGCTCTTTGTGTTATCTATCGAAATCGGACATCAATAACCTTGATTACTCCAACTGGAAGAAAGTTTCACCGGAGGAGCACAGAGCAGCCGCAGAAGCTTGGCGGGATGCTCGTACTAAATCGGAGAGGAAGAAACTTTATAAAAAAACAGGTGTCCGGTGGTCCGAACTTTTGCGATTGTCGTATTGGAATCCCATTCACTGGGTCATTGTCGACGGAATGCATAACCTTTTTCTTGGCTTGGTCAAACACCACTTCCGAGTTGTGATAGGAACACACTGGGAGGAACCGCCTGATGACTTGGACGTTACTGAAGAGCGGGAAGCTTCGGAAAAGGAGCTTAGGAAGGCCCGTGCAGTGATGGCCAGCAATCCCTCTCAAGGATCTTTGCACAAGTTTTCAATTCCGGTGCTCCGCGCGCTTTGTTCTGAACGTGGTATTCAAGATCAGATAAAATTCAAGGGAAAAAAATCAAAAAAGTTACACTTCATCAGTCCCCTTTTGGTGAGTAAACGTTCTTGTGGTGACACCGCTCTGACAGTGAAAGACAGGCATCTCTCCCAACGCAAAGCGAGTCTAATCCTGCAGCCACGACCACTCCTGAAGGGGGTGAGAAGGATGACGTTGAATCTACGCAGAGTGTTGGCCTTGAAGGTGGTCTGTCGGAAATCCTCATCGATCTCGGTGACGAGACCGCTAGCAATGACTTTGGTGCGATGCTCCACACAGAAGATTTACGTCAGATACAGGAAGACATCATGAATACGATGCGGCCCACCTGGCAAGCTGGCCCACCAGCCAACTTTGGTTCGCCCGCTCACGGGAAACTTAAAGCCGATCAATGGAGAACATGTATCGAGTTTGACCTTCCGGTATCGTTGATAAGATGTGGTCGACGGGGGGGGCTGACGTTCCAGATGAACTTCGGCTCCGGCGCCAGCAGGTAGTCGAGAGCACAATGCTGTTGTCGATGGCAATTCGATGGGCTACTTCACATCGAACCTCCGCAAGACACGCGGAAGCGGCTCGTCGATACTTGGAACTCTACCTGAGAAGCCTTCGGGAACTTTGCCCGAACATGGATCTGCATCCTGTGCACCATAACGCGCTGCATCTTCCCGATTTCCTTTTGAGGTTTGGGCCCATCCATGGATGGTGGATGTTCCCTTTTGAAAGATTGATTGGCATCCTACAGAAGGTCAACAACAACTATAAAATTGGTTAGTTCGATCTTTATTGTTTGAAATGACCCATACATTAACTATCCGCTGTTCCGCACAGGAGAACTTGAGGCAACGACTTTGAAATCCTTCTGTGCAGCAAGCCAGCTGAAGGTCCTGGTTGAACGCCCAGGGTGTCCCAAAGTGCTTGAAAAATGTGTACCCATTCTTCATGAGTGCTTCCCGAATTCCAAGATCGGTACCTTGATGCACGATATTCACACTTTAGATCAAGAGGAACACGCTAAAAAGGTCAAGGTCAAGGAGGTCGATCTTGAGGAAGACGTCCACTGCGCATTCGAGCTTTATACAAAAGAGAAGCAACCGAAACGAGTGAATCAATACGCACGTTACGATATCAATGGTCGAGGGTTCGCTATGGAGAATACAACTCCCCGAAACAGCATCATCTTTTATCAACCACCAAATCAACAAATCCTCGTCCCAGCGGTTATTCGGCAAATCTTCTCACCTGTATCAAAAGGAAGTCAAATTTTTATCGCCGTTCATAGATATCGAGAAGTGGAAGACTCAACTTTCAAAAGTTACACTGATTTTGGAGCGGGAATTTGGTCGCAAGAGAGGAACCTTCAAGCTGAAATTGTGCCAGTCACACAGAAGATATATGCTGCGAATCGACGACAGTGGGCAGACAACAAAGTTGTTCTTCGCCCTCTTATTGAGGTACATCGGTTCCTTTCTATTTGAGGCCGTTGTTGACTTACTGTAAAATCAGGATTTCTGAATGTGCACTCGGTCCATTATCGAACACACATTCAAACCTTTATTGTACAGAGTTTACTGTACGTATTTTACAAGAAGTTCCGCCGTAACAAGGTGGGAGATCAACTACGCTGGAGATGGTCCTATAAGAAAATATTAGGGAGGGTATATGCGTGAAAACTAAACGCTTACGAAGGATGGCAACGCTTTCGGAGGTCTTGCCTTGAGCTTCTGTTGTCTTGATTTGCTCAGAGACTTCCACCACAAGTCGTTGTAGTAGTTTGTAGGTAACCCAGCAGCCGCCCGAGGGAGTTTACTATAAGCTGTGTCGACTAACATACTTGCCTCCCGAAGGCGTGTGATTGGTGCATTACCAGGGCGCCGTCGCTTGAGGCCTTTACCGTAACGTTCAACAGCGTCCCACAGCAGTGACACTTGGTCATCCAGCCAAAACTTAGGAACGCGGCGGACAACTTTGGAATAACGGCCGTCGTCTTCTTTGTCGGTTTCATCGGAACTCATGCCTGCATTTCCGAGTTCGACTAGGACCTCCTCGACATGCCTCCAGAAGCTTTTATCTTCGTGTAATCTGGCCTGAATGATGGCTTTACGCCGTTTGAAGGTCTGAGAGGTGATGAGAAGCGACCCACGATAAGATACCGAGAGTGCTCACGTTTAAACGGCGAGTGCGCCGCCGGTTTGCCCGTTCTTCATCCAGCCTTTCAGCTTCAACCCTTATCTGCTTTTGTTCGGTGGTTTCGGGATCTCCATGAGCTGGAGCAATCGAATTCTGGTACTTGTAACGCGTGCGACGGAGTTTGGTGATGAGGACCCGCTTTACAAAGCCGATGTCCTTGAATTGGGATGGGAAGGTCAAATCTTCAGTGTCTCTGATTTTCGGAATGATGTCGACTGCCATATGGTAGAGCAGCTGGTCGTTCCACATGCTGCTCATCTTCGAAGACCAGTCAAAGACAGGCTCATCGAGGGTGGGACCGTCGTTGTTGTCGTTTTCGAAGTCATTGACCAAGCACCGGTCTGCCGTCTTAGTGGCTTGTGTATTCCAGAGGCTCTTTCCCTTCAAATAATCCTTCAGGATGGTCTAGCGGTACTGACATCAGGATCTGGTCATGCATAGACCAGAGACGCTTACATGAAATGATTTCTCTTCATCAGTCTTCTCACCAGTTGGTTTTCTTGCGGAGATGAAGTCGTCGCCGTCAGCGGAAGATTCAGAACTTCCGTCATGGGACATTGGTTCACGATTTCGGTGGGAGGCTGACCTCTTAGTGGGTGATTTCTTTGATGGCGTTGCCTTTGATGGTGTCGTCATTGTCTCTATAGCCTCTTTCACCCCTTGTTTCACCCCTTCCTGCACGGCTATTCCAACGCCACGCAGAAGAAGTGAGGTAAGTTCCGATGAAAGCTGTGGCCCGTCTAAGTATGTGTGTACAAAGATCTTAGACAATACTCACCCCGCTCGAAGCCATAAAATTTCCAATGTCCAACGGAGCATCAGTTGCGCCAGAGGTGGGTGGACGAGCTGTTCCGTTATCGTCAGAGGTGCCTTCCATGTTGCGGTGGATGTTTTCGCTATTCTGCAATTTCTAAGCGGATGGATTATCTTAAACACGAAAGTAACTTACTGTGATAGGGCTAGGGTCATTGGTTTGGGTGTTCTACAATCTCTAAGCCAATATATCATTTTCAACGCAGAAGCGACTTACGGTGATAGGCCTGGGATTAGCAGGTGAATTTTCCGACATGTTCACATCTTGGTCCGAAAGCTAATTCCCATCGCCCAGTGAGCAAATAGAATAAGAGAGAGATAACTAGGAGGACGAACCAAGTGAGAAATTGTGGTCGTGGTCGCATTTCCCGGCGGAGCTGTTTGTGAGCCTGAAGCATGGCTGTAGTTTCGAGGAACAGGTATTTCCGGTTGCAGCTGTTGGCACCAAATCAGCAAACCAAAGACGAAGATCACAGGGACGAACCAAGGGAGAATCCCCGATCATCGGTAGTCCTTGCAGCGGGATTAATTCGGTGCCCGGTTCCTGATGCATATTAACGTCTTGGAGGAAAGGGTTGGCTTGCGACTGTTAGATACCGGTTAGTGAAGCATCAAGGACATTGATGATGTCGCACATTGAGTATAAGAGCGACAGCTTGTTCCTCCTCTTGATCACGTGTTCCCTGGAAAGCTGGAGCAACCGCGGCGGTTGGATATTGAGCTCCAGGGTTTGAGTTTTCATGTGGGAACTAAGGACAGGCAGTCAGTCAGAGCCCGTCCAATGATCCAGAGCGAAACCTGCCTGCGGGTTTTGTGCCGTTTGAGTTGAAGTCGTGATAATAGTGTCCAAGCTTGAGGAAGGGGCCTGTTCCACATGGTAGTTCAAATTTGGCATTTGAGAGGCCTGAACGTACCTGCCCCGTTGGAACATTTGATTGCGCTTGCAGTGAGGCGAAGTTCGGGTTGGGGGCATCAGGAGCCGAAAACTATGCGTAAAACGTTATTTAAGATTCGACAATGGCAACAGGGAGGGTGAGCTTGCCAGTACCGAAAGTGCCTGTGCAGCGCTTTGGGAAATACCTCGACGTTGGAGGAGTGATGAAGCTACTGCACTTCGCGGATATGGGCGTAGTGCATCTCGAGGCGGTGAAGAGTTACGTTTGGCTGGCGCCATGTGGCTTTGGACTGGCGATTGGGCGGATTCTTGTTGAGACGCGGCTCACCGCCGGAAGTGCATTTGTAGTGGATACGAACAATAGTGTTGTCTACTGAAGAGTCAAAATATTTCTCCTTGAGTTCCAACCGAGCGGGCAACATACCAATTGTAAGAGCATCGCGACGCGTCAATAACCCCTATGCCAACCGACGCCTACGACAACAGCACGCCCTGGAAACGTCAACATTGACGTCGACCAGCCACGGAACAATTACTCACTCCTGTAGGACCTCAGGCTCGCCGATTACTATTGAATGGGCTATTACCGGTCAAGCACTCATCTATTGTATATTCGTTCTGAAACTACATATGTACTACGAATATATTGTTTCCGCCAGTGTCATGGTGAGTGAGTGGTTGTGGGAGGAAAAGAGGCAACAGCAACGCGCTGAGTTGGTTTTGACAACGGCTACTTTAGGGCAGCCTCACATCTTTTCACGTGATCCTTGTAAGGCTCCCCTAAAGTCACCCAAGCCAAAAGACGCCAAACCACACAAACACACTCTCCCGCTCACTCCCACTCATCATAGATAAATTCATAGTAGAACTTTACCTTAGCTGTAAGAAGTAGGCGTAGGAAACGAAATAAAGAACAAGAAGAAAGAGAATCGTAAAAAAACAAAAAGAAAGATAATCGGAATACAGGAATGAGGAACAGGAGACAATTGGCCACCTTTTTTGTTCTTTGTGGTCTATAACTGACGAGATGATAGGCATCCTCTGTACCTGCCTACGATGAATTCAATCACCATCCCTACGGTAAGTACTCAGAACATGCATCGCAATGGCCGTTCTCATACGATCTTAGTTTAAGTGCAAGCAAACACTCACTCGCCACACTAATGCGATCAATACCCTCCAAATAAGCCAGGATGGCTCAAGGCTTCTCAGCGGAGGTGAGCTTGCGTCGATCTTAGCACCGTATCCAATCTAATTTATTTTACGCAGGCGATGATTGTCTCGTTATAGTTTGGGACTTGGTCCAAGGGATCGAATTCCAGGTCATCTCCGTCTTATTCAACGGCTCCATTTCCGCTTCGGCTTGGACGCCCACATCACTCGATCCAATTTCAAGCTTTGCTTTTGGCTGCGCTGACGGCACTTTGTCGGTTTATTGCCAGGCGCCAACGAAGGTAAGCCCTGCCGCCTTTCTCATCCCCGTACACTAAATCTATATTATAGAATCATTACGATCTTGCTGCCTCTGCAGCCGCTCATGTTGGACCTGTCGAGGACATCGATTTCAGCTCGGGGAGCAAACAAATCGCTACCGTCGGAAACGGCTGTCTGAAATTGTGGACGATTGATTCCAACGGTGAGCTTCTGAAACCATTCATTGAACGCTACTAAATTGGGGAGATTAGGACAACTCTCCAACATCATTGCGACGAGTCCACGGGAAGCTATCTCTAGGAGCGTTTCCTTTTTTGATCAGGGCTCAAGTGTGCTTGTCACTTATTTGGAGTCACACGAAGTGTAGGTGGCCTGTAAGTCCGGCGCCTTCTTTCCGAGCTCATTTCTGTCTTTGCTCTGTAGAGTTGCATATCAGGTCTCGCCTTGGACTATGTTGTGGTCATACCAGTTACCGACTCGAATGTGCGTAGGCACAACATACCATAATTCTTGATTTGATGGGCACACGCCAGTGGCCATGCGACGATGGCAGCGGACAACCAGTTACTGATAGTGACAAATCTCGTCAACGGAATCGACATATACTCACTGCCTCCAGGCCAACCACTGCGATCATTCACCCATCCCATTCGTCTCAATGTTCCACTTCTCGTTTCTTCTGCGCTTCAAGGGTCTCTCATAGTTGTTGGTGGAGATAATGGGTCTGCTCGGGTCTACGACTCCTGCTTAGGTCTACTTACGGTCCTTCCACATGGACAAGGTATTTTAATTTCCTTTAGACCTATTCGAAAGCTGATAGCTCTTACAAGTTGGAACACTGGTGCAGATTGTTACGGTAACTTCCTTCCATCGGTTGTACCATTCTTAAGAATTCTCATTTGCTGAATAGACATATTCCTCTTCAGATGGATGCCTTATCATCACAGGCTCCTCGGACTCAAACGGTGCCGCCATCAAGGTTTGGGAACCTGCTAAGGTAAAGTACTTTGAGCGCTATTGTAATTTATGACAATTTCGAATAAGAGTTTTCCCTCCTAGGTTGAGAATGTGATCCCACCGGTCCAGGTCCAACCCCAACCTCACCACGCCGCATCTAACTCCTTGAAATTATGGCAGGCCGTCGCACTGGTTGTGACCTTGTTGGTTGGTCAGTTCATAATAACGGTCCGATTCTCTAAATAGAGTTCACCCCATGAGTAACTTTGATTATCCCGTGAGTGGCCCTTTCACCGGGATATTCGCTTCGTTTCCTGGAAATACTCCAAATCTGACATTTGCTTCGTCTTTTTGGCAGATTTGATGTCAGATTATATATATGTTGTTGTATATTTACGCGGACCATTTTCCAAGTATGGCTTCAATACGAATTTTGAAATTGTTCAATAATATGTTCTATATACGGATTTTGTACCTGTAAGAAGCTATGAAAGTATGATATATTAGGCTACATACTTTTTGTTTGTCCTAAGCTTTGTCAACTTTTCGAAGGAATCAAACACAATTATAATAAATTTTGATGGAAATTTAAAAATACGACAATAAGATTTGGCCCTCGGCGGAATTGGTTGTCGGACTAAAAATCTTATAATGAGTCCGTCTTAACAACAAACAATAGTCAAAAATGATTAATTTGTCCTTGCATCTGTCAATCTCTTCGCTTAGGTGTCCGATCGTCCCTTGTTTCAGGTGCCTCACGTTACGAAAAGGCTTAGGAAAGGGATCACAACCAATGCTTTGTCACTAGCACGTGAGTAGGTCTCACATGTTTATGCCGTCTGAAGGTGCGGTGTTGACTTAGAGAGGTGCGCTTCTGGGAACCTTACCAGAACTGCGAAGGACATGGAGTAACTTCCCAAAGCACTGGGGTCTGGTGGTTCACACACGACAACCGATGTAGACACTTCTGAATATCGGGGTTTCGATTCCCCTCCTGTGCCTACTCGTAGAAGCTATGTTTTCGTTTTTAAACCATCCTACCACGATCTCGAAGCGTGGTCAAAGACACACTGCGACGCTGCGCTATGTGGTCATAACATTTGGTATAGATGTGGTTAGATCGTGGTATTGGGGAATGAAGAGAATGGTTCCAGCCATGTAAAAGCAAGTGTCACGTAGAGGGCGGCGAAGGCAATCATGATGGGGGGTCAGAAGAAGGTGTGTGGTGGTGCGGAACAGGACGGGGGTCAAACCTACGCAATGGAAATAGGATTCCGGGCGACCGCGTGAAACAACGAGTTGGTGTTCAACGCCCCCTCAGCACCATACAGCCATACCGAGCACTAACCCAACCATACCAAGCATCAACTGCCCTCCAACCCTCAGTCCTCCCGCATGAGAAGTAGGCGGCTGATATATGGTAGCGACGACGACCGTGGTGCTATCACTGGTCGTCGAGCTACTGGTGCCAACGCTGCTGGTTGTTGTCGGAGGACTGGTGATAACTGCTGGTGCGAGGACTGTAGTCGAAGTTGAGGTGGTAGCGTTGATAATTTCTGGAACGGAGGTGGAGGAGGTGGAGGAGGAGATAGAGATGGAGGGTACAGCTGATGATGACGAGGAAGACGAGGTGGCGGATGCAGATGCTGCGCAAGTGCGTTAGTCTGTGCAGAATGAGACAAGGAGGTTGGCTTCCGTACCAGATGCACACATCTCATTCAACACTCCGTTGGTAGAACTCAAATCTGGAAGTGTGCAAGACCCTTGTGCGCACGTCACTGTCGTAGAGACGAAGTTGGGTTTGGAGCACAGACACGTCGTGTCCGTTCTTCAAGTTCAGTATCAAATTGAGTCAAACGAGTCATAGCCAAGAAAGTGAGGACATACAGAAGGCACCCAACGCTAGCAGCAGTCTGCGTTACGCAGCTTAGGGAACATACAGGTAGATCGATGATCCCCTGTGCGTTTACAAATACTAGGAGAGACAGAAGAGAGGACACGAGGAGGCGGAGCATCAAGCTGAGCGAAGAAAAGAATGAGAAAAGACAGACTGGGGTTCGAGGTCAATGAGCGGGTAGGCCAACGTCGGAACGGTGAGTTAGGAGGTAAAAGAAAAGTTGTGGTTGTTCTGTTGGAAACGTGGACTGCTTGATTTGGTTACCGCAGCGCGTGTGAGCGCCATCACTTGTTCTTGACAAAGATGTCCATTGTCACTGCCATTGCCTACTTGGTCGATGCTCGAGAGGTCCCGCTCGCTGGTGCTGGTGGTTGAAGGGTAAGAGACGACATGCGCCAAGGGCGTCTCTCATCTGAATGGCGTGCAAAGACCAAGACTATTCTCAAACAAGATGGCTGTCAGACAGACGTGATCATGACTGTGACCAGGGGTGGACTCATGTGAGATCAAGCCTGCTTGAATGTTCTGTTTCTCGATTTTCCAAAATTTCAGAGGGTCGTAATTACTCACTTTTTGCCGCATTCCTTATTGTTCGTGTCTAGCAAAAGAAATGAAAAATGGATCAAAAAAAGGCGCTACGACTTATGTACTCAAGCGCTCATGTAAAGAATTGAGCCTTGCTTCATGCCTATTGATATTTAATCGTCGTAGCTGCCATAGCTCTCCCCCACTATGACATTTCCTTAAAAAGAAGGTATGACAAATCTACAAAGAATGGCAAGCCATAGTTTATGCCGCACATGATCTATAAATGGCGGAATGGTGCACTGGTTAAGTATACTGTGGTTATTTAGTCATGTGATTGATCCTTCTAAGGATGTGGGTTCAATTCCTTCTGGGTAAATTATTTTCTGCTGCACTTGCGGAATTGTCTCTTATTTTTTTTTACTTATACACCAGGGTAAAAGGTTAGAAAGGGTTAGATTAGGAATATTTTTTTCTCTGTGCAGTAGCACACTCTCAGTTAGGTCAGGAAGTTAGGTTAATGGTTGGGGTTATCAGATGTTTCAGTGATGGACACACCCACTCATTCTTAATTAGATTAGGAGGGTAGTGTACTTTACTATAGTTTAGGGGTTATGAGGTAGAAGCTTGAGAGAGCACACTTAGTAGCATGCACTCTCGAGCTGACATAGTGCAATGCAAATATTGCTCTGAGTGACTAAGTCGTGAGCCAATGTACCATATACCGAAGGTCGGTGATTACCGGTACATCACATGTGTCATAGTGGGGGAGAGCAAGGGCAGTTGTCGTCGTGTGCGGACCACCACGCCATACTATCACGTGCCTAGTGTTGCAAGTCACCTAGTGTTGCAAATCACCCTCTAGCTCCACAACTGGTCGACTGTGGCCTCTGAAAATATTTGAGAGAATGTAAACGAATACGCTTAGTATGAATATATTTTTTATTTGAGAAAAATCCATCAGGAAACAAGCTCAGGAGGCCAAATATAGTGAAACTGGGTGCTTCGATGGCATGTTGGCCACATAAAATAATCAAATCTGGTTTTCAAGTTGCAAAACTTTTCCTTAACAGAGAAGCATACTTATATTAAAAACTACAGAAGAGTTTGAGCCTATTCACTGAGTATTTTTATGAGAAGGACGTTTGGATGGGCGAGCGTGACAATTCACGACGACCCAAAGTTGCTTATTTAAACTCCGACGAACATCAGGCGTGCTGGCATCAAAACATCAGCAGGGCGGAGATTGTCGTCTGGTCTGATCTGGCCTGATCTGACGTGACTCCACCGTGACAAGATTTGCAAGACCTGGTGACTTTCTCTTTTGCCTCGGCACCTACCTTATCAACTTCAGATAAATGCGAAAAAAACATATTCTGAAAGCCTAGAACCAAGGCTTTCCAATGGTTAAAGAATTATGAGAATTGGTTCAGTCCTCGAGGCACTATGGTGTTTTGATCGAAATATTTGCAACACTCAACCAAAGATAGTATGAAATATCGTTGTGGGTGAGGCCTGAATATTGAATGCCCGATATTTGCGGAACAGAAGGGTTTATACAGGTTGTTATGGCGGTTGTTCTGCACATTTAATCCCCGCATGCAACTTTCCGAGCGCGCACGCAACTTTCGACCAGCGCGCAACTTTCAACACTATTTCCACTGCACGCAATTTTTGACTTCATCAATTCTTCCATCAAAGTATATTAAGTCAACTAAGTAATAGGGTAAATAGCATAGACCAAGGATTTAACGAGAGACAGACTTCAGAAAGAGGGATGATAAAAGGAGTGTGTAAGTAGAGGTGGTAATGTAGGTGGTATATGATAACGGTTGTGTCCTTTGAGAATCCCCATCCCCAATATTATTTCTTAGTACTTCCAAGGATTATAACGGGCTTCCGGAGCTTTGGAGAAACCCGTCCTCTTTGGTGGTGAAGATGTAGATGGCTGCGAGGTAGCAGTCAGAGTATTGAGGGTGCTACTGAGGGCGCTCCGCTGTAATCCTGATGGGCCAGGCTGAGTCGAAGAGATGCCAGATGGGAGAGTGGCTACCGAAGAGGGCCCAGGAAAGGTAGGGGAAAGCAGAGTGTCCGTCACCAGATAGGACTCTGGGTCAAATGAAGCGGATGGGGCTGAAGTGGAACCTGTTGCGCCAGAGTCGTCGGCCGTATCGAGTGAGGCATAATATGCCCAATCAAAATCGTTATCTAACCCAGGTGATGACGATGCAGCTGTGACGCAAATGTTGGATTATCAGCAATATGGCCTGATGGGGAGGTTTACTGATGGACCTTTCTGCCGCTTTACTCCTTTGCCTTCACCTCTGTCTGCCTCAAAACTGCACTTGTCGATGGGAGATGAGGGGCGTTTGGAACGTCGAAGTGATTGTTGGGTTCCTGTGGATGTAAGGTGAGTCACCACTGTTGGCCGCCTGGAGTCTAGTTAACATACCTGTAGTGTTGTTTTCGACGATTTGGACATCGCCAGACTCTGATCCACTTTCGACGAAAAGGGGACTTCTCTTTCGAGCCTTCCCCTTGTCCACTAGGATGGCTTGGGGAAAGTCTGAATTGGAGGAGTCACTTGTATTGTTTTCCCTGATGGGCCTGGGTTTCTTCTGAACATTCTTGGCGACTTTCTTGTGATCTACACTTTCATCGCCACCACCAGAGCCTTTGCCCCCACGCCAGTGCGAAATTCGTCAAGGGGCTAGCTCCTCTTCCTCCTCCTCTGTTCCATCGTATTCATCCTGTTTTCGGCGCACATCTGTCCCATCACCGTTTGTATCACTTCCAGACCCCAATTGGGCATGCGCAATTGCAGCGTCCCAGTCTTGGGAAGTGGATTCCGGAATTTGGCATCGTGTGGCTATCAGCAACCATGCCATAGATTAGTACGTGGACCAAACTTTCCAGCTTTGTACTATACTCACCGATATGAATGGTGTACTCCAAGTACTTTCTTCCTGCTGGTCCCTGGGCCAAGACGAGATCCTTTCCTGACATCTCTGGTCTTTCCAGCACAATCAGCTTGCGCTGTTCTTTCTGCAAGAGGACCCAATGGAACGAGCCTTCAGTTGGACTCCCAAGGTATGCATTGAGCCACTGGAAAACCTTCGGAAACAGTCCACAGAGCCATTTGTCGATATCTCAAGCATCCCAATCTGGACTGAACTGGATGTCCTTGCCATGTTCCTTTTCTACAACAAGGCCCCTTTGCCTCCACATCTCTGTCTCTGATGCTGTGGGACACTTGTCTTGTTTCAAAGTTCCATCGAGCTACGATTGTGAGCCTTAATTTTTGCTTATTTCCACTTTAAGCACACTTACTTTTAATCCCCAGGGTAACACCATCACGGCACCTGTTTTTGTAAGTTTCGATGATGATGGGGCTGAGGTCTGCACGAGTTCTCTTGCATTCTGGTCAAGGTTAGCCCTGTTTGCACCATGAACATATCAAAGTTACTAACCTTTCGCCTTGAGTTTTGCTTCTTCTCGGAGTCAATGCGGAAACCCAATCCTGCTTCAAGACGAGCATCAGCGTCGGTGGCCTTTGCCTGACGCTTGTCCATGCGTTCTCTGTACTTATTGAGAACTTCGCTGACTGTAAGCTTTACAGGAGAAGTGGGCAATGTGGGAGGGCTCTCGGCCATGTGAGCGGATCGAAGGTGTTTACATGTCGAGCACTTCTCGTCCTTCTCACATTTGATATATCGAGTGCAGGCACAGGCATGTCCATTGCGCTTGGTTGCACCACAAGCCATTCACTGTCCTCAGGGACTGGGGTTGGGAAAGTAGTTGACGTGGACATACAAGCTTTTCTTCCCTTTTGTCAAAGTAAATTTGATCACATGACCACGTCGTTGGATTTCATTGAATTAGCACTAGTAATGAAGAAGACCTAGTGATTTTCCGCCATTTGAATGTGAACCAAAAGTTCAAGTGTGCGGGCCCAACGGACAGCACGCGGCCACCAAATTGAGAATGGTAACTGAATTTCCACAGTCTTCCGCCCCACCTTGATTTCTTCTGACTCCGGATAACCATTGATATGTCTTCAAGAGCATCAAGAAATATTTCTGCAGCCTCTGGTGTACCAAACAGAGGTGTGTGATCAGGTACCTTGACTGGTTCATGGCGAAGTTGGTGTTGTTGGTCTGTCGAAATCATGTCCTCCAGGTTCTGTGAATCTGCACCATCCAAGGACTGTGTTCCATAATATTGGTGAAGTGTTTCTGGATGAATACCATGTAGAATGTCGTTGTATTTTCCATGTTTTAATTCTGAAAGCATCCGTATATCCTTGAAATACAGGTTACATAAATAACTTGAATATTGTTATGATTTTTTGGGACTCACAAGGGGGCTTTGTTCATGCCCTAGACGAGAAATAGGGTGGTGGTTCCATTCTTCTTGAAATGTTGAGAGATCATGGTTAATCTCATCCAAAAATAAAAAATGGATCAGCCACAGATGCCATGACTTGCTGACATCTAGAGAATGAATATTTTCCAGGCGGGTGAAAAATGCTCTCCATTGTCGAGCAACTTGAGAGCCGACTTCTACCCAAAATCTTTCAATTCGAGAATTTCTTGTTGAACTGAATAGCAGTAAATCAAAAAGTTGAGCTTAAATTTCCACTGGACCGAATTACCTTCCCCATAGGAATGATCCACAGTTAGGCCCTCGATATTTTATCATCCAAACAGCCACTTCAATATTTTCCCCACCCCGGTCACCACGGCCTTTCATGGGTGTACCATACTTCAAAATTGCATCAAGAAACAGCTGCAGGACTGTTGAGGCCCGATTATTCGTGTTTGCCCTAATCCCAACATTCTAAATTTGATACCACACGAATTGAATCAAAAATGCATATGGCAAAGAATTTTGACATCTTACTGTTCGACAACAACCATCAATAATTCCATGTATTACTATACCCCATTTAATTAGTTTGTGGTGACCATCCATATGCCAGAGGTAATTTGGTCGTGGGACTTTGTATTTTCGACACTTGATAACATCCTGATTCCGAAGAGTTTGTCCTAGCCGATCCATGCGATAGAGGGACATTCGAATTCGTCGTCGTTGTATTCGAATCCCATTTTGCCTGAAGTATCCAATGACATATCGAATACCTGCCGTGGGCTTCTTCTCCTTCAGGTGTCTAATCAGGGTATCGATTTCTGGCTCTGTAATTGCAGAAAAATTCCGATAGATGCCGTGCATTCGCAGATGATTTCTAAGAGTATTTCGATGGATTCCGAGTGCCTTGGAAAGTGCAACTATTGAGATGTTACGACGTGCAGATGTTGCATCCCTCATCCAATCCCAGTCAAAAGTTTTTCGAGGCCGACCACGATACCCTGTCTGTATTTCTCCCGCTGGTATCACTTGTGTTACTTTCTCGTGTACTCTAGGCATGTGTAAAAAATAATACTTAGATTAAGAACACTGGATTAACAAATACAAATTTACATTGTTTCAAATGCAAGAGCGGCCCTCTGAAGTTGAAGAGCGATATGCGTGAAGATATTTGCACAGCATACAACCCAGTCCCGGTCAAGTCGCATCTCATCCTCGTTCTCAAGTGCAGCAAGGATTGGAAAGATTTGTCTTTCGATTGTCTCTACGTGGATACGCAATCGTATTGGTTCTGCATCTTCATGCCGCAAGATGGTTGTCACATGGTCGTAAGTATCTGAGAGAATCCTGTGTGCCGCAATTACATTCGGTGACCACGGGTGGTTGATCTGACGATCAGGAAGATCTGGGAAATGTGGAAGTCCATCCATAGTTGGGAGAGGAGATTGAGACGAGATAAGGAATTGAAGGCAAGCATAAAACACTATGTTATCATCGTGACCATAGATTTCAGGGTCTCGCATCAACGTGGCAGTGGGCCACTCTGCCATAAAATCCACTCAGTCATGGAATCCTCCCGACGTAGGCACGAAGTTTTTTATTATGATGATGGAAATGTCGTCTTACAAGTGCGGAACTTTGTTATATCATGTTTTCAAGCCGTTGATTAACCTGCTTAATAGGCGTCAGACCGGATGAACACGACCTTATATCGTCTTCATACTGGTATCCTGGCGAGGCGTTCTAAACTATTCGCAACGATTTTTTCACTCCCGCGAGACCTGTCAACGTCATCAGGTGCCCTGGATGGTCAAGATGATGACCATCCCTTTGTACTGCCATCAACCAATATCACGCCAGGAAAGTTCGAGCATTTGCTGACATACTTGCTTTGTGGGCCAAGGTGTGAATTACCCTACCCTTTCCATGATCTTATTTTCTGAGGAAGCTATTAGCGAATATCCAAGGGACAATGAATTCCTTGTTGCAATCCTTGATCTCTCAACGTTCCTGGAGATCGAGGACGGGATCGCATATGCCATCAAAGAGTTTGAAGGCAGACCTGATTTCCACCCGGCACTTCAACTTGAACTTGCCCGCCGTCATCGGATTGATCATTGGATTGAACCTGCATTCCGACAGCTCATCAGCCTGCCAGCTCTGACACTCTCCCTTGACGACGTCGTACGCATCGGGATTGTTGCATTTCACTACCTCGTCCAGACCAAATCACGCATCGAGGAGCTCAAAAAAGGAATCGCCTATCATCCTCCAGAGGCGATCAATGACCCGGAGTGCCCCTCCCCCCTCCACTGTGATTATTCCTGGAAGAAGGAGTGGTGGAATGGTCTTGCGAAATTCCTCCTCCATCCGGATGCAGGTTTAATGGGACATGAGATCCTCGCAGAGTTGGAGAAAGTCAAGATACCGGGCGTATGTGATGCTTGCCAAACGTTGACAGTGGCGTGGATCAAGGAACGGAAAGTTTTTCTCAAGGACGAAGAGTATATTAGTGACGCCGTTTCCGACTTGACGAAGATGCAGACTGATGAACCCATTAGAGCCTCACTTCGACAAGAAATTTCAATTTAACACACCCCAGCAATCTAAAACAACGCTACCAGTATTAGATTAAAATTATTTTTGTGACCATTCCCTAGATGAAACATCGTACAATAGCTAATACAGTTAATTAGACAGTACAAATCAAAAATTGCGTGCAGTGGAAATAGTGTTGAAAGTTGCGCGCTAGTCGAAAGTTGCGTGCGCACTGGTCAAAAGTTGTGTGCACGCTCGGAAAGTTGCGTGCGGGGATTAAATGTGCAGAACAACCGCCATAGGTTGTTAGCTTAAGGTTACGATCAGCGGAAAGTAACATCCCAAGGTAGCTCCTGCAAGACGACCTATTTACAGGTGGTGAGATAGTATAGAAATCTGCTGTGAGGTATCCAATATTCCACTCAAAGTCCGCAATGAATCCACGAGGCCATTTCAGAATCAACAGAACTTGCAGAAGGCTACAAGGTTGAATCAAATACCGACTTGACAAGCGGAAAGACGCTCACATTCGGCGACAACTGAAGGAAAAGTGTATCAGGAGATTATCTCTTTCAACAATAGTAATGACAAAGATCACTCACGCGCTTTCTTCCCTTCAGAGTTTATTGCCATATAGCATTTGTATGCTACGGAATAAAGCGGTCATGTCAGCGTAAAACTGTTGGTAGTTGAACGCAAAAGCGAAAAGCACCTGTAGCTATCGTACTATAAAGCTCCGATCTTAAAACTCCATCTGTCTGGAGAATCTCCTTATCTTTCATCGAGTGCCACTTGGGATCAGGACTAGCCCACGCTTGCAGATAATCGGTATGAGAAACGGAGAGAAACACCGCATAGATTCACCACTCACTGCCAGATGGATAGATAATTTGAATTCGCTTTGTAAAAGTCCCGTCCGCTCTGGTCGCTTTCTTGGAGCCAAATACAATTGCTATGGGCGCGTCTTGCAGAATGCCTGGGTAGACGTCAGTTATAATGGTAATAGTATCGTCATCCTTCATGATAATTTCTCCCATATCATCTTCAAACGTTTGAAGATCGTGATCTGTCATCCCTTCCGCTTTAGCTATGCAAGCTTTCAAAGAAGCGACAGTGTGAGGCGGAGAAACAGAAAAAATATCGATGCGACCCAAAGAGGTATCATCTTTATCGAAAGATGTCTTCGAGGTCACCTCTCCGGTCTCATCGTAAACACGATAATGGACTGAATGACCCCAATGAGCGCTGTTTTAACTAACAGGATGAACACGCACCAAAACGTGTTTGAACCTGATCCTCAACCCATTGGTCCAATGCCTCGCTTTGAATTGACGCTGGGGACCGTTTCCCACTTTCCTGGGAGCCAACGACAAGAGCTAACGGATCAAGTGAGGACGAGCCTGGCCCATGATCCCCTCGAAACGAGAGACGAGCAGCACCGTCCACGGGTACCTTTTCCGAGAGAGATAGATACAATACGCAGCTTTCGGGCGCTGCTGAGAAACCCTCGACTTTGCAGAGATGCTTCTTCAGCGATGCGGCCGTATGCGGTGGCGCCACCGATCTAGGCAATACGCGACTGATGAAAGCATTGTTGGAGTAGATGGGGTTGTTCGATTTGATTGGTCCGTCTTGGGCGTATAGGCGATAGTAGACTGTGGCAGATTAGATAAACAATGTAAGAGGAAGCGAAGGGGCAACGTACTATAGCGACGACCGGGCCCAGGGTTCTAAGACTTTCGAGATTAGATAGGTCGCAGAAGTGGGTGGACACTCACGGGCTCGGTTCCCCCTAAACCATCCGACGAAGCTGACCCAGAGTTTCTTCCGTCGCTGAGCAGATTGGGTGGTGATGCACCGTCACCAATGGTCATCGTTGGGTCCTAAGATAGCCCACGGTTCTGCTGTCGGTGTTGATCGGCGCTTGTCAAGGAGTGATCATGTGGACGCCGCACAGCCTGCACCAATCCACATTGTGGCTATCTATGAGTGTCTATGACAGGGGTGACTATTCCGTCAGTTTGGTCTTAAGTAGGTGGATGGACGTGGATGAACAAGGAATGAGTTGGAAGGGGGAACTCAGCTTTGGCCTGGCCATACTTATTTCCAGTCGCATTCCTGTTGATAATGATGATTGCGTATTTGGAACGACAGTAGTAAGTACTCGGTGGCCGTCACTAGGAGCAAAGGGGACTTACAGAGTTGCCGGGCTGGTGCGACGACCTGAGCCTAGACCCCAATATCACGTGGTACTGTTCGAACCCGGGCGCTAATAGTAATGAGGATCAGTGGATACGAATGACCACCAGCGAAGGAAGACAAAGCCTTGACCAGTTGATCGACGGAAGAAATTCTGTGCAGGCCGCATCAGATGGTCGTGGAGGAACGGAACCCGTGAGTTTCCTCCCAGCCTGAGTCCCACCTCGACCTATCTAATTTTGAACGCAGCACCCTGGGCCCAGTGCTCGCTACGGTACGATATCCGCTTGCTTTTGCTAACTTCATTCATCTTACATGGCGCAGTCTACTACCGGCTGTATACTCAAGAGGGACCAATTACATCATACAATCCTATCTATTCCAACAATCCTTTCATCAGCCGCATAATTCCTAGATCGGTGCCACCACCGCGAACCGCCGCGTCGCTGAAGAGACATCTATGCAAGATCGAAGGCTTCTCAGCGCCCGAAAGCTGCACCTTGTATTTATCTCTCTCGGAAAACGTACCCGTGGACAGTGGCACTCGTCTTTCCCTTCAAGGGGACTTGGGGCCAGGTTTGTCGACATCTGATCCTGTCGCTCTTGTTATTAGTCCCCAGGAAAGTGGAAAGCGGTCTCCGGCGTCAGTCGAGACAAGGGCATCAGGTGAAATCGGGGAACAGGTTCAAGCACGTTATGGTGCGTATTCATCCTTCGATTTCAAAGCGGCGCTTATTGAAGTTATTCAGTTCATTACCGCATTTACGACGAGAGCGGTGAAGTCACCTCGAAGATGTCCTTCAATGGAGAGGATATCTCGCTGGGCCGCATCGAGACTCTATCTGTTCCGCCCCCTCACACCATCGCTTCTTTGAAGTCTGGCATAATTAAATCTGAAGGGGTGTCGGCTCGTGATCTCCAAGTCTTTGAGGACGACACGGGCGAAATTACCATGAAAGATGACGATATAATCCCCCTTCCTGCTGACACCTATCCAGGTAATGTGGAAGAGCAACCCATAGCAATTGTGTACAAGGAAGCTAGAACACCAGACCTTGGGGCTTTTACAATGAAGCTCAGATGCACGTACTATTCCTGTGTGTGATTATAATATACGTCTCTCGTCCACACTTTTCTCATAAATGACTTTTTAGTGTGGGCTAGTGATGATCCCGACTGGCACTCACTGAAGCCTGGGGAGATTTTCCACACAGATGGAATATTGAGAAAGAAATTGTATAAGACGAATACACTAGGTGACTTTGGCATTTGAATTGAACTTGGGCCATCACGCTGATAGGCCTGCACACTGTAGAATCTGATTGCTATATAGCATTAAACTCTGAGGGGAAAAGAGCTTGTAAGTTTTCTTTCCGTGGCGCGGGGTGTTCTTACGCCACTCCTCTTCACAGATGTCTCCAACCGTGAGCTTTTCTATCCAATACCTAGACTGATACTCAAATTTGGGGCTTGTTTTTTACCTCGTAGACTGGGCGAAGTTTTGTTGATCCACCCCCGTATTCTCTCATGTAGACTAGGACTCATCTCTGGGGATGATTTTCTCCTGTACTCTAATGTGAACACAATCGACATTTTCCTCTGTGAACTGGTCTGCTGTATGGATTAATACGAAGTTCACTGGGTTGTACAAGATAAATTATTTCAATCTTCATGTGAAGTAATAATATACAACACGCATAGAATTTACGCTCGCATACCGCAACCTGGTGCTCTCTTCCGTAAGTTACCAATAAGTAATACATGTCCGAGCTTGAAGTTTCGAACATGTGTTTTTGTCGAAATAAAAACTAAAGCGCTAATCCTGTCTACTCACGGGAAGCTCATTATGTCTCCACCCGACAAACACAAAAAAATGAAACTCACTGTAGCCAAACTTCGGGGGAGAAATAACTCGTTAGCTCCCAACCTCCTGACTTGAGGGCAAAAGTAACATATGTGTGAATTCCTGTCCTATAGTGAAGGGGACGGTGCACACTTTGAAGAAAACTGAGGAAGAATGGGACGCGCGCAGTGAAGCGAACTCACAAAGCTTCTTCAACTTCCCGAGAAACCCAACCCAATCCACTGTGTCCATTTCGGGGGCCCAAAATCCCGATATTCTTTTGGCTGTAGAACCGTTCGACTGCCTGAGTAATGAAGAGGTCATTTTTGCAATAGTAACTGTTATATGTAAGTCATGAACGGCAACCAGAATAGTTCACGAACTTTACAGGGAGATAGACCTTCGGAAATACGGTGTCCTTTCCAGCGACGAGGGAATAGTAATAGAGTAAACCGCCGATCGGATGTTGTGCACGAGAAAGCTTGATGCCGTTTTCCTCGCTGTCTGGGATTATCGCTTCATCAAGGCACGGAATATCGAGGTCCCGATCAACCGACGAAATTGAGTTAGGAAATAGATTATTCCACAAACATTCCATATGTGAAATGGCGACTTGCATTTCGGGTGAGTTCAGCCTTCCGCCCAGGGTAAGTGACCGCTTTGCATCCGACCATGACGTTCCCACCTTGGGTCGGCAGTAGAGCTAGCAAATGATTATCATCAATTTCTTTGACGAAACTATCGCAAGAAATACCTTGAGTCTATTTTTTGAACTCCGGACACAATCCATGGCGAGTATCTGGATACGCGGTTTGTGGTCATCGTCCAGGCATTCGAAATAAGATAATAGTAGCTCCAAAGGCTTGACTAGTCCCGAATCTAGCTGAGAAACGAGACGACGCAGGGGGGTGTAGTCGACATCCCACAGATTGATAGGTGATCTGGAGGTACCTTCCGACGCAACGTGTATCAACGAGGGGGTTGGACTTGGGGCAGGGAGGTAGTACGCTTTCAGGGAAAGTGTACCCGCTGGATTGAAATCGAAACCTATGGTGGCACTTCAATGAGGATGTCTTGCGGCTTGCAGCAGGGAATCGACACACCAACAAAAAATCTACTTCCCTCAGGTATCTCATTCTTTTCGTAGTTTGGAAAAAGGAAATCTTCTGTTGTACGCCGCCAGGACATGTTATCCTCATCGCAGAGCACAATACCCAAGCTTCCATTAGGGGAAACCAAGTAGTCGAGTACCGCTGATCCGCGCAATGGCATCCCAGAGTGCGGGTCTCTGTAAGATTTCAGATTTGCAAAGCACCCATCCAGCGTGGTGGGACCCACCTGGGTTCGATCGCAAACCTCACCTCACGGTTAGCGCGATCTTTCGTTGTCCCGGTTGGCGGAATGACCCAGCTGAGCTCCACTGGACTTCCGTCGATTGTCATGACGGATGCCGCCCCGGAAGAGTTAGCTGGACCCATCATGTTGATGATTCGGGCATAGACGAAACACAAGAAACGGCATTGTGAAGAAAATGGGAATTTCGCAGTTTGGAGCATAGAAGAGAACGGAGCGCCTAGCTTACGCCACCAAAATTCATCTGTAGGGGTTAACGAGGGTAGTATCTGCGCAACATGTTTAAGACGTTGGGATGTAAAATTTTGAACAACGTTACCCAAGTTAAAATATCATATATCGACGCCCTGTTGGATTCTGGAACCGGAAGGCGGTCTCTGCGAATAGGAAAATCTTCTCCGAACAAAGATAAAATGATAGCTCTAACAGCCGACTCCGTAGCAGTATGATCGATGGCCATCTTGTGGGGAGACGTCGATTGATGCCCTGCAATTGAGTTAAAGTCTTTTTCAGTTTCGAGTTATACTTAGACACACCGTAAATAATCCAGTCGTCTTCTCAAGCTCTCACGCGAGGTGTCCAATTGGAGGGTAGAAAGTGTTGTTGTTAGGTTCAACGGAAGGCTTTATGACATGTGAGAATAAGGCTGACGTTGATTATCAGCGAGTGGGTCAACGAGTGGGTCCTGACCAAAGGCACTTTCACAAGTCTGCTATTCGAGAATCTTCGACTCCTTGTGGATAATAACGACCCATGACGTGGTAAGAGTGGGGCAATAAGGCAAGTCTTGTACGACGTTTTATCGGACTTCGTAAATTTTCTGATCTCTTGTACCTCGCTTTTCTGAATAAGTCAATCGCTGGACAGGGTCGAGTCATCATGAGAAAAGCATGGGCCGGTTATCTCGACAAACAAATGTTACAAAAGCCAACAACCATGTTGAGATCGACTCTTGGTTGATGCAAGGGCCCCTGGCCTCCAAACGTTGACAGTCAACGAAAAATCCATAGGATAGGACTATCTGCATACCAGTTGCTGAGTGGGCAAATCCTCACAAGCGGCTGGCCCTGAGTTGGAGGTAGTTCGACATTCGTCATCCTTCCTGGCGGAATGTCTTCGAAATGGACGCGCAGAAGGTGCCAAGAGGACCACCGGGAAATACAAGTCAAAGCGAAACACTGATCATGATGTGATATCGCCTGAGATCGCCCTGTAATACACAAACTCCTTGAAAGAAGGCACATACTTCCTCCACGGCCGTCTCCGAGCTCAAATGTAGAGTTAGAACTGAGGCCAAGTGGCGAGCTGTAACAGGTCGCATGACCCAGGAACCGCAGCCATGGTTTCCGGGACACGGTAAGTTCAGACAACTTTGAGTTCGACAGTCCACTGATAACATTCGGTGATGGCGCCACCCAATTTGGAAAGCCAGTGCCAATGGGCAGCCTCATCAAAAACCGTGGTCCTAGAACTGGGAACGATACCTCGAGGAGCATCAACGTTTGATTGTGCACAGTTGAGCGAAGGTGTGCTGATAAACCCCTCAAATTTCCAAAGGATCAGGAAAAAGGCTCAAAACTTACAGTTGCCTTTTCAAAGAGGCAGGAGCTCGAGTTTGAGGGCATGTACACACGGGGACATGTCGTTGATACCCTGTCATCAAATTTGTACCGCGAGCGTCGCAGCCCGATCTACGGCACTTCACGCAACATGTTTTGAGAACAAGTATCCCATGAGAATAATCACGTTCACCTGTCATTAGGTACCCGCTTCAACCATCTAACAGCAACCAACGCCTTCCCTTGCCGAGAACCAGGGTGACGATAACATGTCGATAAACGAGAGTTCGATTTGACGCAGAGATGACCTTGATTTTTGATTGTCGAACGAAAGAGACGAGGAAGCCTGAGGTGGGTTGTGATCAAATTTTCAGACCATGCGTGATAGGCTCGTGACCATCCGTTTCTTCAAACTCCGCAAGCTCCATTCAAGAAACGGCTGGGACAAACGAACACACTTTGGCAGGGTCACGCTTTTGTGACACGGGACTTAGTGAAAAAAAAAAACGGTTCACGCTCTGTGCTACACAATCACAACGACAACACAACTCGACCACTACTCACCACTTCCTTTGAGCCTTCATCACCATCGAAGGGTTCCTCACTAGCATCCATTCCCCTCAATCTCGCTTCCTCGGGCTCCCTCTCAACACTCTCATCCACCAATATGCCTTGCCGACATCTTCGCCTGCCGTCGCTGCTGGATTTTCAAGGGGTGTGGACTCAGGTTAGTTGAGGGATTGGGAGTTGCAGGACCTGGCTACAGATGAGTTGAGGGTTTGAGAGTGGCAGGAGCTGGCAGCTCAGATGGTGGGCAAACCCGGTAAGTGGTGCTTTTTCGCCCTCGGTACTGCAGCTCAGTCATGCACTCTCAGCTTACGTCTTGTGGCTGTCATATACCCACGCCTAGCTCGCCTTCCTCAGCCTGCACCTTCCCAATGTTGGCACAGGACCCCACATCGGTGCTGCCGTAGGCACCATTCTCAAGCAGAACGGGTACCGCATCGCACTTCGTTCCTGAAACCCCAAGATCGACGAAACGGAAGCAGGTTTCTAACCTGTCAAAGTTGATGGTAGCAGCTCCAAGAGCATTCAAGCTGCGTTCCGGACCGTCCTTGCAGAGCTTGGGCCTAACGTCGTCATTTACAATGTTTTCATTCAAAACCTTTCTACATGCATTTATTAGCTTTGAATGCTACTTTTTTGTAATCACATTATTAGAATCAAATAGTCTGTATAGATGTGTAGCTAGAAAAACTACTTTCATGATGTTTTGGACAAGTGTTGGTGAAGTTGGGTGAATGTTCACAGAAATTTCACTAAGTCAGCGTCACACGCGGGAGTCCCTGCCAAATCGTGTTCGTTTGTCCCAGTCGTTCTGAGGTGTTCTTATTTTTCGCAGTCCGCCTGATGTTTGACCCCACAACAAAGCCACAACAAGTGGCAAACACCTTAGAACGACTGGCTAGCGAGTCTAACCTCTTATCGGCAGTTTGGTCAGTTACCGGTCCTGGAATCGGGATGGAAACATTTTTCAAAGCTAGTATGAAGTGTCTTCCAGGCTGGAAGGATTGAAAAGTCCAGATATGTGATAGCCAATGACTTGGCTAGTATGTTGAGATCAATATTAATCGAGACATCCAAGACAAAGGATGTCGGCGATGAAGCGTGGATTGTTTAGACGCAAAAATAGGTAGTATATGCGTTCGCCACAGAGTTCAACTTCTGGAAATAATCGAGGCCTTGAAAGGCGGCGAATCCCACAAGCCCCGACGTCTGTTGACATTCATGAGACATCGTCTCGGAATTTTCAGTACGTTTGGGCAAGGTCCATTTTTAGTACGTTTCGGCGAGGTCCGTTGTTCTCAATCTGCACAATTTAAATCATTGCCAAAAAAATCAACCAGTCACCACCGCAGCCGACTCGCACCCTTAACGCAGGTTTTGGTCAAGTTTTGGTTGGGTTTTGGCTTGAGGTGAAATGAAGAGTGCTCTTAGCCTTGATGCTGTCGGTCACGACTATCATATTTCGCATTCCTTAAGCTCGATGGTGCTGCCTTGCCGCGCATTCAAAAGCTCCTACTCTTGTGTTTGCGCAATGTCGAGGAAATTCGGTTAGTATTTGGAAAAGGTCACAGTTGCACGGACGAATGGATTGAACAAGGTTACGTCTCTCTGGAAATAAGATCGATTTGTGATGAGTACCCACAACGTAAGGGCCTGAATAAAAACGTACAAGAAACAGGGGGCGGCAAGAAGATAGTTAGTGTCGTGGCTCGGACGACACTACTTATCGACAATGATTGAAAATCGACTTGCCTCTAGTATTAAGAATGAAATCCTGGAATTTGAAGCACCGGGTAACATTTGTAACTGCTTTGTTCTGATCGATTATCTTATGCAAGCTAACTACATGCGTCTACATTTTGCTCGAGCGTCTCGCCTTGCATCTGGAAAAAAATAAGAGGGGAAAGACAACAGCTGGTGCTTCATGAGTTGGATGAGATAAATTTCCTTCAGGTTATATGGGCTTCCCTCCGACACCCGCTAACCCAGGAATCAACGGTTGGTACTTTGCTAATTGAATAGTGAACTGGAAGCTTTCTGTAGGCGCATTTTGTCTTTCCGCTGAAGTTACATTTGTGTAGCATCATTCTGATCTTTGTCTGATATTATTACATAGGCTCGTGACCAGCCTGTATATGAGAACTTTGTATATCGCAGGTACTTCTCATATACAAAACGGTCACTGGTCTACTCATGACATAGCTTTAACGAGACGCGCTTGTCCGACCACGTGACGATCCAACCACGTCAATACATCCAAATAAGGACCAACAATATCAGTACACTACTTTCCTGGCGAAGTAAGCTCAAGTGAAACCAGCGACTACCAAATTTTTTCATCGCATGAAGTGTTGAAGTCATAATGAGAAAGACTCGGATGGAGGGGGACGCCCCTCATGTAACAATGTAGAAAGGAGTGGCTAGTAAACAATATGCACCATAATGAATAGCAAAGTTACTCCTTTACACAACCGTAAACGATACCACCATCAAGGTCAAAGCGCGTACTCGAACCATGCAGACAGATCGCCTAACCCAGGTTTCTCCTCGTCTTTCTTCGACGTCACTCGAATATTTTTCTTTTTCTTGTTCTGATTCCACAGGTAATACGCGTTCATCCCACTAAGAAGAAACATGAGTACAGAAAATGTCAGAAGTGTTCTGGTAGCTTTGAGGTATCGCGGAGCAGGAGACAAGGATCCCAGGAGCCACGTGGCGAGGATGCCGCCCGAGTTAGTCATGATAAAACCGATGGCAATAGCTGTTGCACGACGGGCATGTGGAGCGGCGTTGTTGGCACTCCATGTAGAGAGCGTGGGTGCGGCGAGGTAAGTGCCGGGAATCGAGAAGAACAAAGATCCATACTGGACATGAGGTGTGGTAGCGCCTGTGGTGCGATCAGTTTATATGGTTTCAAGGTTGAAGAATTGATGAACTCACCCAAAAAAACGCCGAATCCCATCACGCATAGAAAGGATGAGAACATCGCCACGATGCCACGGCATCGGTATTTGTCAGATACATAAGCGCCGGTCATACTTACTGAACTCAAACAGAACTTAGCAAGTGGAATTCGAAGAGGGAACCCTACTCACAGACGAAGGCAACCACGAAAGGGGGAACACTCATGAGCTGCGCACGAGACGTGGTGTAACCAAGGCTTTGAACGATTGAAGGTGTGAAGCTAATCCAAATGTCTAGTACTCTGAAGGAGCCTAGAACCGGTGGACTTACTATGCAAGGCCAAATAAAATCGCTCCTGAGCGCTGAGCGATCGTCATCACTTCTTTGACTGCTGACAGTTGAAATCAACTCACCATCAAAGAAGAATATGATAGCCAACATCCAAACCTGGGGAAGCTTGAACGCCATGCCAACCTCCCTCCAGCTGAATGCATCCGCAGCTTCGTCTTTTCCAGTTGCGCCGTCTTCCCGGAGCTTTAAAACAATATATCTTCTCTCCTCCTCGTTGAAAAAGCGAGCCTGGGCTGGCGATCTTGGCAGCAGAAGGTATGAAAGAGCACCAAGGGCGAATGTGAGCGTCCCTTCGATAATAAAAATCCACGCCCAGCCGTGCCGGTTCCCAATGCCGTTCATTTGAATAATACCAAAAGCAAGGAGACCTGAGAATGCGCCAGAGAGAGACGCAGCGGAGAAGAAGGCACAGATACTGTGATGCAAAGGGGAGCGTGAGTATTGCCCCTTCGACATGGCCAGGGCCAGAGAAGATTGGGGTTTACGACCGTTGAAAATAAGTAAGGGATTTGCTCACCGCCATTGAAGCTGATGACGAGGGTAGAAGAAAGATAGGTACAAGACGAGACCGGGGAACACGCCGCCTATTACGGTGAGGCTTCCACTTTCACGGATTTTACTAAGACCCGAACCTTCCAAAAGGCCTAGAAAGAATCGGCAAGCCAATAGACCACCATAGGTTTGAACGACGCCTTGGAAGCGAGAAGAATTAATCGCGCAACGCTACGGAAACTGAGAAATAAACCTTGGAGAGCGGTAACGATGCCCCACAAAGTCAACATGGTGGGGAGCATTAAGTTAGGCCCGACGGCCTGTCACTTAAATTCAACAACTTATGAACCGAAGAGGGGAGAACTGCTCGCCTTGAGAAGGAGATTTGAAGGGAGCTCGGCAACGATGTAGGGTACATATGTGACAGTCAAGGCGATGCTATACTCTTTGTTGGTCATCTTCAGATCTTTCTGAAGGCCAGCCACGCGTGCGTTGCCTATATTGCTGCGATCCTATTAAGCGGCCACGATGAGAAACGCTAAAGAAGAGTCCGATGAATACTCGCCAAAAAGGACAGAAAGTAGAACATAGCCACGACGGGCAAAATCCACATATCTAATTTTCGCCACACTTGCTTTTCCAAGAGAGGGTCAAAAACAACTGATGGAGACTCGCTCCTCTCGTCACTGCTCGCTTCGTGTATCTTCACCATCTCTCCCGTAGATGTGTGTAAAGAAACTTTTCCCATCCGTCAGGGGCAATCAAAGGTAAAATGGGCGGTCGAGGGGGGAGGGACTATGGACTTTGAATGGCAAATATTATATATGGGACTCAGAGGCGTGAGCCAGATCTTTACGGGGGTGCTTCGGAGTTTGCATCATGGTCAATGTATCAAGATTCAATGGGAGAGAACAGCTGTCAATGTTTCTGTAAACCCTTTTGCATCGCACGATCACGCGGCTAGTAGTTAGGCCAATATGATGCAATCAAGATGCAATTTGATTTTGTACGAACTTGGAGACTTTAAGTACAGGCTGCGGCAGAAAGGAGCTGCCAGTGGACGGTTTGAAAAAATGTTCCCAGCATTAAATATCTTTCAACTATGTACGATGACTTTGAATTCTTATAGTATCTGACTCATTTGAGGGAGACCCATCAGATAATCATTCAAACAGCTTTGAATGTCCAAACGGCTTTGAAACCTGTTTTGATGGGGGAATCAAGAAAGTACTTTTACTATTCAAGGTGCTGTTTGGCGTGACAATTACTCTTCCTCTAAGCATTCGTGTATTTAATTGTCTGTCGTGGAAGAATTTACACAACAAAGGAACTTCCTACCACAAGCTCACATACTCAAAGCGTGATTCGTCCAACCAACTGGGAGTTCCACACGAACCCTTTCGGGGGCGACAGGGTGCTTCCTTGATGCTTTCTTTCATCATTCTTCTGCTCCAATCGGAACCGACAGTGAATGGTTTGCCACTTGTGACACCCGAATCTCCTCAGATTGCTCGGATGAAAAATGGCCGATAATGTTGATACCACAGAAGCGCATGGTCTTGAACGCTTGATGGAAGGTGGGAGATCATCTCAGAATGGTGTCCAGCTTCGTAGAGAGTAGATGGACATGTCCGTATTTGGCCTGATTGGGACACGGCAAGGACACGGTGGATAATTTATTTCATAAACGCTGTTCGCAAGTAATAAGACCCCAAGAAGTGTGTGATCAAGTGCTCTCTGCTATGCGCCTAATTCGTAGCAGATGGCACCATGACATTTGTTGAATTGCTATACTCTTTGGTATTTACGACCTAATCGCGATCCTTGAATGCATATCGCGAGGATGAAAAAAGTATACGAAACTGACTTTTGTCACTCTGATGCCAGATTCAAGGTCCGAGGAGCCGAAGATTTGAGGCGTATCAAGGTCATAGAAGGCCGAAGTGGATTTCTTCAAGTGAGTGAGTTGGATGTTGCTTCTTCACTAATAGATGGTTACCGTTGGGGAATACAAATCTCTCTGGAATTCAATGAGCTTTCGAAGAAAACATATCAAAAGAGTTCACGCTCATACCAATCTACGGTCACCAGAAGATAACTGCACATTATTCTGGTTAGAATACTTCCCCGAGGTTTCGTTGAGTTTGGCACGGGCGTTGAGAGTGGATAATAGACAGTTAGCGTAGAGTTTCGTTAATGCAAAATCCCAAATGAAATTCCTTGGTAAAGAATCAGTACCGTAGAAGTTCTGGGATATCACTGGTATCGGTCGCGTACAAGGCAGTGTGCTATATCGCGACAAGATTTATTTGAGCCGTTGAATCACGGTGAAAGTGGCGAAGCGTACAGGAAGAGCTGAAAGCACGGTTATCACCGAGCGAATCGTGTCAGAAGAATAGGAATACTTACTCATGAAAAAGATGACGTCGCCAATTGCAAACAGGGCGCTACCGGGCATGGTGTCAGGAGGAGGAGTAGAGACATGGAGGATCAGCAGCATACGTTAACATGCCTGTCTGAACAGTCGCTAGAAAGAAAAACAGTCGAAGTCTTCTCACTAATTCAAAAGGCGCATCTCACTTCGAATGATTTTTGAAATGACGTCGTCAGTAGCGGTGAAGCCAGTTTTTCTTTTAGTCTTTTATTCTGCGCGTTTGGTGATCTTGGAGATAATGACCGACAGTATACTCACGAGTGTTATGACAAGCACCACCGTTATCATAACGTCTGAGACGACAGCTGACAAGAACCAGAGCAGTGCAGGCCAATGGAGTTCGGGTTTGCGGGCGAATACTTTGACCTTCACGATGAGGACAGTGGTCCATGTACCACCCCCTGCAATCATGATAATCAGAAAACCGAGATAGAATTCCAAGCCATACCGAGAGACACAACGGCGAAGAAGGCAATAACACCCGGAAGCCAGTTGTTCTTCGATAAGAGCCAGATGCGGTAAGCAAAGAAGAGCTGTATCGGAGTCGAGATCGCGACCTACAATCGCATTGGCACCTGATCTTACGAGCAAGAAGAAACAGACGTACAATCGTGACCGGTTCTTCATCCGCCAAAGCGAAGTTAAAACTTTTTCTTTCGACACAGAAGAGGCTTTACCTGCGGCAAATACTATCTGCCAGTGAAAAAGCACTGACGGCCTGAATCATAAGAACGTACGTGTTGGGATTAATGTTGTTGCGACTGGCCTTCCGAAATTCTGGATCAGAGGTTGATACATCATGGCCATGTTGCATCCGGTGTTAAGAGTCTCCATGAGGAACACGTAGATAACCTACGTTGAGATTGTTACGTCTGACATCTCATGAAGTGGTAGTGCTTCCTCACGAGATATTTAATCCAGCGGGCATCCCTAACAAACTGTTGGAAAGAAGCACAGAGGAAACATGGTGGACGCACCCCTTATACGTTAGATAATAATGATAGGTCTGCCCACAATCTCGGAGATGATGTCAAGTAGCTGGAGTACTGATATATACGGACCTGGACAATCAATATCTGGACGGTGATAGATTGTAACGAACGAAGAAAGTATGCAGGTGCTTACCCCATACAGAATCATGTTCAGAAATACCCCAATGAGCATTGGCCCAAACCTACCCCAGACTTGAATACCAATGCGCAAGCATCGAAAAGATAGACGACGCACGAGAGCCTGACATTGGGTACTGTAGGAACTATGGCCATCGTGACCACTGAAAGAAGGTGGGATGCTTAGTGAATGTAGGGTTGATTAGGGACGGGATACGCAACGGCGGCGATGAAGGGGCTACCCTTTATGAAGAACCGTGAGATAGAAAGTGGGAATGAGACGCGCAAAAATGGAAGAAGAGGCATCAAGCATCCGAAATTCTTGTGATCTCTGCAATGACCCCGAAAACCCCAAGTTCAACTGTTCAAACGTTCACGCGCGGTCCTGCAAGACGTCACCTCAAAAGAATTGGTGTTGTGCGTTATAATGATCCATCTCCCGAGGTAAGATAAATTGTTGATGAACGAGATGGTAAACGATACGCATGGTACGGAACATCAAATCGTAGGAATGAAGGTTTGTGCTGATTCCGACCCACACGGCCGGAGCGGTCGACGTAAGGTCGACGAGTGGTGGAAGCGAGAAAAAGATGCGCGAAGCGGGTGCTGACTCAGAGAAAAATCAAGATCAAATATTTGCTTGTATTTGGCAAAGCCTTCACGGCTCTTTCAAGTACCATTGCCAATGTGAGCTTATTAGAGTGAAAATGTCAGAGAAAGAATGATCCCTACTGCCAATTTGGTGTAAGACCCTTGACATCAAGGACAGATCGATAAATGATAATCAGTTTCTCTGCTGCCAGAAAACGTGTTTCACAAGCATCCAAAAGAACGCTCAGCTACTTAGTCCACCTCAAACTAGGCAGTTAAGCGAAGGCTTTGACAGATCCTTTGACGAGTGGGTCATTTTTTCACCTGTTATGTGATTAGGCCAGGCCTTTGGAGCAGTTTTACTCTCGGCAGGGGTTTTGTTGTGGTTCAAAGAGGCATACAAACATGAAAATGTCTTTCAAGATTGTCCATAGGGCAAACTCTTTGAGCAAGGCTTCGCCTTGGGAATGCAGTTGCCGACAATGCCGGCCTTGTGCAGTCACGTCAAAAAGTTGAAGCTCCTTCCATATGGTTCTCCTCCTAGGTGGGGGCTGCACGATCAAATTTGGATGAATCCATGGGTTTGCCCGCTCACACACCACCCTTTAAACTCCATCGGTGATTCCCCATACGATATGGCTATAATCGTATTGAGTGTAAGGTCGTGTGGGTCAATTCCCACTACTGCTGTAAACATCACATATAATATTCCCTAAATACAATGACATCCGCAACTCCAGGTAGATTCCGGGTGAGAAATACGTCCATTGGACAATGGACTTCGCTCTTCAAAACAATTTTGGATGGCATGCGCATTCTTCCTCACTCCAGGGCTGTAGCAACCGGTAACTCAAGCGCCGCTAAGTCATGAGGAAACAAAATTATAGCTATACAGTTAATTAGGTCTCAAACCCCAACATCATAGAAAGAAGAATGAAAGTAGTGGATATAATACATGCAAGAGAAACGAGCGGTTTCTCATCACGTCGATGTGTCATAGATCCCCTTCTCAAGCTCAATGTCCTCATTGTAACTATTGGGTCCAGGAATCTCGACGATAATACTCATCGGGCGGTTGACAACATTTTGTTTCTCGAACTCCGACCCATGTTTCCTATAAAATCACCGATCAACTAACTAGAACGATAAATTATTGAGTGACGTACTCTGGTCCGATCAAAATGACGAGGATCAAGAATGCAGCTCCAGCGCTGATAAATATTGCTTGTAGCTGCGATTTTGCCATCGTAACGCGTAAATGAACCGTGGAATTTCCAGGTGGGGTGCATACCTTGCCGTAATCCGGGACAACTACGGAAGAATTTTTCACAATGACTTTAGTTGTGAGGTGTTCGGCCGCAACTTCGCAATGAATTAGACGCGGAATCGTATCGTCTCGTGAGGACATAGACTCACAGGCTTGGATAGTTGGCGCGACAGAGGATATTATCTATATGTGGAGGTGAGGAGCAGCTTAGGTCGCGTTTAGAAGACTCACATTTCCCATCTGGTACGCAACGCCAGGAAATGTGGCACGCAATGCAGGTGGGGAAATCTCTGCTAAGTAAATCGGAATCTGCGTTGCGTCAGAGTCAAAAGGCAACGTCGACAATCGTGGCGGGAACTTACAACACCCATTGCACCTTGAACGGCATGTTGAACGCCAAATGCACCATTACTGACCAACATAAACGACGTCCCTTTGATGACAATCGGCAGGAATGCTGTATTGAATCGATAGTTTTGGATTGGAACATTGGAAAATATTGGGTTTCAATGACTTACCCGCAAGGAGCATGATCATGAAACTGCGAGAACGGATGAGGGATCTCTCTTGTCAAGAAATTTTGGGACTCACATCATCGCTATCCGCCTGCCAAAGCGTTGACTGAGGTTACCTGTGGCCACCGACCCCCTGCAAATATCAGTTATCACGCAGGTCAGAGATATCCTTGTAGGCTAGGAGCATGCGTACAGAGTAGCGCCCTAAAAGTGTCGCGCGTCTCAGGACTTCGTTGAAAAAAAAAAAGAAACAGTACAAGATGCTCACAATACCGCCAAAGATCGTCATAAACAACGCAGGCCCAGGCTCAAGCCCCTTGTTCGTCACCAGAAACAAGAAATACATATCCTAGCAAGAACAAAATTTCAAAACGCGATGTTAGTCGACCATGATAATGTTGCGTACCCGAGAGGCACTCATTAGGAAGCCGAAACCTGGAATTATTATGTTGTGAATGAACGAAAGCAAGAGGATGTATGATACGTACTGGCCATAAGCAGGACGGCGTAAACGCAAAGAAGCCAGCGCCATTTCAAGACCTTTTTGATCTCCTTCCAGAACTCCTTTGCCTTCTTCGATCCTTCTATTCCTCTCGCTTGCTCTGCCGCCTTGGTGCTTGAGAAGGACTCGCTCTCAGGGAGGATCGCTCGGAGGCAGGCGGCTACGAAAGATATGGCGAATCCAATGTAGTATAAACTCCTCCAGCCCACTTTAACTTTTGGAACGAGGAACATGGAGATTACCGCAGAAATGATATATCCAGCTGCAGAGCCTTGTTGTAGGACGCCACTAACGAAACCACGAGCATCGAGAGGAACATTCTCGAGCACGTTGGATGTTGATACACCCCATATTCCACCCATAGCAATAGCTGAGGCAGATCGAACGACATTGAATTGGTCGAATTCTCGAACGAAACCTGTGCAGAGCTGAAAGGCGGAGAGGAGGAAGAGGTTGCAAACGAGGGGCCATTTCCGGCCGTAACGATCCGAAAGGATCCCAAATAGAAGCTATTGGTGATTATGTAAGCATAAAGTCCCGACAATATAAAGGTATCAGGCGCACTGCACCAATCGGTCGAAATAAAAGTGTAATAGTAATGGCAGAGTTCTATAAAAGTAAAATTCTAGTAGTCATTGTTCCATTGGAAGATAATTCCGAAGCTAGAACGTACAACTTGCTGAGGGGTTTTTTTGAACTCTTTCGCAATGAACGTGCCCTGACTGCCAGCAACGAAGGACAGGGAATACAAATCGATGGAATCGCAAGTCCACGCCAGCCAGCTGAAATTCGAGAGAAGGTTAATTGAGCCTGATCAATAACCAATTTTCTGAGCAGAAAAAAGTCGGACGGGTGGGGAGGATTGTGGACGATGGCGTGGCTGATTATACCGACGATAACGACGTACCCGACGAAGAACTGTGCCCACTGAATCTCGGTCAAGGAGCGTAGAGATCTCCACAAAGACACCGTTCGCTGACGCTGTTCTTTGTTACGAATGAGGGTTCGTAGAAAGTGGGGCGCCATTGCTAACCGCCGTGAGGGGTGGAATACAAGACCTGTGTTCTCGTTGTCACAGGACGTCTTTATAGAGCCTCCCCAGGCGTATCCTTGGGAGAAAGAGCTTCCTTGCATTCATGTTCCGGGGAATAAGACCGACCCCAGGTGGTGGTGGCCGTGATCCCGAGAATTCGAGAGATTTTATACAAAAATCGTTATTGACCGAACAACTATTTGTACGAAAGTAAGGGGAGATCCGTCAAGAACTTCCTCATTTTGTTTATCCGTACGGTTTTTCCGCCCTCGAAATCGAAGATTTTGGCATGATTTACCTTTCTTTTTACCCATGATTACGTTTTTCACTCTTTAGGCAGCTGTGAGGCATTCATCCTTTTAAAGCATTGATTTTCTGCGGCGGAACTTGGAGGGAAGCAGTTCTATTTTTCCGCGTCGTCGATAAGGCTCCGCAAGGATGTCGGTTGATTGTCGCATCAGTGAGTTGCCAATCACCTCCAATCACTCAGTCCGACAATTTATATATCATGCAGCATTGATATGTAACAGCGAATGGTAGCAATGCAATCCAAACGAAGAATAAGAAATTGCGAGGGTGGGGTAATATGTTACATAACGGTGACAAAAGGGTCGCTTCCTTTTCAATGGGATGCCTTATCTATGGCCTATGTCTGGTCGACATCTCGGGTGACTGGTCTTTTCTGACTCGTCGATCGCCTCTTCTGAAAAGCAGGCAGCGAGATAATCACGAAAGCTTTGCGCTGTAGTCCACTTGGTGATCCAAGCGATGCGAGAGATAGGATTCTTTAACTGTGCCGTGCTAACAGCAGGAATATCCTTGGCACTCTATGCGTCATGCACTCAATCCATGATGAAAACGTCGCACCGGTTTTTCGGAAAGTGCTGTGGAAACAGGTAAGTCGAGGGCAGGTGGGGGCCATACATATAAATCAAAAAGCCCGTGTGCACACGGGTGTTGCTATACATAGCGGGGTTGCCGGTCAGAATCCACATTTCAAAAAGAGGGAGCTGTTTCTGTGAGAACAAATGTGGCAACGTAATAATGTAGCTGCTAATTATTGACATGTGCCACGGGGTCCGCGATTCGTTTCACAACTTCGGATCGGGGAGATATTTCTGTGGGGAATTTGTGCGGTCGTAGATTGATAGAACCCAGGAGACAATCGACCTGCAAACAGGACTACCCATTGAGACGTTGACGTCAGTCATAAGGAACGGAGCCGCGTTTTTAATGGTCATAGGGGCGTCCACGTTGTAGAATTTGATGGAAGCGAAGGTTTTTAAAGGATTTCAATCCCCCGTATATGCAAGGAAGGGTGAGTCGGCGAAGGACAACAGAAGGTGAACTTGAAAGGCGAGCAACAATGTAGTGGTCCGTGCATAAGATTGTCCCTTGTTAACCAGGACCATCACATAGACCGTTTGTAACTTTTAACTTTGTTGCGGGTGAGGGCCTCTAATGGGTCGCGGGGATCGACGCTATATTCGTGCTGTGATCGCATAAGATTGCGGAGCCTGACGTATTCGTAAGCTTCTCTGGAGATTTCGGAAGAAGTATACGCGAAGGTCTTCCAAAAATGACAACTATGATCATGAAGATAGTGAATCCGCCAGAGACATGACGAGGAAGATGACGAAGAAAAGATAAGAAGATAGAGGGCGACTTTACCCGGAAAACTTGTCATCAGCAATCCGTAAAGCGTGAAACTAGAGCGGCAGTTCGACGAGGGGACTTTAGAAATTGAGTACCCCTATTACAGCGTGCGTTTGACGTCGACCCTATTATGACCTGTAAGTCCCAGCGAACCAACTGATAAAAAAAAACTCGGAAGAGCGAGCGCAATGTGACGCGAGTTGTGAAAGACATTGACAGCAGTGAGTAGACGACCTAATGGTATCGTAAAGCGGGAGCCAACCGTTGGGAATGGATGGGGTACTTACCACAAAAAATCTTGCTAAGTCGCAACTCCAAGTTCAACTTGAGGCAGCTAAGCTATAGGTGCAGATCAGATAGTATGACACTGTTGGTCACCCGAAGTTGTGAATAAAGCCAATGACCTCGCTGGCAGGTAAAGGGTTTACGGAGCAGACAACGCTAGCAGTTTATATGATATCCGAAAAACGGCTGGGTCACAGTAATCCGGCAGACGGCTGAATCACAGTAAAAGCTCGCACGGACCTCTTTGTTCGGATGATGCCGGATGGAAGGTTATGCCCTTTTTTGGCCCTTCTCCAAAAGGCCGACAGCGGTCCCAAAGTTGACGAGTCTGATGACAGAAATGACGTTCTCTGTTTCGGTTGAGACACAGAGGCTAGGACTCGTCAAGATAGCGACTCTAGTTGAGAGGTGGAGAAAGAGGTCGAGGCTAGACAAGCTGACGAGTGGATGGGAGGGGTCGAGCTGAAGGAAAATAACAAAAACGACCTTCATTGTCGGCGCAGCTATTATGTATCTTGAACCGTTTTGATTCAGCAAAACTGTTAGAGCGAAATGAGGGCGCCTGTTAAGCGATTTGCCGTATTGCCTTGCATAGCGTCAAAGGGAGGGTTCCGTGTTCTCCCCACCCGAAAAGCTGTGCATGCCAGACATGAGGTCACCGAGGTTCGTTATCGTCGTCTCACTTGCACCGAAGATAACGGTGATATTTTGTCGCGTTGAGTCACCGTTCAATGACGTGACGACGAACCTCCCTTGTAACCAGAATCAGTGCGAAGTACATACACGAAACCATAGTACCTCAGCCTTGTCTGCCAGCAAAAACAACGAGAAACAAGAAAAAGCCTTGTCAGTTGTGGGAATACATTTGAATACAAGTGAATGGAACGTACGTTGTATCCGTTCGAAACCCTTCCAACAACGCCCGAGGAAAAGAAACAAATATTCCTGTCCGCTGTCCCGGAAGTTACTATTGAAAAAGCTGTGTTCTCGCAACGGAACACAAAGGGCACCGATGATCGTCATAGTGAAAAATTCAAATAAGCGCCGTTTGTCGTTGTTTCGACTTGTCCAAGTCATCGTCCCCCACGATCACGGGCGAGGTGAGCTATGGACGTAAGTAGCAGAGCAGGACAGATCATTTTCAGTCATCAGCTGGCTATCTTTTCCACACACTTCTCTCTTTTCCACACCCTTCGGGCTAGACCTGCCACTCTCTCTATTACTTATCTGATCTCTTCCCTTCTCCACTACTTACTAGCTCTACTTACCTCACTGCGATACCATGTTCAACGATATGCCGTCCCTCGTCGACGATCCCAACCCTCCGTTCATCCCTCCGCCCGCCGGTGCTTCCACAGGCGGTCAGCCGGGTTACTCGGGGTACTCAAACCCATTCCCCGGCGCCTCAGCGTACGTCCCCCCGTCTAATCCTCCGCACACAGACTACAGCTCATTCACCTGGCCGCATCACAGCTCAAATTGGCCGGGAACACCATACCCACACCAATCCGCACCCCTCGCACCTCCACCATCGAGCGCTCAAAGCTGGACCTTCGGTCAAACCAACCCCTGGAGTGCACCGGCCGCTCCAACAACACCAGCGGGGACGTGGGGCGGCATGACTCCCGCTGGCTCCCTTCCACAAACGCCCTATACCCCCTACTCCAACCCCCCTCCTGCTTCTGCACCTGCAGGGCACTACCCTCCGTTTTCCCAGCCCAACGGTTACCCGCCGTTCTCTCAGACCAACGGTTACCCATCGTCCTCTCAGCCCAACGGTTACCCATCGTCCTCTCAGCCCAACGGTTACCCACCATTCTCTCAGCCCAACATCGGTCATTACCCCCAGTCTTCGCAGCCCAACGTCGGCCATTACCCACCGATCTCACAGCATCACACGGGATATCCATTAGCGCCGAACGAAGATCAAAGTGGGTGGTTCGGCTCAAGTTTGGGTATGAAGAGGTCACATTCGTACCAAGGATATCCCAGGCGGCCTGGTGGGTTGGGTGCTTCGGGAGGGGGGCTAGGTGTGGGTGGATATCCGTCACCTACTGGAGGAATGGGGGTGGGTGGGTACCCGTCACCGGCGGCAACGGGTCCGAGAGGCGTTTATTTGTCGTATGGTGAAGGATTCGATGAGAGGAACCTTGCGAGAAGGCCGAGGGATTGGAGGGCGGATTATAATGCGCGGCAGGGGATATCGTCTTTCTTGCCTAGAGTCGGTCGGAGTCGGTCGGATGTTCAAGGTCAGTTTTGCTCTGTCCTATTTTGAGCCTTCTCTTGCCTTCTTTGGCGCGTTCGCTTTCTTTCATTGCCTTCTATTATCTTCTTTTGGG
The DNA here is from genome assembly GCA_018417955.1 of Laccaria trichodermophora. NCBI lineage: Eukaryota > Fungi > Basidiomycota > Agaricomycetes > Agaricales > Hydnangiaceae > Laccaria > Laccaria trichodermophora. Next base: position 46,248 of record JACTVC010000034.1, read on the forward strand.
TCTTCTCTTTCTTCGCTTAGCGTCTCTCCCTCTTGTCTTCTTTTGGCTTTTTCCTTTCCTTATTCGCATCTTCTTCGTCTTTCTTCTTTCAGCTAATATATGCGCTTAGAATTCTCCGACCCAACCCGCCGAATCCTCCACCCCCTCCTCCAATACACCCCAACCCAACCCTCAATCTACCACGACCTCCGAGATTACCCCCTCAAGACCAACACACTCGAATTCGTCAACCTCCAGAGACCGCCCAACGACATCGACTTCGCCCAACTCGCCACCCAACCCCCCTCATCCATCATGCGCATCTACCACCCCTTACTCCCATGGTACATCGACATCCAAAAGTCCCATACGAACGGGATAACCGTGTTCGACGTCTTGACGCAAATATGGCAGCAGTTGCATACCGCTATATCAAATAAACATTACTGGAATGAGGAGTTGGGAGCGCAGGAGAGGGCGGCGTTGAACAATGCGTTTTGGGAGAGGTGTAGAGGCGCTCAGGAGGAGATCTCGAGGGGGATTATGAGGATTGATTTTTTGGGCAAAAAGATTATTTTGATGGGTTTTGTGAAGGGGAAGAATGGGATGTGGGAGATGAAGACGAGGAAGGACGATTCTCCTGTTACTGGTGCTATGTAAAATATTATACCTACCTCTTATGAATTCCCCTTGTGTAGAGTATCTAGCGATCTACGTAGATCCACTTGTATTCACTTGCTATCAATACGTTTGTTATACCACTGTTCGGAATGAGTATTCCTGCAGCGAAGAAAGCTCTTCAAACAATATCGAATGTCCATTTACATAAATAAAAATAACACAAAGTCCATGCGATACTTATAACGAAACGACATACTCCTTCCGCACCACCTAACAAGTTGGGTGATACCCACTCGACGCAGCAAACTGCAAATAATCAGCAAGGTTTTGGTAAGGGATCTCCTTCGTCGCGCAAGACCCCGTCCAAGCGCTGATAATTCCCCAGAAATTCACGATGTAGTCCGGGCTGTAATATATATCAGTCAAACACTTTGGTAAGATTAAGAGTCAACTCACGAGGTAGGATATGGACCGTTGTTGTTCGTCTTTGAGGGCGTCTCAGCGCCGAATGGTCCACCAAGGCTTATCCACGTCCCAGTCTGTTGTGGTTCATCAGCGATACGAGGAGGGGTGTAGGGACGAATGAAACGTACCAATCCAGTGTAATACGCGTCAATTGCATTTTGCTGGGACATCGTTGCGGAGCCATTCGTCATCGCTTTGAAAACCTGCAACAAGCGAAACACATCAGCAAAAAAAATCAAGGAAAAAGAAAAAAGGGAACCTTACATCCATCGACAACCGCCCCTCACTCAAACTCGTCGGGATCGGGGAGATATAATAAGGGTATTCCTTCCTCAACAACACATCCGTCGTACTCTGCGCATAACAAAAGCTCGCAAGGACGCAATACTGGTTCTGGTATAATCCCTGAGTAACCCAGAGCTGACACTGATTGACCATTTGCTGGCACGACCCGTTGTCCGTGATGGGTTGCGGGACGCATGGAATGGCGGATGCTGCTGCTTTGGGGTCGCATGACATTACGGAGGGGCAGACGCCTGGGGTGGAGGAGTATTGGATCCAGTCCTGTTCAAGCGCCTTTTGGTCAGAAAGGGACGACTCGGATATTTGGATTACTTACTGCGAAGTTGCTGTAGGGAATCGCGCCACCGCAAAATCCAGTCCAAGCGGCGACGTAATTGAATTGTGCAATGACGGAGGTTGTGCTTGTAATACTCAACCAACAATTTTAAGAATAAGCGCGGGACGACTCACTCCTCTGGATAGGTTCCGTTGGGCGTTACCGATATTCCATGGTAATACGCGTCAATATAGTTCTGCTGCGTCATAGCAGGTGCACCGCCCGTCATCGCAAGGAAGGCCTTGAATAAAGAAACACAAAAAAAAGTCAACGAAAGAAAAGAGAGGAGAATTGGAAAACTTACGCTCTCCGTCATGCGCGGCTGACTCTTCGGCGCACCAACCGAATTAAGCGTCTCGTCCGGGCGGAACACAGAGCTCTCGCATACAGTCAAAAGGACACACGCAGTAGAATTGTAAAAGTTGTTAAAATCGACCGGAGCGGCGTTGCACGAATTTCTCAGCGACTCGCAGCTCCTTGAAGAACTTGGGTCGAGTCCGAAAGGGACTTGTGCGGATGAAGACGCGATGAGGCCGAGGCCGCCTAGTATAATGAAGGGGAGCATAGTGGGTTTGGCGAGGGGTAAGGTGAAGAGAAAAGAACGACGGGGGATCTAGAATGATCAGTGGAAGAGATTAATGACTTGTAAAAAGCGAGATGATGTCGGAACTTGCGTATAGGTCGTAGGCTTTATATGATATCCTCTGTGCAATTGCAAGCGGAGGACAATGACCGACGTTGACGTAGTCCAAATCTTGAAAACCACGATGCTTCTGTGATTCTGATGAAGGTCGTCACGGAGGATGGTAATAATCGCCCGTCGATATTTGATTTAGTGGAGAAAGAAGTCGAGCAAGAAAACATCCATGGTGTTCGCTGACAAGGATCAGCGTCGCGACTCACTGCCTCCCCGACGGTCACGCACGCGGTGCGCCGAAACGGATCCAAGATTCCTGGAGACTGTAAAAAATAATGATCAAATTCGGAGGAGAGTCTATAAATAAACAAAAGTGTCAGCGGGGTGATCAGGGAAAAAGTTTAGAACTGGGAGGGTAAACACGAACACAAATTTAGTGTACCAATTGCCAGTGCAATTGGACAAGCTGCGTGACAGGTAAGGAGGATGCTTGTATGGGAGGTACTTAGTGGAGATCAAAAGGAATATTGGACGCGCATGTGTTTTTTCAAGGGAATATCCTATCAACTGAGCTTTGGGCTCGTAGTAATAAGTGTTCGAAGGTGTTCGATCGGTAGAAAATATCGCATCATTGCGAATTACTCACCGAGTCCGCAAAAACGTCCGAGGATGGCTTTCATGCAGTGAATTGCAAGGCTATCGTTCACAACGAACAGAATCCACGTAGCTTCCTCCGATGCTCTCCCGTCATCTGATCACAATACGGGGTAGGTGTAGAAGCAACTAGAACTCGGACGGCGTACGTATAAACAATCAAGGTCAGTCCCTCTGACATTTGGTTGAAAGGAAGGTGGTGACACACAGCCTAGATGGCTATTAAATAGTTCAGAGCCCTTACCTAGCCACATCCAATTGCGTATGCGAGTTGAAATCAACATCGCACCCGATAATGAAGACCGATGTCCAGTGATTTGGCAAGCGGAATGTAGAGTAAAGCGCTTTGTTGATGCATACGGGTTGAAACGTTGAAGCCTTGCTACCGAACAACAAAGATGAAACGAAAGAAGGTGGGATTGCAAGAACCCTCTCTTGCGCATGGCCTGATCACGAATGAGAATTTCCAAAAGGTGTCGCCGAGCCCTGGAGTTTAAAAAGTCGGAGTCAGGAAGACTAATCATGTGGCCGTTTCTATTTGACATCCACCTCTTGGAAGTTGGAGCTGGCTGTCACCGACAGCCACCGACCGATACACATTCTCATCCTACAACTTTCATACAACCTATTCTGAGAGAGAATGGGGTCGTTCCTCTGGACCTACGACCAAGAACCGATCATAGCTTGGACCTGTCCGCTATGATCTGACAACCAGAGCCAATTCTCACCAGTATATCGCTGATTGCCTTCGCAAGGGCATCCGGCTGTTCTTGTACCACCTACGCAAGCAGAATGAGTTTGTTTCAAAACAAAGGGTGGGAGACACAAACCATATGTCCAGCTTGCTTTATCTTCGTTACAGACGCAACTATCCGACCTTCAGTAGCATCCGCTAACGAGTCCTGGATAAATTCCGGGCTGCCCTTTGTTGGTTAGGGGATTGATGGAGAGGAGGCGAAGGACGTACACAAGATCGTTCCTTGTCCCCCAAATGAGGTGTATAGGAATCGCATGACAAACATTACCCAGCTGAATAGCGGCTTCAAAGTGGGGCTCTGTATCCGGGTAAGATACAGCTTCCATCCTACGCTCGCATTTGAGGGTAACACCGCCCCCACCAGGCAATTCACGTAATCCGTAACGCTATACCGATATCAGATATGCTGAAAAAGAAAAGGCAGCGAAGAGGGCTTACTGTGAGCAGAAGAAGCACGCGTTCGTCCCAAACCCTCCATGGGATCCTTTTCTTGAAGTACTGGAATGCCTCGTCCCGGGAGGGCCAGACGTCCCGGCGGGAAGACGTGGCTGCGACGGCAAAATCCATGGCGGACATGCGGTCTTCCAGTTCAGAGTTGAATACTTCCCGAGTGACGATAGTAGGTTCAATGAGAACCATGGCGGCGAATGTAGATGGGGGGATTTCCTTGGTCGTTAGCAACCTAAGACAGGTGGCATTAGTGGCGAAAAGACGGCGGGAAAAGAAGGGAATGGAATTATGGCGCTGATCGTAAATAGGATGCGCGAGGCCGTAAATATCACAGGTGGTCTGTTCGTAACGATCATAATGGTAAGAAAATGAATACGTACATCGCAGCTGCGCCAGCAGAATGCCCCAAAGGTACGATCCGGTGTCCTTGCATCCGAGGTGAGCGGATGAAGGCTGCCAACGCAGGTGTCCATTCGTAAACAGCTGTTAAAGGTGTTGTTAGACAACGAAGAAAACCAAGACATGGTTCTTGTCGGGCAATAATTCCGAGCACATGGTAGCATATGGATAGCACACACAGGCGCACGCGAGCAGAATAACTCACAAACACACTTTGTACGATCCTTCAACAGGTTGTGATTCAGGACGGCAGCATCTCCGTGACTCTGCCAGTCGAATGACCACGCCTCCCTAATCCGATGCACCTCCGTTTCGGTCTCTTGGACTTGAAAGAGGCGTTGAATGACGGGTTCCCACTGCTCCTTATCTGGCCTTTTCATTGACGCGTGTCATATTTGTGTTAGAATGAATACTCACGAGAACCTATGCAATGAGCAAATAGCAACGTCAAGCCCTTGTTATTCGCCCTCGATCTACTTGTGTACCGTTTCGCCGTAGTTTTAAAGCCATCAGCGCCAAGGTCGTCGAAGACGAGGTACTCGGCGTCGATATCCATGATGAGAGTAAGAAAATGGGGAGGCAACGGGCAACAAGATCATTATCGGTGCCAAAGGTTGTGAGGTGAAGCAGCCGAGCGGAGTTCAGATGAAAAATTATCACGTGCCAGGTCTTCGGCAAATTTCTTGAACGATGTCAACCAAGCTCGTCCTTCTTCCTTACACATATTATGCGCAAAAGAGTTGCACCAAATGTGTTCAGTGCGTCATAGTGTTCGCTTGTCTCGGCTCGTCTCTTCGACGCCAGGCCCTGTCTTTGAAGGTTGTTCAACTCGATGTTCAATTTTGAATCACCCACTCCACAGATCGCAGGCTTGCGCAGTGAGTAAAGGAATTCTTCCGTTACTAAGAATTCTAACAAGAGAGCGGGTCTTATTCCTCCAGAATACTTCCCAATTAAGCTCGGCCTTCTACGGGGCAGGCGACGACGAGACGCAATAGGCTCGGACATCTTTTTGTGTCCCTCTTTCGACGCAAATATGATATCAAATCTTGTATCCACCTTCTTGCGTAAGTGAAGACATTCTCCCGTCGTCAAAAATCATAGTAAGTTCATGCGCATTTGACGGGTGCCACATACAGTCCATGTCCGTTGATGAGTTTACGCCGTGTTTTGGTATCATAGTTTTTTTGACAATGTGCGAAATCGCCGAACAAGTTTGGCGCGATGAAAACTAACATTTATTTTTTAGAGATTAAGCGCCCGCTTTATCAATCCTGTTTTTAGCGCGCTCCCCCCTTATTCTTTGACGACGAAATTGATTGCGATGAGGGCAAGGGGCTCAAAAGCATCACCTCACATCGGGAGCGGTACAAGCTCTCTTGACGAACCAACCTACTCGGATGGCCGAGGAGACAGTCTCGTAAGTGTATCCAGCCCTCCCGAGATATCTGATTGCCAGCATCAACAATGACACAGAAATCCAGCAAAAAAGTTGCACCACGTTACGGTAGAATCATCCTCCATCCCGCAATACTATCTTGCCTCACAATAGCCGCACAGTTTACTATCGTTTATACAGCAAAGATGAAGCACTCGCATCGCACCATCCCATCTACACCGACGATCCCTCTATTAGCCGCATTGTGTCCAGATCCGTGCCACCTCCCCGAATCGCCGCATCGCTGAAATCCTACTTATACAGGATTGAGGGCTTTGAATTGCCTGAAAATTGTGACTTGTACCTGTCGCTATCGGAAAGGGCGCCCTTGGATGATTTTATACACCTCCCACTCCGAGGTGACAATGGGCCAGGTTCATCTGAATTTTGAGCCGATGGTTCTGGTTGTCGATTCAACAGTACTTGAGAAGCGATCAGCCGGGGTGATCACGACGAAGTCTACCCAAATATTTGGAGAATCTGACAAAGAGAGGCAATATGGTGCGCATGAATCATAACCCACAAGAATTTGATGGATAACTCACGAATTGACGTCAGTTCACTATCGCGTTTACGACAATAACGGCGAGGTCCCTTCCAAAACATCCTTTGACGAAACCGACAGAGCTTTAGGTCGCGTCGATGTTCTCTCTATCCCACTACCCTACAGTGTTACGTCGTTGAAACGTCGTCTTAAGAAAGCTGAAGAGATAAGTGACCCTAATCCTCAGCTATTCGAGGATGAGGACAGCAAGACCGCTATGAATGACGGAGACGCCATTACTCTTTGCGCTAAATCCTATCCAGGTAATACTGAGGATGAACCCATCGCGATCGTATACAATAAGGTAGCGGACAGCCAAGGTGTGACTGACCGCTACCTTATGACAGTCAGCCCGCCGACACAGTCCGCGAGCTTCCTAAAGCGGCTTGAAGCAACCGGGCGGAGCAGTGGGTGGCAATGTCTAACATAGTCCTTTTTTTCTGATACACATGCATTTTTTGTTAGATTGGGGGGACACTTTCGCCGAGTGGCATGCTTACCAGATTGGAGATATATTCCAGACAGACGGAGTTTTGTTGACTGTCCGTGGTTGTGACATGGGTAATTCATCCAGTTGACTCTGAAATTCTACACTGATGCACCAACTTTTATAAATAATAAATGCTACTCTGCAATCAACTCTGTTGGAAAGAAGGCCTGTAAGTGTTGCTCGGACTCTGCCTCTTCATCGCAGGGCTTTCTGACGATGCTTTGTTTTCTCAGTTGTCCATAAATGTAACTATCCGATTCTCAACTCCCAGGTTGTACCTGATTTATATTTTCTTCAGCCCACGTAAAATTTATTGATTAAGAGCGAACCATGTTTATCTTTGTTCAATTTAACTTCTTTAGTCACCCACCCCGTCGAGGACGCACCATCCATCACGATGTCCTATCTCACCTGCCCCTCCATGTTGGCCGAGGACCTCAAAATATATGCTGTATCCTAAAAAAGGTCTGGTGGACTCCACTTTAATGCTCACAGCTCTCTGTTTAAGGCCCTTTTGGTTTTATTTGCGCACACACTCATTTTGACTATAACCAGGTTCCGAAAGAAAAATGTACCGTCAAGTGAAAGGAATGTATTTATCAACAGATGTACATATCATGGCTTTCGAATTCGCTCAATTGTCCCTTCTGCCTGTCGTCTCAGGCCCCCCCATCTTTTTTGTAGACAAGCGCTATCGGTTCGCCCTCTTCGCACCCTGGGTAAGCTCCCTCATAAAATAATATTGGACCATCGCCCATTGGATCCCGACTGAACAAATTTGCAAAAAGTTGCACGTTCGGCATCTCATCAGTTACGGGCGTGAGGCCTTCCTGACACGCAATGCACATCTTGAGAGAGTTAACGGTATGTGGGGGTCTGAGGGTGAGGACATTGATGCGGCCCAGCGGGGGGTCCTCTTTATCGAAGGACCGTTTTGACGCGAACTCGCCATCTTCTGAGAATAGGCGATAATGGGCTGGGTGGACCAGTTAGATTATAGACGCAAAGATAAACTCAGGGTTCGTACCAAAGGCGACCTTGGGTGGTGCGCCAGACACTTGCATCATCTGCTCATCGAAAACCTTTGAGTTTTTTCCCCCTACGAGATCAAGAGACAAGACGACTGGATCGTGCTCAGATGATCCTGGATACGTATCCCCTGAGAGGTCAAGACGATAAGAGTCGTCACAGAACTCTTGGCTCCAGATCGATATGAGCAGACGCGAATTTTTAGACGGGGTACTCTCAAATTTGTGCAAATTTTGCCTGAGGGATCCAGCCGTATGAGGGGGCGTAATGGACTTCACCTCTAGGCGGCAGATGGATTGATCATCATTGTAAATAGCGTAATTTGAGTCAGTAGGGCCACCTTTGCGGTATACACGATAATAGACTAAAAGGGGGTCATAATTGTCGTGAGCCTATCATTTGAGTTCAACAATCGTTAGGTTCAACTTACTGTAATGTGATGCAACTCTTTTTTCCTGCTCCCCCGACTTCGTAGAAGGAGCGAAGAAAACGTTCTGAACGGTTGATAAGATACAGTTAGCACTAAAACTATGCCCTACCCCCGGGTGACTCACCGGAGATTTAGTTCTCTCTGAAATTTCGAAGACGCTGAATACTTTAACACTTCAAGGGTAATATCGCAGACTGACCTTGATGACGCAACTGAGGTGGCCGCAGTACTCTCGGTGACATGGTAGACAGTTCGAAAGGATTGCATATAACGGCCATCGGTTGATCCTCTTGCTGGCCTGGATGAGAAGCTCCTGAAAATGACATGGCACCATTGCCGATCGTCTTCTCGCTGAATATATTTTCATATAAGTATGGGGTGTAACCGTCGAGTTTTTCCACCCTGTAAATGCGCGCTTGGAGAGATGACACAGCCTGTGGTGGCATGATAGAAAGGATATTGATGCGACCCAAGGAGGGTTCATCTTTCTTGAATGAAGTTGCTGATGCTAGTGCACCCTCTTTTGAATACAAACGATAGTAGACTATCGTTATTAGATGCGCATGAGGACAAGGATGATAGAGATGCTAAACACACACCGTAATCGATTTCATGAATATCGGTAACCTTGGCCAAATTACTATCGGCTGTCGCTTTACTCCTGAGGCTTGCCTGAGACTGAACAACCAACCCCAGCGGCTGCTGAGCCGATAACCCTGGAAGTGAATGGTTAGAGAGAGCGAGATGAGTATTATCATTTTCGGGATACGGGCGTGAGAGCGGCACGAAAAGCTGTGATGTATCGGATGCTTTGAAGCCTTCAATTTGGCGCAAAACCCGAGCGATGGATCGTGCAGTGTGAGGCGGCGGAATCGATTTCACCAAGATGCGACCGATGGAGTGATCGTTGCTATAAATAGGGCGCCTTGATTCCAGCAGTTCGTCTTCAGCAAACAAACAGTAGTAGACTGGGAATAGAACTGAGGTCAAGAACGAGGAATGCTTGACTCTGCTCTACCGGACAAAGGTTCAATAGGCAACTTTGACACCCCAGATGTAGGGTCGGGTGTCTGAAGTTGAACACTGATTAGCCTAAATGAAGTGCTGCGACGCAGTTACTCACGGGAGCTTGTGTAGCTTCACGAACAAATTGGGGGGTGGGTTCGGTGCTCATAGTGTCCTGTAAACCGGAGCTAGACGCCACAAAGACACCAGGCGTTCAAGTTAGAATACCGCTCGAGATGATTCTCACGGTCAATTTCCTCAGATTTTCTCGTCTTCAACGCACATACTCTCCGACGTCTTTGTCACTCTATCAACGCAAGGTTCACGTGCCAACCACGCCATCATGCCGACCCATTCTTACAAGTACTCCATGTAAGTCCACTATATATACCCTATCTTCACCGTGCTTCGTTGGTGCTTCGATCGACCAGTTAACCATGGCTATCGAGTCTGAAGTTGCAGACTCCCTCCAATCTCTTACCATCGACAATAAAGCTTCTTCTTTTTCTCTTTCTGGTACAACCCAACCTGACATTGACAGCTTGATGCAAAACCCTAGGTACCTCCCCGAAATTCCTGGGCTCCGCCTCGCTTTGTACGAACAACCTTTTGAGGCAGGAAGCGGGCAGGAATGACGCAAGTCCTCCACTTGGCAACTCAGGGTATATGTAATAAATAGAGTGCTCCACGCTCCAATCGAGGTTATGATGATACGGAATTGCACCAAATGCGATTGTTTGTACAAAGCGAGGCGGAGCACAGAAATTCGGGGAGGTGCCTAATAGGGTTTTGCACCAAGCTGGAATACCACCCCAATGAAGGCACCTCAGCTCTAGAATCAGGTGTCTGATTGAACACTGATTAGTCTAGATGAAGTGCTGTGACGCACTTACTCACAGGAGCTTGTGCAAGTAGCTTCACGAACATATTGGGGTTCGGTGCTCATAGTGTTACGTAAACTGGAGCTAAAAATAAGACCTCTCGAAATGATTCGCACGGTCAATTTCTTTAACTTTTCTCGTCTTCGACGTACTCCAACGTGCTAACTACGCCATTTCTCATCATGCCGGCCCATTCTTGCAAGTACTCCACGTAAGTTCACTATATATACCCTATCTTTGCCGTGCTTCAACCAGTCCATCATGGCTCTCCCTAAAGTCGCAGACTCCCTCCAATCTCTTACCATCGACAATAAGGCTTCATCTTTTTCTCTTTTTGCTACAACTCAACCTGACATTGAATATCACCCCAATGAAGAAAAATGGAAAGCCAGAACCGCACGGCGAATCGCTCAAGACCCCTCTCTCCCCAAATCCGCGTTACCAGAGGGTTTCCCAACTCGCCTTGAATCACCTCTCGTATGGGAAGGGAAGGACTTGAAGGACGAATTGGAGTGGGTGTACAACCTCACCCCAGAGCACTTGAAAGAGATTGATGACGCAGTTCATCACTTCCATAGTACGATCCCCATGTCTCATGACGTACCGTCTTCTGACACCCCGTGCAGGCCTCTCTAAACCCCTAGGGCAACTATCCAGCACCACGTTCCCCCTTCCCACTCTTGGCCCAATTCTTTCCACCCTTGCACGTGCCCTGCACACAGGACGCGGGTTTTTTGTCTTGCGTACCATCCCCGTCTCGTCCTACTCCCGTGAAGACAACATAATAATCTACGCCGGTATTTCATCACACGTCGCTCCCTTACGCGGCGTGCAAGACATAAACGCTGGAGTCCTAGCGCATATTAAGGACCTCTCCAAAACCCACTTGGCAAAAACCATCGGCGCACCAGCCTACACCACCGACAAGCAGGTATTCCATACCGACGTTGGCGATATCGTTGCCCTCTTCGCTTTGGAGACCGCCGATGAAGGCGGTGTATCCAGGATCAGTAGCAGTTGGCGAGTATACAACGAGATAGCAGAGACAAGACCGGATTTGATCAAGACTTTGTCAGAGGACTGGCCTTTTGATGGGTACGCGCCCCCTCTTCCCCCCTCTCCCTCTAATCCCGTCCTGAAAAATATACAGATTTGGCAGCAACCCTCCATACACGCTCCGCCCCGTCCTATTCCATCACGACGCCAAGATAATCATCCAATACGCACGAAGGAACTTCACAGGTTACCTCGACCTCCCTCGATCGACCTCAATCCCACCTATAACCGAAGCCCAAGCTGAAGCTCTCGATACTATCCATTTCCTCGCAGAGAAATACAATTTGGGGCTCAATTTTCAGAAGGGCGATATTCAGTATATCAATAATTTGAGCATTTTCCATGCGAGGGATCGATTCGTCGATACACCCGAGAAGACGTAAGGACTTTTTTCCTTTTTTTCTCTCATTTCGAGGTACTAATCATTGTTTCAGACGCCATCTCTTGCGTTTGTGGCTGCGGAATGAGGATTTGGCATGGAAGCTTCCCGAGAAGCTCGAGCCGATTTGGAAGAGCTTGTTTTATTCTGCGACTCCTGACGAGCACCGATTCCCTGTGGAGCCTGAGATTCGCGTGGCTGTAAAGGGATACGTAACGTAGATTGTATGTCTGTACAGACAGTAGACTGCAATTTTTCACGAAGATCCGTCTAATGCCTGCAGCCTTCCAATCTCTCGACAGATATTCGACCTTGCCTGCTCCTCCATCCCACTCCCCTCAAACACATCACTGAAGTATATCTTCTCCCTCTGTAAAAAGTCGCTCAGCACCTTCCTTCTCCCGGAACAATACGCCGAATCGGGGTAATGGGCATACTCGTTCCGGATAGCTGCTGTATACGCATCGTATTTGGTTTCTTCCGCGGATAAGATCGACATATCAATATCCAAGAAAAACTTGAGGTCTTCCAATGCACCCATGTCATGGACAAGCGACGATGTAGGTTGGTGGTGTATGGTGGCGAGGATCATGGACGATACGCGGGATATCTCCCGCTCGTCGAGTCTGAGAATCTCGGATACCGCTGGGTCAGAGGCATACTCCAAGAAAACATCGTTGGACTTTCGTTCGTTCGAGCCAACATCTGTCGTTGTTGGATCATACACGATGCTATTCAAAAAGAAAAGAGTCACAAAATCAGAGGCAAAAAAACGAAAAAAAAGAACAAAAACGCACTCATGGAACAATATAGCCAACTCTACACATTTATAGTCTCTCCTAGACAGACTTCGATATATGTGAAGTCGTACCTTGGTTCACGATATATGAAGTCTGTTGTTTGTCGCGCCCCAAAAACCGTGTCAGGAAATGTTTATGTAATCTTCGGACTCTGAAATCACGGTCCGACCTCGTCGCGTCAATATTGGTTTGCTCCCTTCATGCCCTGACGCGTTTTGAATACATTCTTCACTTTATGCATCCTGAACATTGATCTTTTGGCATTTAGGATTACTTCGAATGTGTTATGAACATGAAAGTATGGCCAAACCCCGCTGGCAGGACCCTCTAGGGCTGGAAACCATCAACACGTTTTTCAAAAAGATTATACCACTATGGACGAGCGGGCTGCATGTGACGGTTCAGCTCAAACTCGTTTCATTTATCCTTGATGGCCAAGTTATTCTCTGCTGCACTACAACTGGAGATGGGAAACCGGTAGCCTTTTCTAGTATTCCCTCCAACACCCCAAGTCATATCCCGCTAATTTGCCCACCGGTTCAAGGCCAATTGGCATCGTGATCACGTCGACGAAGGGATTAGCCAGCAATACTGTATGGTTACCTTCTTTCTGCGCGTTCTGTCACTAACAACGTTCAAGGTGTACCAACTTTCGGCGTTTGAAACTCACCGTATCTGCTTTCTCTTATTGCCACGAAACCCTCAGCAAGGCGCGAAAGGTTGGAGTACGTTTGGCACGAGAGATCACGGATGGGTTAGGTGGCAGTGGATCCGAAGCAGCTGCGCGACAAGGAACGGAGAGAGATCACCGAGAGCCCGACTTTTCGATCTAATGTCGTGCTCGCATCCATTGATGAAGTCCAACCGATCAGCGAATGGGGACTTTCATTCCGTCCAGCATTCGAAGCTATCGGAACTTTCTTCCGTGGACGCTTTCCGGCATCGATATCCGTTGTTGGCCTCAGTGCGACATTGGAACCCGGGGCCCCAACGACGTCAGTTTGCAAAACCGTACTTTTTTCTTTCAAGGCAACTTCCTCCCCATCCAGCAAAACAACTTCTTCCTCATCTGGAAATCCAATGAGCGCCCAAAATCCGAGGCAGAGGGCGGAAAATGCGCGATATAATGTGGGGCTTCCGGCACCTCAAACACGGGCGTTTTCTTATAGATTCGCAGTTCTGACGTTGTTTTCCATAATAATAGAAGTTTTAAAGATAATCTATTATGATTGGGATAGGAAAGGAGGGTAGTAGGGCTGTAAACACGTGGAAAGCCAGGAGGGAGCACACAGTTGTTGACGCGCCTGAGCTTCAAACTCCGAAGATTACATAAACATTTCCTGACGCGGTTTTTGGGGCGCGAAGAAAACAGGACTAACACATTTAGGGTTATCCAATTCATCTCTGTGTTCGGATAGAAGCTGTAGGAGATCGTTGATGTGCGTGAGGGTATGATAATGTCTCGTAGGTTGGGAATAAGCTGTTTTGGTCTTGATGAGCCAGGTTGGAGTGGATTTGAGTAGAGTATAGGCGTCGATGTGGTTGGGGGTGGTCATGGTGCCAAGTGAATGGAGAGGATGTTGTAGAGGAATTTGATGTTGCACAAGATGGACAGGTGCTCCCTGCTGAAGACCTGACGAAACGCCCAAAAACCCGTGCTCAATTTGGACGTCGACGGACTCACAAGAACAACTTATTGTCGCCCCTTGTGGAATGATCATAGCCCGGGAAACTTTCTACGGCGCAGACAACTGTTGTCGTAAGTTTGGTGCTCATGTCCACCATCTGTACTAATCATTGTTCTAGGAGATGATCAACCATACATACAGACTTCCAGGATCAATGCCTGAGCACATTTTTTTCGACAACAACTGCTCGCTCGCCAAGGCCAGTGTGAAGAATGACCCAGTGTTCCGGTATGTGGGCCTGACGGTCGATGTTTTCCACTTCAAATGCAAGCATCGGGAGACGGATACATTCTGCCAAATGAATTGTAACCCTGCGGCTTACCTTGAGCTCCGGGGTGAGGGCAATAAAGCTTGGTACTTCAATTCATCTATTGCAGGGCAAACGAATGGCTAGCTTGGTGGGTATCAGGCGATTTGTCGCGAGATGCATGTTGACAGGTATAATTTCTTCCTCGACGAAATGGTGCGTCGGAACATTATGACGAATGAAAGGTCAGCGAGAACAAGGCAGCAGCCAGCCGTTTAACTAACAAGTTGTTTTCCATCTCAAAATACTTTTATTGCTAGTAAATACACATCGAACACATCGAGTTAAAGGGTGTATCCACCATCAATGTGCACCCAAGCACCAAGTGACATGGTTTCATACATTTGAAGCCCTCCACGATCAGCAGCGTCAGCAAGTTCAACGAAGGAAAGAATCCCAGTGGTGAGGACAAAGAAGGGCCAGGTAAATCTGTTGGAAATAGAGGATGAACTACTATTATGTACAAGATTCTACAGTCCTTATATACCTAATTACTATGTATCTACCATGTTCTAGTGTGATCTACATACTTGGGATTACTAAGTTAATAGTCCGATATTACTAATTAATTAAGTGCGAGAATGTACTGGCAAATGCCGGATTGTACTATTCCAACAAAATCCGGCTTGGAACAGTCGGATAAGATGGGGGAGGCATCTTGATTCCAGGCGTAAACGATGATGCTTTGCTTGGAACGCTTTTCATTTTGAATATGTTCCGCATCACGCTGGCGTCGGTCTTCGAGAAGCTCTTGTTCGCGACGAAGTTGATCGGTCAAGATGGCGGGCATATGCGACGCGTAGCGGGCATCGGGAAGGGCGTTGATGGTTTCCGTGGATGGTGGGGTAGACTTGGATGGGCCGGCCACCGGTGAATGAGGCGGTAACGACTCTTGGGCAAGAGGAAGAGAGGAGGAGGGAGGCTAGTGTGGGAGTGAGGTGTGCACAGGCAGAGCGACGTTTGAGGCGGATGGAGAGACGTTTATAGGTGCAGGTGCGTTGTCCAGAAGGTGGGTTTCCACAAGGCACCCACCCAGCTGGCGGCAGTGCTTCCGACAAAGGCGTCGTAGACAAAGTGGGGCAATACGCCTTTGCCCACATCCAGCCGTAGGACAAGCGTCAGTTGGAGCCTGCGGAAGATGAGCTAATGGTATAGTGGGGGGTACTGGTGCCGGGGGGACACCTATCGAGGGGTTTGGCGAGGAGGCGGGAGATTTGCTTGAACCCTTCTTAAACCTAAAGAAATTGCACGGAACACCTTCCTTGTTTGAGTTCTTGCACTACATAAGAAGAGGTTAGAGATATTAACCGTAAAAAATGACAGCGAATCATATACCCTTGCCATTAACCGACCGCAATTTCCGTTGGCGTCCGATTTGCAAATAGTGAACTTGGCGAATCTACCACAGTTCGTACACGCATATCCTCAGGATCTGTTGAAGCGCGACCAGGCAATTGGGACATGATAGAGGGTTGGCGTGTGGAACACGCGCGTGATGGTCTGTTGGCGTTGAACGAAGGGGGGGTAGGGATGTGCCATTGTTAGTTGCATGTCGAAGCTGTGACGAACAATCAGCAAAAGCATATAGTTTTGGGGAGGGAGTAACTCACACGATAAGGAGGTGACGCACTGTCAGGAAAATGGGTTGCGTAGATTGTGTTGGCGGTACTGGGAAGGTTGGCGAGGTTTTCAATGTTTGGCAGCGGGAAAATAGCCCGATTATTTGGTTTTGGTATCAAAAGAAGTCAAAACAAAGAAAAGAAATAAAGTCGGAAGAAATTGTAAAGATATTCTCAACACTATATCATGCTACTTCTTTTCTGCAAGAAGGTAGCTTAAATGCCACCAGAGGTATGGCTGCTTGAAGTTTGCCAAAAAATTTGTTGCACGCTTCGCGCGCCAATGATCTAACCCGATGACCACACAACAAAACTAATATCACTAAATCCTGTACATAAAAAGTAGCTCAAGGTTTTTTCAAATGATGAAAAGTTCGTTCCCAAACTTCTTGGTTTTTTTTCAGCCAAGAAATTAACTGAGTGCAGTGAAAGTTGAATTTCGAGAACCCTCGTTCAAGTGCTGGTCATGTGCACGTGACGCTTGGGACGCTGTCACGCGCTGACAGACATTGGACAGACATCATCCTGACACTTCCCGACGGTACCCTTCGCTGTCGAGCACGATGAGCTCGCATTTTATAAACATTTTTGAATACAAATCATTTGGTACTATAAATAATACACTGCCTACTATTTTGAAGAAGAAAAAAAAAGAAAAGAAGTTTTAGGCAATAGAGGTGAACTCTCTGTGTTCGACGATGACGAGAGACTTCAGGACGATGTTGAGGACTGTGCATGAGAAGCCATTATTCGGAGTCTGAATATTTTCTTAGCTAAAGGTCCAGCATCAACATCAGGATCGGCCCATCAAAATAATCGGGATGGACCGTCGGAATTTCTCAAAACTGACACCACTTGAAACCTTCCCATCCTTCACCAACGTATAACATGAGCTTGCGTCGACCTTTTTTCCGCCTTCGAAGAAACATCTGCTCTTCATCGATTCTCAAAGCGAGAAGGTCCACGAAACCCACTCCTTTGCCCTTCCCTCATGAAACATTCAGAGGAAAGGATACAGATTTGGAGACAGGCACATTCCACTTCAATGTGGAGCGGTCTTCTTTCACGGATAACGATCTTCCTCGGCGCCTGCGTCTGACCTCCAATGTTAACGTTAAATCCTTGATATTGGGTTCCAATCTGTTCAATTTCGCTACTGCAGATTGGGATAAACTGCCAACGGAGTTGCAGGCCGCCTTACAGCATGTCATCCGCCTCCCTACCTTGGAGCGTCTCGAGGTTGTCAATCTCAAGAACTTACCAGTCTCTTTACTAAGTGCCGCTAGCTTCTCAAGGCTAACCATACACCACGCCAAATTCCGTAGAAGCAAGTTCCGCGAGCACAAAAATACTCCCTCTAATATCGTAACCCGCTTGAAGTCCTTCACCTTTCACCTCATCCCACTTTCCAGCATTCGGGCCCTCGTACGCGACAAAATATCAACGGATTCTCTCGCCATAGACTTTTCAAGTCTACATTCACTCACTGGCATCAGCCTGTGCCATGCGGATGAGGTTGCCGCATTCAAAGAGGTGATGAAGGTTTCACCAAACTTAAAAACTCTTCATTGCGAAAGTAAGTTCTAATCTATCATCTAAGTCAATCTCAACTGAAAGTTTATTCCAGTCGGAGGAGAGGTCCCTTCTCCTCTGGCGGCGTGTCGGTCATTGAAAACCTTAGTACTTCTCCTCGACATTGGGGACGAATTACAGGATCCACTGCTTGGTCTTCCAGATGCGCTATCCGAGATGTCGGGAGACAACGTACTTGAAGAACTGTTAATCAACACCTATGTCCGGTGCCACAACTCTTGCCGAACCGATGCGATGTGGGGGAGACTTGATGATGTCCTATCGCGGTCCGCCTTTCATTCCCTTCGCCATGTATCCCTCAAAATTATTGTTTGGGTTGACGATTTATATTCTTCCGCCGCGGAACTTGAGGAACGTCAATTAGGGGAACGGCATCGGAACACATTGAAGGAGGAGCTAGAGAAAATGGGAGCTTCACAATTCACCTGGCTTTCAAGTAATGTGAAGTTTGAATTCTCTGTGAGAACAATTACGTATCTTCAGAGCGAGACCGACCCAGAAATCCTTAGATACTTGCGGTCGGATGTTTTCTAAAGTTACAGGGTTCATTTGACATGCTCGCAATATTTATTACCATGTCAAGCATAGATCTAAAGGTACTTATTATGCATGTCCATATTGTTGAACACGGTTGGACATACCTAAATATAGCCACTTGCTTGGAGCTTGAAGGTAATATGGTCCTGAGAGGGTATCAATCCAAACGGAAGGCTTATATAAAACAGAGGAAGTCCAGGGTATCTAGCGTTGCAATGAATTTATAGAGTTCTGAATAAAAAAGTGTCATGAATAAATATAAAGGGGTCCGACCCGGAGTCAAGTATCCACCGTCACTTCTCTGGATGCGTATGCCAAGGGGGCAACTGCTTCGATTTTCGAGACACGATCACAACACCACGAGCCACTCCGCCGTCTTCCGATTGACAGGGCATTTCTCACACGGCGCTCCAGCCGCCACCTTCACCACCGGCGACAAATGCCATTTCCTGCACTTTGATGACCCAGGACGCGCCCACGCCTCGTCGGACAATACATTCCTTCGCGCGAGCAGCCGAATAAAGCGCGGCAAGTCGGGTTGCATATCCAGATCCACTTCGGTCAATAGTGGGAGGACCTTGGCTTCCCGTATTTTGGAGAGTGTTGAGTTTGCCAGGATTATCCCGAGAGGTAGACTGAGTTTCTGGATGCTTGGAACGGTGGCGAGGAGATTGTCGATGTCTGGGTATAACTTTCTAAGAAAATAGCTGTACGGAGGGTTTCTCAGTTGAAGATGTTGTCATTTTTTCGAGTGTTTGAAGAGGGGGGTGAAGGGTGCGAACGACCACCCCTGCTTGTCGTGCAATACGATGGATGCGGCTGTCAAGGCGGCGGGGAGTTTGAGGAGGGAGAACATCCGCGGGTCGTTTTGCGGGTTCATCAGTGCAAAGCACTCGGGGTTGAGGAGTTCTGAGCGGAATAGTCCGGTCATGGGGTTTGCGAGCGCATCGAGACATATTGGTGTGTTCCCGCTTCGAGGCAGCCAAGTGTCGATTAAGACTTTGATGCAGAAAAGGTTCCGAGAATTTGCGAGTTGGGGTGCAAAAATGACTTTGTTCCAGAGAGTTTCGGTCGAAAAGACGAGGGCTTTCCATTCGGAGCAGACGAGGGGGAGGATTAGTCGTATGTCCCATGGAAATGGGGGAAGGATGGCCGGGGAACAATCGGCTAGCGTGAAAATCCTAGCAAGAACCTTGTGAAGGAGAGGACGCTTGGACGAATCCTCAGCGCGTGCGCAGGAGTAACTTTGCTGCCTGGTATTGGGCCTGGGAAGCGGCTTGGCATGTCTTGTCCTAGGCATGACGAGGAGTTTGGGGAGAATGAGACGCGAAAACGTGGAGTGGCAAGGGCAGATTGGAGTCCTGAAAGTGCTTTTACAGGTTGACGGATGCGGCCACACCACGAGGACGTGCGTGGCTAGTTGCCTTTCAGTGGCATGGCGTTTTGTGCGCGTTGACATTGCTAGTAAGTACTTCAATCTTGGTATTGTTTGAATTTTGCTGGAGCTAAACGGGGTGTCAGTGCGTTTTGGAAACCTTTGGAAAATGTTATCAGCTCGATTTCTGGTGTTTCGTTGTCTACCTCCGACTGAGGTACTTAGACGAGATCGTCGGGACGTTGAAGGCATTTGTCGGACTTTGATCTGCTTGATCACATGACCGTCATCACGAGTCTGGAACGCAGAGTAGCACTGAGTACTGAGCACTTTGCTCTCTGCTCTTGACCATCACCAGCACCATCTTTTGCTCATCGTTCCACCTTCTTCCTCTCACCTTCTCATTCTACACCGTTGCTACAACAACAACTCTCAGTAATGACGGCTCCGGGCTTCCCAGAGGCCTGACGACGATTGATTTGCTACAGCGATCCCCGGTCAGCGAAACTGTATACAATGCCTCGCGATAACCGTGCGGTAATCATTGGGTCGATCGAATGTTAGACCAGGGCATCTGCCCACCGGTGAGTAAATTTCATCGCCTGAACGCGACCTATATGCGGAGTGTTGTAGTTCTCACGAGAAATAGTTCTCATCGTCTCGCTAGCCTCCTTGATCCTTGTGTGTTCGGATAGTGTGTGTTCATTCAGTGAGTTGTCTCATCTCCTGGACATGCATATATGCACTGTTTTGGGTGTTCTGATGCTTCGAGGTTCCGTTTTCAGTTGTTAGCACTTCTTCTGGTGCGCAGGCTGTTCAAGCGTGCCATGGATCACCCCAGCGTTACCTAGTACGGATGAGTCTCATCGTCTCACCTGCCACTCTCTACTGACAAAACTATCTTCCAGACCCTATCTCGGACATGGAATGCCATATCTTTGTGCTGCGTTTAACGCGCGTTGAGAAAGGCACTCTGGTATGTCATCTTTTTTCCCTTTTAAAAGCGTTACATATATCTGACGTTACCGTTTGCATTTTTTTCGGTAGTTGATCCATATCTTAGAGAGTGCACGGATGGATGCTACGCGTGGTCGTACCTCTTAGGTGATATGCCACTTCCAAGTTGTTCAATGACGATGACGTTGCAGAACGATCAATCCAACCAAAACAACCGCCAACGCTCCGTGTCCCGATACCCTCATCATGACGACCCATTTCATAACTAGACCAGTCCTTCACCATCCATGTCATTGCAGTCGATGTCACCTCGGCTACACGCAAGCCTTAGTGGCCGCAGCCTTCAGCACGACTCCTCCCTCGCCAACGCCTCAGCAGGGATGTCAGCCGTCACGCGTCATCGTCGATCCCCCCTCTTCGCCTTCTCAAAAAACACATACCGTGTCCGAAGGGAGGTGACTTCATCACAGATTGAGTCCAGACGGCGATGACGATCGTTCACCACGCGTGCGTCTGTCATCAAAGCGGAAGAGACCGTCGACATCCCCTATGAGATCAAAAAAGGCCTGAACCGTGGTTACTAGTGACTAAAGGTCTGTTGCTCTCTTCTCTTCGACTCAACGCTGACTTTGTTAATCAATCTCTTAGAGTTGAGCTGTTTTTTTGTTGCCCGTCGCTCACTTATTCAGATTATCTCGGTCTTTCCATTCAGGTACCCATGTTTCTTGTTCTCGATCATTCCAGTCTCGTCTCGACCGCCCCGTGCTTTTTCTGTGCCATTCTCGTGTTTTTTTCGGACTTTGTATCAGATACTACAAGCAATACATGATTTATTTTGCCCTCTTTTATATGAAGTGATTGAAATCTAGGATAAGAAATCAAAATCTAGCTAAGGTTGTATGGAAAAGGACAGGTAGTACGGCCTAGTATGGCCTCGTATGGTATCAGGATCTCGGACAGCCATGTAAGAAACTCGTACCATACATGGAACCCGAAAAAGTTTGCTGATGCACTCACCGGAGGAACCTTCAACAACCGAGTCGGAACCATAATATATCGTGAGATGCCAAAAAAAGTCGCAGCGCCTATGCCCAACGCACCGCATGACGGGTAGGAGGAGGAAGATGACCACATCTCAGCGAACGTGTTTTACAATCTTAGCAAGTTGACGGTCACTGAAGGCGCAGATGTGGAGGTGAACAAATTTGAAGAGGAGTTGTTACCTGGACAGAAGCCTACTAGGAAGAAAGGGGATGCATACACTCGACTATGTTTGGAGCTCTTCAGGAATACTGCAGGATATTATTCTGTCATCGGAGGGGGAACGTTCACGTGTGGGGGAAGAGTACAGTATTTTAGTCTGTCCAGTGGTGAGTCGTTCTTCAGGTTTACACTGTCTTTCATGTCACGTTTAATATATTTGGTATAGGAGGGAAGAGGGCAAAGACCATCCAAGGTCAATTCGGCGTATATAAAGGAGAGGGTATCCTGCATGTCAATAGAGTTCTGAATAAAAAACAGTTGAGAAAGTAAATAAAGGGGCATGGCTCAGATTTTCGGGACATTAGGCTTTGTTGCCTTTGCCTTGATCGCCTTTGCCTTCTTTGCCGTCTTTCCCACCTTCACCTTCACCCCTTTTGCTGCCATCTTCGCCCCCTTTGCCGCCGTGTTCCCTGCCTTCACCTTCACCACCTTTGCCGCCATTTTTGCCCCCTTCTTCGCTGTGTTCCCTGCCTTCACTTTCACCCCCTTCTTCGCCGTGTTCGCCCCCTTCTTCAATGTGTTCGCCCCCTTCTTCGCTGTGTTCGCCCCCTTCTTCGCCGTGTTCACCCCCTTCTTCGCCGTGTTCGCCCCCTTCTTCGCTGTGTTCCCCACCTTCACCTTCACCACCTTTGCCGCTGTTTTCGCCCCCTTCTTCGCCGTGTTCCCCGCCTTCGCCCCCTTCTTCACTGCTTTGACCTTTGTTGCCCTAATGATTGGCGGCTTTACCACACCAATCTTCCACCCAAGGGAATGCCCTAACGATTCCGTCAATTAATGTAACATTAGAGGCTGGTCAAATAAACACGTACCATAGGCGTCTAAATCCCGAATGAGCCGGGATACCGAAAGATTGCCGAGATTACGATGGGAGGTAGCTGGAAGGTGTTGAAAGGAAATAACACGGGGGCAGAGATTCAGGAAGCCGCTGCTGAAACCATACAACCTTGCGGGCTGTTTCGGTGGATCGTCAGGGAGTTTGCGTGAGACAAGGTGAAGCCAGGCTTCACGTTTGGTGCTGTCGATGTACGAAATGACGGCCTGATGTGGTTTGATGTATGGTGCCTTTTAAAAGAATTAGTGAATTCGGGGTAGATCAATATCATAGAGAAAACAAACTTTTGCCTCCTCCTTGTCTGTGATACTTGTCGCATTGGTAATCCTAAATATGATAACGTCTCCCACCTTTGGCGCCTTGTAGCTGACCGATGTGCTTGTGAAGGGGCGGAGGGAGAGTGTGAAGGGGCGGAGGGAGAGTGTGTAGGGGCGGGGGGAGAGAGTGAAGGGGCGGAGGGAGAGAGTGTAGGGGCGGGGGGGAGAGTGAAGGGGCGGAGGGAGAGCGTGTAGGGGCGGGGGGAGAGAGTGAAGGAGCGGAGGGAGAGATATAGGGAGGGGGATTTGAACATGTTCATGAAGTGTGTGGTTGCGATTCGTGTGGTGTGGTGGGGGGGATGTGAAGAGCTAAAGCTCCGAAGTGGAGAAGCGACGAAGAGTGGGGGGGGGGGGTTTTATGAAGTTGAGGGAGTGTCAGCCACCCATCGGCGATCTGTTGGAGGCTGGCACAAACCCGGGAAATATTTTCCCTGTCAGCTGTGCCAGTCAGCCTCAAGGAGGAGGAGAGTGCAGCGAAGTGCGTAATTCCGCTTTAGAGCTGGGCTGGCATTAGTTTGTTGACTGAGTGCGAAGAATGTCCTGCACAGATCGCGTTGAGTGTCAGCCTCCAGTATATGAGCGATGATATATGGAAGAACCCCTAAAGTTGTGAACGGAGAGATACACAGCCATTTCAACTATCGTAGAATTAAGATGTCAATGCAGGATGAACAAAAGCGAGTGGGAGAGGAATGACTAGCAAGACGAGGGAAAAAGGTGTGACAAATTGCTAAAAGTGGCGGATAGCAGCAGCGAATTTGGAGTGGAGCGAGGGAATTGAAGAAAGACAAGGAGTTCATGTGGTTGTAAACGTCGATCCACTCCATAGATCGCCGGTTTCGTGTTGGAACAGGAAGCAATGTCAGCCTCCCGTGAATCTGTCGCCGATTGTTCGCGTTGGAACCTGGAGGACAAGTGAACCTTTTCGTTGGACATTGACGAGCATTGACGATGTGCCACTGTCATTGTTTAATGTTTGGCAAAGACCACTTAAACCATCACGTGATCGTCGGGGAACGCCGTGCGTCTGACAGGACGACGCAAGGACGACGAAGACGCTCCACAAAATTAAATGGATGCTGAAGTCAAACCTACTATCATAATCATTAGATATCATTAATGTAAGAGTGCGACCTTTCTGAAGTCAGTATATACATGATTACAGCCGTTTGCACAAAGTTGGCGGTCGCCCAACGGTCGCCGCTTTTGGCATTCTGAACAAAGAAAACATAACGGTCCTGAGGCACGATGAGGCATGGTACATTCACAGTGGATTTTATAACTTGTTGTAGTCTATCCCTAAAAATATGATATACCCCCAAAATGTGGGGAGGCCTCGAGCTCTCAAAAAAAATTACTACTCAAACCAAAATCTGAACAAATCCCCATCAATTTCGCTCTAGGTTGCTCTTCAACTATTCTAATGTGCTTTACACAGTCTACAGACACATTTTTTACTCAGAACCAATAAATTTAGATTTTTTTTGGCTGACTTTCCCCTGTGAACGGGGCGTTTTCGAATAGACCGGTGACCGTTCTGTATATGAACCTGCGATATACAGCATATACAGGCTGGTCACGAGCCCTAGGGCAGGGCATAGACATAAGCAAACGTACCTGGTCTAGCCCCGTGGTTTCTCATGAATCATTTACAGCCGTTTGCATAAGTCATTGAACACACGTTTTTTTTTTGCGTCGTCACGTGCGAAATTTCCCGCAGCCAAACAAATGATGATCTGGTAAACGTAGTTGTAGATGCTTCGGCGCCACTAATCCAGCGGATCACCTATTGGCCAGCTCAAGATGATTCGTTCCATGTCACCACGGATCAGTCTTGCCTTCAAGGAACCAAAGCGTGTACTCACTCTTTTTTTTTCTGAAGCACCTTTGCACCACGTAAGATCGTCTAGAACCGCCATCGCTCTCCTTCAATGTCCACATTCCACGACTGCATCCCTACGTCGATGCAGTATCCATGATTGACCCCTCATCGCCCATGCTCTGAAATCCAAGCCAAAAATTCTTTGTAGAGTAGATCACCTGCTCTGGCCTTACTTGCACAAACCCCATTCAACGGAAAACTATTGCGTAGCCTATCAAGTAGTTCCCATACAGTTTCTTACTTAAACTTCAATGTCATAGATAGGTGCTTTATTTGTTGAATGCACTCTACCGCACTCCTGTCTCTTTGCCCGCTCACGGTGTGCGCGTTATCTACCCGATCGTCATTTGTTTGGCTGCGGGAAAGTTCGCACGTGACGACGCAAAAAAAAAACCTAGTGTTCAATGACTTATGCAAACGGCTGTAGACGTCCATCGGACGCGCACGGTTTGGATACATATGAAACGCGGACTCTCATGCATTCGCCTTTGTACATTCGTCAGTACGGAGGACCCACGCAAGTGCCAAAAGCACCATCGTCTCACTGGAAGCATTTATCTCAAAAAAACGCGGAAATCAATTTATAACAGTACGCAAACCAACTAGCAAAATCATCCACCCCTCTCTAGATCTGGCCCCGCATTCCCACCGGACACAAAGGGATATTGCATAGTCGGCTTCGGCCTTGGTCCTTTAGGCGAGCGCATAACAAACGGCACAGCAGGCAACCCCCGCCTTTGCTCCTGCCCAGCATCTATACCGCGCTCCAAATCCAAGTCCAAGTCCACCCTTGGGGGATTTTCTCCGCGGGAGATGTTGATCACAGAACTTCCTGGAGTCACGGAGTTATCCCGCTGCTGAACCATCATATCCTGGTGGAACGTCCATCTCTTGCGTTCTTCCGCCTCTTTGAGCTTACGTCGGTGGAGCACGAATCCGATGATGGCTATGATGAGGAGGAAGAAGAGAACGCCCAGAGTGGAGACTGCGATGATGACAGCGCGTTTAATCGGGTTGTCGAGGATAGATCCAGAGCGGGAGACAGATTCGGATATGGGCGAGGATGTTGAGGTGGCTGAAGCTGTACCCCGAACTTGGCCAGTGCTGTCATAAAGTTGAGAGAGTGGAAAATATATGTGGTGGGGACTTACGATGCAGTGGGGGTTGGAGTCGACGCGGTCCCGCTGTATAGATTCAATGAGATTATTGTTCGAAGAGAAGGACATGATACGCACGAGCTGGTAGGCGGTTGAACTACCGCCACCTGATTGCTCTTTCCCTTTTGAATGTAATTTGGCCAACTTCTGTACAAAAGTTGGATATTGATGAAAAGTTCATGAAGAAGACTTACCCAGTGACGGCTATGAGGACGTATGACCTAGATAAACGTCGATCAGTTGAAGCGCCCATTCTGTTGACGTGGCCAACTTACCTGGCCTCAGGAAAAGTAATGTTGACAACCCCAGAGGTGTTATCCCCTATGGCAACGTTAGCAATCGCCAGCCCCACATCTGTATTGTTCACAACGAATCGCAAGTCGAACTTTGCGGGATCATTGTCATCAACGCTCGTCCAGGTAACAGTGGTCGGTACACCAGAGATCAGAGATGATGGGACAGAGATGTCGAGGGCGGTGGTGTATGAAAACAAAGTAAAGGCGCTACAGTAGTCGTTAACCAATGTAAAATAGGATGAAAAGACACAAGAGATACTTACAGGAAGAAAACTTGAATGAAAAAAGCAGAATACATCGTGTCCGAGTCTGCACCAGGCGAGACTGTGTCGTGACTTGAAGGTGGCGTGGATTGAAAGGTGAATTGAAAACCTTAAGCGCACCAGGCGACGGAAGGAGCGCACGTCGTACGAGCCAGCTCGGAGATGAGGACGACGAGAAGAGAACAAGGACGACGCTGCGCCGTTTTTGCTACTACAATGTTTATGTGTGCCGTTGATGCCAAACATGTTTGATTGATCAAACGTTCCAATCATTCCTTGACGCCTGTTCCCATCTCGACTGAGCCACCACCTCATCACCTCAATCTGTCGCTTCCTCCTTAAGCCGAAAAATTAACATATGTTTTTTTTCTTGAAGGAGGTTAAACACGTGAGTTTGTCGCAGCCTACCTACGCTCAGAACTGCTCCTGACGCGTACGTAGGGTTTACCGTTTATAACATCCAAACATCAATATTTCATTCTGTTCATCTTGCGGAACTGTCAAAATCTGGCATCAACGCCAACTTGATATCTTAGAACTACTAATCACCGATGCGTTTTGGTCTGGCGGATTTGGCAAAAGATCCAGTGCAGCATTCCATCTAAATGGTCAGACTTGACCGAGCTGCCTCGTTGAACGCTAGATCTAACGAATTTGACAAACGACTGGTGGTATGTGAATCCAATCATCACTCGTCAGTAGACTATATTTTGATCGTGGTATTTGATATAGGGTGCTGCCGCCTGATCAGCAGACCAGGTTACGGAATAAAGATGTGCAATTCCTAACTCAGCGACTACACATACGTGATCTTCTTTCGAGTCGGGGAAAAAGGAATTATCTTGTCAAATTTGTGCGTTGGTGGGATTCAACCCCTCTCCCTCAACCGATTGTTCTGTATCTCCTCATTCTTCTTCACAAGAGTATAAACCCCCTCCCAATCCTTACACTCGTACACTCCGAACAAGTCAATCGGATTCTTGTGTGACGCAAACTGGAAAGACTCGAGTTCTAGATCCCCCCGACACATCACCATCTGGCGGATATAGTTCAAGCAATGTCGTCCAAGTTCTGAAATGTTGTCTCCATCGCTACGATCTCGCACCGTCTCGTCGCGAATGATGTCAAGGCATCGCAGCTGATGGAACATGGATATCCCGTATGGCTGGTGGTGTGCCCCCAGGTGGATGATTCCGTCCCCACCAGGTATCATCGCCTTCCACTCCAAAATTCCGTCTTCCGCGTCCAGTCGGAAATGGTTGGGGTTTTGGAATCCCATTAAGACCGTCTTTCGGGGAATCGGCCAAGTTTCAGGATGGTCATTCCCCACATAACCTATCAATTAGCGTCAATGATCCTCTTGAATTTCGCCTCGAAGCTCGAAACTTACTATGATCTCTCTTCAACTCTTCAAATCGTCCGTTCATCCAGACGTTTCCGCCGATTTTGACCAGAAAAGTCAAGGCAACAAGGGCGATACTAAGGTATAACAAAGAGGCTTGTCGCCTTCGTTCTGCGCTAGGTGGACTCATGAAACACCAAATGATCAAGTTGTGAGAACGCAGGACCGGTAAGTAAGTCCAAGTCCTGATTCATACGTGAGATGGCTAAAGTACCGCATTGAATCAATCCGTCTAAATCAGGATTTCGATGTGGACTGTAACCACCCCGCGGATTTTACAGATGCCGGCTATCTAACAAGTCCAGTCAGCCAAACTTCTTCCCACAACGCTCCTATTGGGAGGCAAACAGTGTCACTCTGCTGAAGCACCCAAGTATAAATCGACGAGGTAATCCATATTTTCCATACCTCGCATACTCCGCCTTCCTGCCCCTCACGCACGAAGGTTTGAGTTCGCGGCTTCGCTTCCTCAAGGTGATCCTTCGATTACCGCAAACGAGATTACTGTTTATCACCGTTTCGAAGCCCTTGGCACAGTCCGCACAATCTGTAACAACGAATATCCCTCTCCAGCCTTAATCCAGCAAAACCTTTCAACATGGGAACGTCGGCATTATCAGAGTTCGAGCACGCCTACTACATAGGTAATTATCTCAGTGGAATCCTATACGGTAAGAGAATCACATTATCGTCGCTTGTCAATTAATGAGCGAACAGCTGATTTCTTTGCAATTTGACAGGCGTCGCTCTTGTCATGTATATCATAATCATGAAATCCCTCCTCAGTGGGAAGAACTCCAACTTCCTCAGAGTTAACCGTTTCTTTGCTGCCTACAGTACAATATTGATCCTGCTCTTGACGATCGATATATCTTGCAACGCCGTCTGGGGAGAACAAATGTGGATTACATTCCGCAACGGTCCTGGCGGAGTTCCCGGCTTCATCGTCCGTCAGACTTCAGTATGGTATGAGACCCTTGGCTCAACATCCGGCGTTTGTATCATTTTTATGGGAGATGCCCTCCTGGTGAGTCTCGTACTTTCTTTTCCTCGCGTACTGGACATTCAAAATTGATGTTATCCCATAGCTCTACCGGTTGTTCATCATTTACGGATCGAAGTATGTCGTCATTCTGCTCCCATCAATCGCCTACCTGGCTGCATTATGTGAGTGTGATAATATATCGGCAAATGACCTCTCTGATTATCGCGCAGCGCTTGCCATCATCGAGCTCGTCCTCACTGGTAGACCGGGCGGCAATTTTTTTGGCGGCAGGACACTCAATTTTGGTACACCTTACTACGCCATCATGATCTCCCTCAATATGGTCGTTACGCTCCTCATCTGTCTTCGGCTATTCCAACATAAGAAGACACTCGGCGGCGCGCTTGGAAAGGAACAAGCAAAAATGTACACAAGTGTTGCATCGATGCTGATTGAGTCGGCCGCGCCCTGTAGCCTCCTCGGTATCATGTTCCTCGTTCATTACGCCCGCGGCGATGGGGTCGCCATTGCCTTCGGCCAAGTATGGGCGAAGTTGACGGTAAATTATCCTCCAATTGATGAACGATTTCCGAACTCTTTTTCATTCGGTATTGCATATAGTGCATTTCCCCACAACTGATTATCCTCCGCGTCGTGACTGGTAAAGCGTGGAGCAAGGAGGTAGTCACTCAAGCACGAAGCGACGCAGTGTATTCCGGCCGAAGCAAACTCACAACCTTACGTCAGGCATCGAAGTGTCTTCCACTATGGGCTTCTCAAGCAACGTCACGACGCTCACTCCTAGCGAGAAATGGAATGCGGATAAGCAGAGCGCTAAGAGTCTTCAAAGCAGCACCGTTTAATATCGCAAAAGGGGGAAATATACATTCTGGTGATCTTCAAATCGTTAGCTATCTATTTACTCTTCTTGTATACGGTGCCTCGTCAGGGGCTACGCCAGATATGTGTTATGCTAATCTTTCGATAATGTCCTATCATGGCTATGATAAAACATGCCCTCCGCTCAAAAGCCACCTTCTGGTCCTGTGAATTTTTAGGATTGGTCAATCGACGCTTCCAAGAGTGTGATTGCATTGGATACGCAGCAGAGTCCAGACCTCAAGGTCTTCCCACGGAATTTCAATTCATCTGACATCTCGATCCTAATCTCGACGTGAGGCCGGCGAAAAAGAGTCGGGCCTCAAAGCATCAACAGCCTGCTCCAAAATCCAAACGGTATTTGGGACTCTTCGAGGCTACTTATCATCATGATCCCCAAGTTCGCCATATAGATACACGTCGGATCTCGGCGTAAAGGTCCACACATACCGGAGGTAGATGACAGTCTCATTATGATTAATTCACTCACCTTATGGGTACGCTTCTGAACTGCAGGAAGCATCAGCCAGAAGGCGCTTAATTAGGTCAAGGAAAGAGCGCCCACCGCGGGGGAAGACGGGGGAGTATATAAAGCTTAGCATGAGCAATCCTCAAATTCCAAGCTCCAAAACTTCGCACAACATGTTGAGAATAAGCCGCATTATCGCTCTCTTGGCCCTCTCTGCAGTTGGAGTGGCAAGCCCGCTCTCAACCCCAGGAAAGTCTAGCTACTTTTTCCGTCTATGAGAAAACTATTTGTCCTGACCGCACATTGATATACCATAGACCGGCGCATTGAAGTTCGAGGTCCACGAAACGACACCATGTGGTTACGTGCAAATTCGGGGAGCTCTCCGATCAAGAATGTACAGTTTTTATGACTTTCATTGAAGCTAACTTCTCAAGGTATTTTTTGTGACCGTGGTAGCGGTTCTTTCTGTGGACGCTAATTTTTTTTCGTTCGCGTCAGATTTTATAACGCCCTGATACAGACAAAGGACTTAGTCTCTCGTAGGCAGACCACGATACAAGTGATTTTTGTTGATTTGTACGGTTCACGTGTACATATTGAAAGGACTCGTGTGACAACTTCATCCATCGTATTTATTATTTTGTCCAGTTCTCGGGGCATCTCGTGTTATCATTTTTTTCTCGATCGAATATCTCGCTCCCCGACGTTCAGTGAAATATGAAAGGATCATGACTTATGTAAATGTGAAAAATATTTAAAACGTGTCTTGAAGAGCTTTATCTTCATAAACTTAGGAGTTATGCCCAGAAGTGAGGTGCGACTGTCGAGGAACCCCAACTCCGAAATTTTTCGCAAAGACGCTATTACGTTCTCGGCATAAAATGAGATAACTGAGAGGCGTTTTGTTGTCAGGACTTTCTATCTTGCGCAATCGATGGGGCAATGTGAACAACAATCAATAGTCATTTAAATTGTTTGATACTGGTAAAGGAATGCTCCTACAGAGAATCAGCGTTTCAGCACCCGTAAATCGGGAGATAATAACTGACCCCAAGTCTCGTTCTGATTAGACCATACTTCAATTCCACAATCGGGGGTTTCAGGAGCACAGGAAATTTCGTATGCCAGAAAAGCGCCTGATTTGCAAGGGAAAGAATCCATCTGCACCTCTCCTCCGACCTTTGCGTCAAGAATCCCCAAGTTGCGTATGCATGTGGGTCGATTATTCCAT
The DNA here is from genome assembly GCA_018417955.1 of Laccaria trichodermophora. Lineage (NCBI taxonomy): Eukaryota > Fungi > Basidiomycota > Agaricomycetes > Agaricales > Hydnangiaceae > Laccaria > Laccaria trichodermophora. The sequence continues at coordinate 77,936 of JACTVC010000034.1, forward strand.
GTAAGAGTCCGTTCGTCCAGGGGACGTTTAACGTCCAGTTCGCACACATCAAGGCGTACGGTGTCTGCAACGTCCTTAAAGGAGTAAGGATGTGGAAGCGTATCTCCACGGGAAGGTAAGCGGATGGCGAGACTGCAACGCTCCATGCCATAATCCATCACACCAAATTGCAATATGCTGTGTACCTGGCATGGAATCATCAAATGTCCTATTTACCGCCGTTAGAAAATTGCATACCGCACTCGAGACCTGAAGTTGACGATCGGGTGGAGAAACATATCCAAAGTCGGTCAGCCATCGATGAACGTCGAAAGGCATCACCAGGTCTGGTTCTACCCAGCTGACGTGTGCTGCAAGACGAGGGAGGTTAACGATCCTGTCGTATTTCGAGGGCCGTGCTTCCTTGGATGAGTAAAGCTCATTGAGGCCGATGTAAGGATTTCGGAATTCCAGCTCATCTTCCGACGGCCTATGAAAAAGGAGCATGCGGGCGATATAAAGATAGGCCACAAAATCCAGAAAGAAAAATGTGATCAGGCCTGCGACGATAGCCAGCGCGACTTTACGGGGCTGACGTCCTGGCTGTTTCTCAACTTGATAGCAGAGGAATGAGCCATCTAATGCTGGATAATTTGACCTGGGCCACTTACCAAATGGGTCCTCATCATACTCACCGTCCAGAAGCGTAACTTGAGATTCTTCTCGGCGGTATGAAAGAGAGTCTTCTTGGCGGTATGAAGGCCACGCAACAATTGCAACCATTGCAAATGACGATTGAAAGCAAGCGAATTTCAACGGCGGAGTGGGCTGAACGACGGGTCTTCAGAACTTCATGTTGGGTCTTGAAGCTTGAAGCCTCATGCTCCACAGTTGAGCGAATTAGGCGAATCATTACATTGGTGAGAAGAATTCTAGATTGAGGTTGCGTGATGCTCATCTTCGCATCACAAGAGGGAAGATACGATGGTGTCGGGGTCAGCATCACGTCGACACAGAAGGGTCCAAGGACTTCCGAGTCAGGCGGTGGTAGAAGTTGTATAAGGTTGATCGGTGTAAAAGAAATGTTCGGGCTGTGATTACAACGAATCACCCCACTGGCACAGACGCATCTGCATGGTTCGTGAGGTGTTCAAGATTGCGCTACCCAATTTTGTAGTTGAAGTGCTTTCATGAGAGCCTGAAGGTTCGTTGGCGAGATATGATTGAACTTGTGATTACAATAAGGGAAACCCACAACCACCTCTGACGTCAAAATTGCACTACTTGGTCTTTAACTCGAAGACATGCAGCGGCCAGTAGCCCCACGGCGAGGGTATGGTCTTGGATCCTTTTAGTGTAAATCCAAGCCGGGTATAGACAGGAATCTAGAGGGTCGCAGAATGTAAAAACTTGATTGTGACAAGGAAAGATGACAACGTACGTTATCATCATTTGTTGTAGACAGAGCAAGCGTATCACCATTTCTCTTTGCCTGTCGCGTTGGAATACCACAATCAGACGCATCAGATGCTTGATAGATAGAAGCATGCCTTGTCTATGACCGGAGCCAGAAGGGCCCTTGCCACACCCTTGCGCTGATATTCGGTTCTGACCATGAGCTGATGGCACCACCAAGAATCAAGTTTCGTCTAAGCGATAGCATCAAACACGAGTCAAGCGGTTCAAAAGCGGCCATCGTCAATACCGTTGGCCTTAGAACACTCGCTACAAATCCTGGAAACTCGGCCAAATACTGGAACAAAGTAATGAGCCAATTGCGCTATCAAACCAGCTAACTGATGCTCACAGTCGTAGCATAATACTGTTTCCCAATTTCGGGGAGTGAGTTCATAAAATCGGTAAAGCCCAAGCTGCGTTGTTCCGGGCTACGGGTATGTGAATCGATGGGACGGTCAAGATCGGTTGATGACGTACGTGCTGAAGAGCTCCTGGCCGGGCGGCATCCATAGAGAAAACCCAATCACCTCTCCCGTCTTGTCGGTTGCGGTATAAAACTCTCCGGAATGAACACAAGCGCGGATCGTGCAGCGCACCATTGGGTCCAACAATGCCGGATCGCCCCCTGAAAGGCTGATAGCGGCCACGTCTAAGTAGAGAAAGTGAAGGTTTATCCAGGTGGACGATGTCTCAAAACGTACTTGTCTTCATCAGTGCCACACAAATGGCGACGGATGCATTGACCTCATCCTCTGAACATCCGCCACTCGTTAACTCGACAAGATGTATGTGAGTAGGGGCTCACCTGTAGGTTCCACAACGCGCTGCACAGAGATCGGGGATGACATGTTGACGTGGTGTACGTTCGAGCCGACTGAACGATGGCTAAAAACACCTTGGTCACGACGTTCCAGTGATACAATCAAAATCCATGTAAGCATCGGAAAGTTCTGATAGAATGGATGTCCATCGGCCAAAGGTAACCCGACGAAGTAGCTCGTGGCTTCTTATCGTTTGGATCAGTTCTCTGTAGTGACTGTAAGTCCTGAAATCAAGCATCAGCTCTGGCAACAGATCGCATTAAGGCAGAGCGGCAAAGAAACGAGTAACCCACCGCGATGCCCGCCAGAAAGAAACGGGCGTTGAGCGCCATTCACATCCGCCTCATCGCCCTCGCATTACTGACTGCAGCTTGCTTGTATCTGACTTGGACCCTCATCGCACTCGCACAAAATGTCAGAGCACTTCTTGACATGCAAGACAGAAAGAAGTATATCAGCAAGCCCCTTGAAACATATTGTGCGCCCCCAATCTCTGCTGTCCAGCCGGTGTTGAATCTGCTTTACGCTGTGCTGCAGCTTTCATTGGCGCAGACCACCCCAAGCGCCTGCCCGTATCCGAAAAGCTCGTGAAAATGACAGTGGAAGAAAGCGCTCACTACGGCATTACCGACCCCGAAGCTGAAGAGGAGTGGCTCTGGACTGGTACCACTGGGGATGGCCATGTTCGCATCGGAGAGGAGAAGCGCATGTTCGCGGTGGCGATGTTTCACCAGCTTCATTGTCTACGCCGAATTCGAAGTACTCTTGTCGAAGGGTGGGGTAACATCCCGGAGGGGCGGAGGAGGCATATACTCCATTGCTTCAACTACTTGAGGCAGTGGACATTATGCAATGCGGATGTGACCTTGGAGAAGGGAGACTTTGCGAAGAGGAATTTTACAAGGGAGAGAAGGGGGGCGACGCACACGTGCATTGATTGGGTGCCTGCATATGAGTACATGGCGGAGAAGTGGTTTGAGTGGGAGGAGTTTAAGAGAGTAAATAATATACCTGAGCATGACGGTGTTACCAAGTAGATGAGCTGGGGACATAAAGGCGGTACCTAGAAGCAAAAAGGCTCGACGGAGCGAGACGATGAGGGCAGAACGCAACTTTGCCTTCTCAGAGCGTTGGCGTTTCTTTGCGGGATTTGAGGTCAGAATTGACGACATTGGTCGATTGACTGTCAAAGAATCCTCAAGTAATGGGACGTATCGTGACCATTGTCTGTGGTATTTCGTCGCATGGGTAGAATCGAGATGGTATCTGAGACAACACAGTGAACGGATCGGTGGGTCATCCAGTAGAACGAATTATAAGTGCTGTAAAAACAAACTGGATGGTCCACTCAGGTCAGTAAGTCCCTAGGTGCAAACGCGTTATTGCACCTCCGCAACGACGTTCCTGGTGAACGCTATGTAGTGGGTTGTGCAGAGAAACGTCGTGTAAATGCTGCACATGACGCGAAGTTCTTTCATCTTCGTCATTCATGGTCTTTTTTGTTCTCGACGGTAGTTCCTGGATCTGGTCTTGGATAACTGATAGTTCGAAGTTTGAAAGCGTGTATTTCAGCCAGAAATCGTATTTCAAGATGTCAATTACTCTTACCAGACTGAGGTTCCGAGAGACTGACGAGGTAGATGAGTTGTAGGAATGAATTCAAAAATATCCAAGGGGTACCGAAAGTAAAAGTACATGACACTATGTTATGTCACGCGTTTAAGCCCTCTGGGAGACCTTCCCCCCTCTAGCACCTTCCAAATAAGGAAAGGCACGTGATTATCTAGCCTCCGCTGCTTCCTACTGTGCCCCAAAGTCTGGCGTTCTTTCGACATTCCTCATCACAGGCCTCCCCAGTACCTGGAATAACCTCTTCAGCACCCTCTTCGACGACCTCTTCATCACCCTCTGTCTCTTCTGGGGACTCCTCATCAACAACTAGTTAGGTCACGGTCAGGCTTTTCCACTGAACAATCACAGAGACAACTCACCCCATTGCAAGTCTCGCGCTATGGCCTTCAGATATCACCAGGCCATCCTTTTTCTTTTGTTTCTTCGACATTTGTGGCTTAGAAAGGTAAACCCCTCGCATCAGCACCATTTCTTCATCACTGATCTTGTAATGCTTTTCATATACTTAACTCGACGTTTGCATGTGGATGGTCTGCTAGGATATGCGACCTAAGGTTGTACTTCTGGCACTTCCAGACGGCTGGGGCATTGTATTACTGGTTGAGGGCAGAAAGTAATGTTAAAACTGGTAGATACAAGTCAAAAATGTATCATATTAGGCCTATTTATTTTAGATAAAGTTACGCGTTTAGAGGCCCCGCTGGACCCCCCTCCCCCCCAAGATGGTGTCTCGGAATTTACCGGTCGGTACCCCTTGAAAATATCACATTCCTTCATCAAGCACGTGACGGGGACCTCATTTCTCAACTTTTCACGAGCGACCACATCCATCGCAGTGATTCTCATTCCACGACAACCACCAGCACTCCTTCCCTAGCTGAAATATGCTAGATTTTGCGAAAAACTATGTCTACAAGCACAGAAAAGGTCTCTCAACTGCAGCTGGCCTCGTCGGGAGTCTATATCTCACCAAAACGTACATCACGGAACGGCTGGAGGAGGTGAGGCACAAAATAGAGCAGGAACGAAGTTCTAGAGACTGGTACGTATCTTTTGGGCATTCTTTATCTCTACGAACAAAACTGACTAAAAGGCAATAGTTTGAAACGTAGATTCCGGCAAACGCAGGAAGATGTGTCGTACACGGTCCTCGCGATGCTGCCGACGCTCGCAGAACAAGTCCTAGAAGAGATGGACGTAGAATATCTGACGAAGGAGCTGCAGAATAGATCGAAAGCGCGCAATTCACGACAATTGCAACAACGGCCGCCATCGAGTTTGGCATCGAGCGTTGAGATGGTTCATGAGCACGAAACACGGTCGGAAGCAGGTCCTGCAGCCCAAAGGGGAGAGAACTCGCCGTCGAGCGTGGTAGAGTCCATATCCACATCGTCAGCGTTGTCCCATATACCCCGAGACGCTTCGCCGGAAGGGATGGGGTCACCACTTTCTGCGTCGGTGACGATCAATGGCTCGAGTGCCAATGAGGAGGCGGCCTCTGTGGATGGCTCAGCCCTAGTATGTGCTTTCCGCATCTTCCCTCATGCCACTTTGCTCAATCAACCAAGTCCGAAAGCTTCATCAGTCCTTCTGTCATCTCGGACTACGCGGATTCACGTACGAAAGCCGAGCTATGGAACGAAACGAAGATACTAAGTGCGTAGCCTTTCTTCAACCATCCACATCCCAAATTTGACACCCCAACAGCGATCACCCGTACACTAACAACGTTATACTCAACAACCCTCCTCTGCCTCTTCACCACCGTCCAACTCACCCTCCTCGCCCGATCCAAGTATATACACTCCGTTCTTCAACAAGAGCACGACGAGCGCCTTCGGGAGCAGCTCGCATCGGAGTTTACTATGAGTAATATCCTGCTAGGTGGCAGTAAGGGGTTGGAGGACTTGTTTTCGGTCGTCAGTATGGGAGAGGAGGAAGGAGACGAATACAAGATCAGCGAGGAGCTCGAGAGCAAGTACCTCACACTCAGCTGGTGGCTTCTGCACGTAGGATGGAAGGACGTCGGCGAACGGGTGAGGAGGGGTGTGGAGGAGGTGTTTGATGGGTATGTTCATTGCAGTTTCTTACCGCGGTGTCTGGTTGACGAGCTTCGCGATAGGGTATCTCTAAAAACGAAACTATCGCTTCTGGATCTACACCACCTCATCCGCGACGTTCGTAGAAGGATCGAACACGAAATTACCTTTGAAGGCACTGAACGCAGAACAACGTACGTTGATTCACTCATTGTCTTCCTTTCCATCATCATCGTCTACCCTCCCTCCTCAGATTCCTATCAACCCTCCTCCCACCAACCCCCGAAACAACACACCACGTCCTAAACCAAGGCGGCTTCCCCCTCCAAACGTCATACACATCCTCAACCTCCTCCCAAATAACACACCACTTCACCGCTTCACCCGCTATCATCCCATTCAACACCACCACGCACCCATCCGATTTCCTCCCTCTTCTCCCTCCCACACAAGACCCGGGGTTCACAGCCCTCATAGACGAAACGCGGGGCATCATCTCGTCACCAGACTTTGCGTCTGTTTTGGAAACGTGTTTGGACAGAGCGACGCAGGTGTTGTTTGTGGGGTTGGAGAAGAACGTGTTTGTTGATACGGCTACGGCTACGGCTACAGTGGAGGATGGGACGACTCCTGAGGAGGAGGTGGAAGTCCGGATACGGTTGGCGGGTCTTCTACCGGGCCTGGCGAGATGGAGTTCGTTGGCGCTGAATGGGCTTCCGAATGAGTTGGTGGATGTATGTCGTTCCAGTAGCGTTCCCTTGATGTCATTCTCTACCTGCTCCGAATCAAAATCCATGCCTGCTCCCTCCTGTAATGCATGCCTTCTATCTTTGTGCTCACGCGTCAGATCACTCGAACCAATAGCATTGCAGAAACATAAGCAGATAACACGACCAAACACTGAAAAAACGCGTTCTTTGCAGCATTTCGTCCTCCTTTTTTATAGTAGGATCATACGTTCGCCTCCCCGCGGGGACACTCGTATGATCAAAAAAAATCTGCCGTGATCTCACATGAGACCACGGCAGAGAAAGTGAGTCAGTCATATACACAGAACATCATTCGACGGGATAGCACAATGCGGAGGGGAGTGTTGAATGCCCCCATCCGCGAATAAGGTGTGGAATCAATGAACACAGTTTATGCGGAAAGCTACGAAAAGCATAAGTCAAGATACATGCTTAATAAGTGACGTCAACTTACACATCAACGGCAAAGGCAAATGTCCGTTTCGCGAAACGGACAATGTGAATTCTAACAGACAGAATCAGTATACAAGCAGAGCAAGCATCAGACAAATCACGATATAATGAACTTACCAGCGCAAAACATAGCAGCCAACAAGAAGGTAGAGGGTACACAACAGCGCCGCACCTGCAAGGAAATAAAATAATGAGTGTATGAGAAAACATGGAAGAATTTGATACACACATGATGAGACGACGACATGACGCTGATGCCGCAGATCACAGCAATAAGCACGAACTAGGGAGAAATAAATGACTTATGCATGTGAATAAACAAGTAAACCAAACACACCTGATTTGAGCATGATGAACAGAACGTTGTGGCGACACCACCATGCTGATGGATAAACAACTTAGTATAGAAAAGGAGTAATTGACTAATGAAAAACATACCTAAAGCGAGGCATTTTCAGAAACACAAAAGATAGCCATTCGCGGATGTAGCCTTAATTCTGAAAAGGGAAGTCAGTAAAGGTACATCGACGCCAACCATAATTAACGAACCTGGTGTCGCGACGAGAGGGCGTTTTGCGGAACGCGATATATGGTGTCAGGACAACTGATGTCGTGTACACGCAATAGTAGTTTCCGCACATTCAAAAATAGTAGGGTGGGCACAATGTGTGATATGGCAGAGGGCGGAGAAAGCACTGGACGCAAAGGTGAGTCCAAATACGCGAGCAAAAACGACAAGGAGTGACTAACCTAATCATGGACCTGATTGCCACGAAAGAGCGTTACCCGGAATGCGAAAAATTGTATGCAAGTCGATAGCGTGGCCGTGAGCATGATAGAATTCCCGATAGTAGAAAATGTGTCGTAGCGCAATGCAAAACATGTTGTCAACGCTAAGAGGTCCAGGAGCATGACAGCACGAAGTAAAGTGGAAATCCTTAAATGGCAACAATCGATGCTGAAGCAAAGGTAAGTAATTATACACGCGCAGGAACAATGTCAATCAACAAACCTTGGGGAAGGCCACAAGAACGAGATACTGTTTTCCAAAACGCGAAAAATCGACTCGACACCGTGTGGGCTGGCTGTGAGTGTGACAGCACTCAGTACTGCCACATAGTGTTCCCTGGACCGCAAAAAATCGAATTTGGGTGGGAGGAAGAGACGGGGATATCAATGTTGATAGCATGGCCATGAGCATGACAAAATTCCCCGGTTGGTAGAAAACCGTTCTGTGAAGAGGTGTATTGATGCTGGAAGTGAAAGGTCAGTCATCATACACTAGCCAAGATAAGGACAATTGACACACTTTGAAGATAACCACAGTCACGAGATAGCATTTTCCGGAATGCAAAAAATCGGGTCGACATCAGCCACCCAAAATGCGATGAGAGTAAGCATGAATGGTGTGTGACATGGCAGAAGACGGCAACGATGCTGAAAAGAAAAAAATGAGTTTGTCGAATATGTGAGACAAAGCAATATGAAATGACTAACCTTGGCAACAAGAGCGCAATGCAAAACATGGTGTCAACGCTGAGGTGTCCAAGAGCATGACAACACTTTGTGCTGTCAAAAATAGCAATCCTCGGATGGCGAAAAGCAATGCTGGAAGCAAAGGTAAGTAATCATACATGCACAGAAAGGTCAATCGACAAACCTTGGGGAAGGCCAGATACCGTTTTCCGGAACGCGAAAAATCGAGTCGACACTGTGTGGGCTGGCTGAGTGTGATAGCACTCAGTGTTGCCACATAGCGTTCCTCCGACCGCGAAAAATCGAATTTGGGTGGGAGGAAGAGACGGGGGCATCAAATGCATTTGAAAAGACAAGACGGCGTCTACAAAAGAATGCTCAGGGTTTAGGCAATGAGACTCAAATGCTGTGGAGGTGTCCGGGGAGCAAGACAGCACTTCGTGCTGTCAAAAATGGCAATCCCTGAATGGCGAAAATCGATGCTGGAAGCAAAGGTAAGTGATCATACACGCACAGAAACAATATCAATTGACAAACCTTGAGAAAAAGTCACAGCAACGAGGTACCGTTTTCAGGAATGCGAAAAATCGAGTTGACACCCTGAGGGCTGGCTGTGAGCGTGACAGCACTGCGTGCTGCCGTATATCGTTCCCCGGATCACGAAAAATCGAATTTAGATGGGAGAGACATGAAATGCGTCCGAAGATAACGATGTTCGGGGTATGATTTCGTGTGATGAGATGGTGGACTTTTTGGAGTAGGCAGTAAGTTTCCGAAAGCGGGCAAAAGGGAAGGCCAGAAATAAGAGGTGGTGGTCGACCCGGGACAAGCCTTGACTAAAACGATCTGTTAGTCAACGTCGTTGAAGCCAAATAAAGATCGACTCACAGAGATAAGATGCATGTTATCGACGACGACGATGAGGGCATCTGCAAGACAAAACAATGGATGTGAGTGCATTGAGCAGTGTACCCATGCGTGACTGACTCACCGACAAAGGGGAGGCATGGCTGGAGCATGGCAACGGATGGGCTGGCATAAAGAAGGCAAAGGAGAGAGGTGAGTCGCAGTTTATTTCTGCAAAGCTCATATACCTCCAGAAGCCAAGGAAATTCAACAAACAATCCGTGAGAGCAAGATACTAAGCTGAATCTCACATCAATCGCTAACAGGCTAGCAACCCGGTAGCGGCATTGATACTTGGTTCATACCGACACGAACATCTGATGGGGAACTTCTTGTAACACCTGAGATCTATCTAAGCCCGAAATACTGCTTTGAGACCCTTAAGCTTTGCATTTCTTAGACTCTGAGCTCAAGTTAATTTCTGTGATCCAAATGTTCAGAAAGATATTTCTTGTAGTCAAAGAACTCCAAGAAATACCTTTCTGAATGTTTGACCCCACAGGCAGCTAAGAAAATCTAAACCGAGGAAAGTACAAAGACCCTGTAACCAACAGAACCCATGCCGAATTGGTGCCCAGAAACCAATTTTTAGTTCCTTCGAGAATAATGTGATGAAAAGAAATATTTTCCAGGAACGCACAGAAATTATGCAATGCACAAACAAATTTGTGTGCGGATTGCATTGCTGGCAAGGCCCAATTACGTGCGTGTGATGGCGCAGGAATTTGGGATACCCAAGGGATACCACTCACCAAATTTCTAATGCCCCGCCTCCCCTTGACATTTTTGCCCACCACCCAGACCACCCATCTCCTACTACTCATATACCATGTTTTCCTCAATGCAAGGGGATTGCTACACCAGGTGAGTGTTCTTGACATGAACACATTTTTTTCGTGCTTACCTTCTGAGCACAATCTATCAGGCTTCCCTCAGCATTTACATAGATCATTGTCGCACTCCCTACCACCAATGTAACTCTGCAAACAATTTCCTCCACAGGTTCATTTCAGCTTCATTGGATTCACAATTTCTCACCATTTGTTCCATAGGCGGGGTGCCGTTTCTTGAGGTTCCTGATGTGTCGTCAAGTGCGTGAACTTGAAGAGGCATCTGCATTATGTGCGTAATCCGTTGTCAAATTGTATCCATCTTCTACTTACCTGCTCACACCACCCTCAGACTTCCCTTGCTGCCGTGCCCTCATACACATCCATCATTTACGCAAACCTCAGATCGCGCACTGAGTCATATTCCGAATTTACAGATTAAAACAGTCAGGAACTTGAAGGCGTGTCTTGAAACATTGTCAGAAGCCTATTCGATTCGAGCAATCAATACCTGGGATTGTGGAGTGTTGGACTGAGTCTGAACGAGTATGTTGCATCGAGAGCTATAGCCGTTTGTCGAGGTTTGCACGTGAAGAGGCATTTGTATCAGGTTCGTAATCCGTTGTCAAATTAGGTCCACCTTTTACTTACCTGCCCATGATACTCTCAGACTTCCGTTGCCGCGCCCACATACATGTCCCATCATCACGCAAGCCAACGCGCTTCATATGTGATGAACGCGTGAAATCTGGAACGTTAGATTGAGTCTGGGTGTGTATGTCCCATCGAGACCGTAATCACTCTGACACTCACCTCCGTCCATCTCGTTCAGATGTTTTCACTTGGCAGGAGCGCAAACTCGCCGCTCACGATTTGACACACAGTTCCAATCACGCGATAAACCGACTACGAGAATCTTTTTGACGTGTTAGTAAAGGTATTCTGACAGGGTTCTTCAGCGGCTATGCTTACATTTCAATGCAGGAGTTCCTTCTAATACGAACCCTAGGAGTAGGAAGGGTGGGCGGATGATGGTGGTGAGAAAGTTAAAGAACATCGCTTCATGCTCCGTTATCTTATCTCCGATCTCAACATGCCACACACACACAACAGTTGTAACTTCGCGTAAAATTGCAAGCACAATAATTTCTGTGATTCGAGGTGTGCAATAAAGTAATTCAATAGAAAACTTCACGTAGTTTCTATGTCTTGTGAACATTTACCAGTGAAAATTTTAGAACGTTGCCAAACTGTATTTGAGATTTAGCGTATCATTCCTGCCTCGCCAATTGCAAATTACACTTGTCAAAGATACTCTTCAAACATTTAAAAAGAGAGATATACATGTGCGAGTAATCAGCCGTATGGAGACTTCCAGAAGATTAGCCCAGGATTAGTACTACCCACTTGCGCCTAACTTTCTCTCCAAGACGTCACGCTTGAAACTTCTCTTTGAAATTGAAAATCGTATAGTATGTTAGGGTTCTATTCGGAATCATATACGCTGCATCTTTGTGCCTAAAATTTCGCAAGTTCTGGTGCTCAAGATTTTCAACGGCAGTATACGGAAATCGATAAAACCTGGAATCTCTTATTCCGTCTGCTGCAATTGCTCACAAACGAGTGTTCAAAAAAGGTTGTCATTTCGTTCTTATCATTCTTATATGATAGCTGACAATGCATTACCAAAAGTTATTAGCACGCAAAAATCTACCAAAGTGTCCATGTCCTCTGCCCCATCAACCACCCCGGAATACATTGCGCTTGGAGTTTCTCCTTGAAACACATAAAGTTACGTATCAGGGTTCTATTCGGATAGGTCATCCAATATTCCTGTCCCTGGATTTTCCAGAGTCTTTGTGAAGATTGCGAGCGGGAACGTATGCGCTTGGTGAGCGATGTTGATAAACTCAAACACTAAGCTATCCCGCTCATTTTAAAATATGTAGTGGGATAGGCATACCTTACCGTAAAGTAAAAGCTCAGTAGTCAAAGGCGCAGAACATTGTCGGTGTGTGGAATACCTGCAATAATTTAGTACTCCTCCTCATCCCCATCATCCTTTCACGAAAAAGATCGCGCTTGGAACTTCTCCTTGAAACAGATTAAATTACGTGTCAGGGTCCTATTCGGCTATGTTACCCGGTATCAAAGTGCCTGAATTTCCAGCACTTTTCATGCTAGAAGATTGCCAGCGGGGAAATGCGCGCAACGCCGCCTATCCCTTGCATTTCATATATTCCACTCACCTGGACAGCAGTGGTCCATGTATGTTCCCATTGGTATTGAATAGGACCGGCTCCTGAAGAATTTGTTTTTGTGCACAGAAGTTGAGAAATACCTGTTCTTGTCTCCCCTTCCTCCTCCCCATCATCCGCGCTGCAATCGTCGCACTTGGAATTTCCCCTGGAAACTGACAGGTTTACACGTCAGGGTCTTATTTGTACATCTATCTCTGATATATATATTTTTTTCTCCGTCTTCTGGACTTTCTGGTGCTGGAAGATAGGTAACGGGGATCTGCATATGAAATTTATGTCTCTTTCGTCTTACTCAAATTCCGTGTATTCCGCATGTACCATATATTCATTTTCTATATGACAGCTCTACTTACGGTCCGATAATGAATATGTGCAAAGTTCTGGTTTGAATTTCTTCCATTCAAAGTCCCGTAAGTAATTCATGCAATATAGATTCGAGGTTGAAAGAATTCTCTTCAACGACAAAGTATTCGACATATCTACAAAACAAGTGAACAGTTCAAGCGATTAGCTCCAGGGATTACGATACAGGCCAGAAATTACCTGGACCATTCCTCCGCATCGAATTCCTGGATCCGCGAACCCTGTAATCTTCAGCAGACCCTGGAATAATCTTGCTGATGTCGCGTAACCACTCCCGCTACAGGGTCACACGTACGTACTTTCGGCTACCTTCCTGAATGTATAAAAGGGCTGGATTAGCTCTGTATTCGATAGGATTCAATTCCCTCGCTTACCTTACTACCTTGTCCTCCTCCTCCTCTTCCCTCTTGACGCCAACGCCTTTCACTACACCTTGCTCATCACCCATCGGTAAGCCATTTCCGTTCACATGGCGTTTTGTCGTCGCTGATTGTCCTCCGCAGTCGTTAAAGTCGTCTTGGATGTCGCCCGCAGTGAGTCCCCCCCATTTACTTCTCTCCCCGCTGTTTCTGATACGCTCGCACGTCGTTTCAGGACTCTGTCGAATGTTTTACATATCTGGTTAGTGTCCTCGTTTGACCCACGAATATAACTTACGTGATGTTTCAGATGCTTCGTCAATGTCCGCGTCGACACTGACCTCTTACCCTCTCCGCCTCCTCCTTCTCAACGTCGACGGGCCCCTTCGTGCCATTTGTTCGTCTCCGATCGGTAAGCCGTTTCCGTACGCCATGCGGTTTTTCGTCGCTGATCGTCCTCCGCACTCGTTAGCGTCGTCTTGCATGTCGTCACGCTCGCTCGCCGTTTCAAGACTTTATTTGGTGTTCTTAATATCAGGTGAGTATCATCGTCTAACCCGAACATCAACAAGATGACTTACTTGATGTTTTTAGCTGGGAGGAATGAATTTCTCATCGATGTATGCGTCCACGTAAGTATCGATTCCTGTGCTTGACAACGGTTGCTCACCCTGTCTCCGACCACCACAGCATACCATGTGTCCCCGCCAACCACGTAAACCCGCTCCGCTGAAGACCATGAATGAAATCGGAGTGTTGGCCAGGAACGTGAACTGAGACGTTGGGAAGGTTCTGGCCACGAACGTAAGTTGAATCCTTCACGAACGGTCACGGCGTCGACTCACCTGCATTGAAGCCAAAGCTACCCAACTTCATTGCAATTGAGGCGGTTCTACAAAATGTTGGCGAGTTTTATTATTCGAATCGTGGTGTAGACGACTTACTAAACGTGAAAGCAGAGCTTCCCACTCTGCCGCCCATCCACTTCAAACGCCCCTTTGCGAATGCCAAAGCCCACGCACTCGAACGATCTCGCCGTCCTGTAGTAGAGGTGCTCGCTGTCCATATTTCCTCGCGAGCCGTTTCTCTGCGTTGTTTCGTGGGCGTGGAATTCGTTGCTTAAACTCTAGGTGGTTGTCGTGACTTCTGTGGAGAGGTAAGTGGATGGAAACAAATGATTATAGAGTAGACGGCTTACCCGATGTCCAAACAGCTCGTGTCAATGTATAGTCCGTCCTTCATCAGTCGGTCATGATCCTCTCAAATCCGCGTCATCGCCATCACTCGCCGTCCCTCACTAAACACTCGTTAGTTGTCGTCGCGCGGTGGGGTGGTCGATTTAACTGTAGTAGACGTAGGAATGGGTATCTTGCTCCCCACAGATGATGAAGTGGGAAGTGGTTTGGGCAGAGTGAGCGCAACGAGTGGCTTCCCCACCCCAAGGCCGACGATGCCCTTGATAGAACTAGTAGGACGCACCCGGATAGTCTCAACGCCGAACGGACGTCGTGGAACTCGTCCGTTGTCTTTGTATGCGCCCCGTGGTTCTATCGCGCTCTTCAGCGTTAGCACCGTGTGTGATGAAGTTGGTCTCGTCCAACGCGCGTTTTCGGCGAGAGGTGAGAGCCTGGCCTGCAGGGTGGGGGTGTGGCATCTTGTGTCGGTGGAGTGGGAGTCGTTTAGGTTGAAAGATGGAAGATGTAAAATGAGAGTGAGTGGCAACCCGAGGCTAGCGACAAATCGTATTTCAAGATGTCAATTACTCTTACCAGACCGACGATGTAGATGAGTTGTAGGAATGAATTCAAAAAATATCACATTCCTTCATCAAGCACGTGACGGGGACCTCATTTCTCAACTTTTCACGAGCGACCACATCCATTGCAGTGATTCTCATTCCACGACAACCACCAGCACTCCTTCCCTAGCTGAAATATGCTAGATTTTGCGAAAAACTATGTCTACAAGCACAGAACAGGTCTCTCAACTGCAGCTGGCCTCGTCGGGAGTCTATATCTCACCAAAACGTACATCACGGAACGGCTGGAGGAGGTGAGGCATAAAATAGAGCAGGAACGAAGTTCTAGAGACTAGTACGTATCTTTTGGGCATTCTTTATCTCTACAAACAAAACTGACTAAACGGCAATAGTTTAAAACGTAGATTCCGGCAAACGCAAGAAGATGTGTCGTACACGGTCCTCGCGATGCTGCCGACGCTCGCAGAACAAGTCCTAGAAGAAATGGACGTAGAATATCTGACGAAGGAGCTGCAGAATAGATCGAAAGCGCGCAATTCACGACAATTGCAACAACGGCCGCCGTCGAGTTTGGCTTCAAGCATTGAGATGGTCCATGAGCACGAAACACGGTCGGAAGGAGGTCCGGCAGCCCAAGGGGGAGAGAACTCGCCGTCGAGCGTGGTAGAGTCCATGTCCACATCGTCAGCGGTGTCCACTATACCCCGAGACGCTTCGCCGGAAGGGATGGGGTCACCACTTTCTGCGTCGGTGACGACCAATGGCTCGAGTGCGAATGAGGAGGCGGCCTCTGTGGATGGTTCAGCCATGGTATGTGCTTCCTGCATCTCTCCTCATGCGACTTTGCTCAATCAACCAAGTCCGAAAGCTTCATCAGTCCTTCTGTCATCTCGGACTACGCGGATTCACGTACCAAAGCCGAGCTATGGAACGAAACGAAGATACTAAGTGCGTAGCCTTTCTTCAACCATCCACATCCCAAATTTGATACACCAACAGCGATCACCCGTACACTAACAACGTTATACTCAACAACCCTCCTCTGCCTCTTCACCACCGTCCAACTCACCCTCCTCGCCCGGTCCAAGTACATACACTCCGTTCTTCAACAAGAGCACGACGAGCGCCTCCGGGAGCAGTTCGCATCGGAGTTTACCATGAGTAATATCCTGCTAGGTGGCAGTAAGGGGTTGGAGGACTTGTTTTCGGGCGTCGGAGTGAGAGAGGAGGAAGGAGACGAATACAAGATCAGCGAGGAGCTCGAGAACAAATACCTCACACTCAGCTGGTGGCTTCTGCACGTAGGATGGAAGGACGTTGGCGAACGGGTGAGGAGGGGCGTGGAGGAGGTGTTTGATGGGTATGTTGTCCATTGCAGTTTCTTACCGCGGTGTCTGGTTGACGAGCTTCGCGATAGGGTATCTCTAAAAACGAAACTGTCGCTTCTGGATCTACACCACCTCATCCGCGACGTTCGTAGAAGGATCGAACACGAAATTACCTTTGAAGGCACTGAACGCAGAACAACGTACGTTGATTCACTCATTGTCTCCCTTTCCATCATCATCTACCCTCCCTCCTCAGATTCCTATCAACCCTCCTCCCACCAACCCCCGAAACAACACACCACGTCCTAATCCAAGGCGGCTTCCCCCTCCAAACGTCATACACCTCCTCAACCTCCTCCCAAATAACACACCACTTCATCTCATCACCCGGTGTCATCCCATCCCTCACCACCACGCACCCATCCGACTTCCTCCCTCCCACACAAGACCCGGGGTTCACAGCGCTCATAGAAGAAACGCGGGGGATCATCTCGTCACCCGACTTTGCCTCTGTTTTGGAAACGTGTTTGGACAGAGCGACGCAGGTGTTGTTTGTGGGGTTGGAGAAGAACGTGTTTGTTGATACGGCTACGGCGGATGGGGAGGAGGAGGAGGAAGTGAGGATACGACTTGCGGGTCTTTTACCTGGTCTGGCGAGATGGAGTGCGTTGGCGCTGAATGGGCTTCCTAATGAGTTGGTGGATGTATGTCGTTCCTTTTGTTTTTCTTGATGGCGTTTATTGAGCTGCGATTTGTAGACGCTGTTGGATGTTAGCCAGGTAGCGGCCCTTTCGGCTATTCTGTTTGGCAGATTTGAGGAGAGGTTTCGGTAGCGTGTACCGAAATGAGATACCACCTTCGTTGGGGACTATCTATATGGTGTTGACCGTACGCCGGGAGGGGGTTGAACCAAGTTCAAGAAAGATGCACTCCTTGCCGCCGCATTGGCCAGGTCAACGTCTAATGTCTACAGGCCAGGGAATTGGGACTACTCAGCATGTTCCCAGAGAGACCGCTTCATCGTGATAGTAATAACAATAGACATTAAAAAGCGACTAAAGTAAGAAGGGGGCCATACTCTGATGATACCAATATGTCTAGACAATAATGCAACCATGGCACCCCAAATGTCGAAGCCCATCCAAAAGCATCTGACCCTTCGTCCTCAACGGCGGCTCTCTCTTCTCCCGTCCTCCAACGTCATCATCAACCCCACTCTCCTTTTCTTGACTGCGACCCGGAATAAGTCTCTGCATCAGCGTCTTCAGCTCCCCAGAACGTCTCTTCTTCAGCTTCGGCGTATCACGTTCCATATGTAAAGTCGCCGTGCTAGCAGCAGCAGACGCTAAAGGCGAGGCATCCCTCGTTTTCACAGCTACCGACTGCCATGCCGCGCGTGATGAGGAGAGGAGGTCAGGGAATCGGCCATGTGCCGAGTTGATCTATGTTGTGTACGTCAGTCAGCAAGGAGAGGCTGCGGGGAAAGAGCAGGAAAAGACGAACAATATTGTAGTATTCCTGCCAATCACTTTTGATGGGTTCCCATTGCGTTGAAGGGGAAGAGAGAAGGACGGAGTTGCTTGAAAGCAGGTCGTCTCGGACCCACGACCACCATGCTGCGGTCTCTGATGCTCGCTGGGAGAGCTCCGACAAAAGGTTGAGATTCGCAACGAGGTCAGTCCCGACATCTTTGAGGGCCTTCCGGATGGTTGGGGCTGTTGTGGACAGAAGCATGTCAGCACAGTAGAGGGGAAGAAGGGATGGACAAGACTCACGATGCACGGGGTCGGGTGGCAGGAGGACAATAGTAGTTTTATCTTTTGTAAGGGCAGCGATCTAAGCAGAGCCACATTAGTCTTGATTGTCAAACGAATTGCCAGACAAACCTTGTAAAATTCTTGTGGCACATCCCTCGTCACTCTCTCTACTTTCCGCGCTTCCTCCAGCCCTCGCTCAGCTTTGGCTTGCATACGCTCAATCGTCCCCTCAGAATCAACTTCCCACTCTTGTTGGTCCTGGGGAGACGTGGAAAGCACCAGGCCCTCACTGGCGAGGTGGAACGCAATTTGTGCAGAGAGCATGCTTGAGTCTAAAATTTCGATATAGGCTAGGATCTTGGAAGAGATTTTGGACGTAATTGCGGCTGCTGCTGCAGGTGCTTCGGAGTCGGACGATGACCTAGTTAATGATAAGAATTGAAAGCCGGAGTCGAATAAGCAGGTACATACGAGGGCAGTCGCATCTGAGAGAATGGGGCTAGACGCTCAATAGTCTTGCGCGTTGTCCGGGCCAAGCCTGCGACGTTTAGTTCAGGAGGCATGGAGTACGTTGTAGAAGGCTGATGTTAGGTTGGTGGGTATCGACGTTCAAGGTTTGTGAGCTTAATGTTTATTAAGGACTAGTGGGCTATGCTAAAAGATGCATATCGGCCATGTCGAGACAGATCGTGGTCCGTCTAAAACCGCGAGCGCTTCGAAATGAAAGCCTCGTTATGGCTGGCAGTCAAGATGATACTAGCCTGAACCGGGAGCGAGGAAAGGTCAGCGATCACGCCCCTGTTTGTTCGAGAATCGTCTTACCTTAAACAGCCGAGTTCAACCGTCGTTTGTGTGGACAGGCTGAATGAAGATTGATGATACTGGTGACAATAGTGCAAGAGCACCGCCACAAGTTACCAGGATCATGAAATACACGACTTCCCTGGCCTGGAGGAAGCATTCATACACGTTAGACTTCCTTGGCCCTCAAACACGTGCGGCGGTACCACCGGAAGGAATGTTCAATCAGGACAGGAGGAGGTGCGAGGATGTGTAACCAGACACCAAGCCGCGTGGTGTTCACATTGTTTGGACAATGCAGTTTATATTCAAACCACCTAAAGGAAAGAAATGGAATAAGTTGCCGGTCGAAAAAGGTTGAAACAAGAACAAAGAGGTCAGATTTTCAAGGTCTCGACATAAGCATTAATATTAAGACAGGGATAACTGAAAAGATTGGAAATCTCATCTTGTGGTGGAGGGGGGAGTCAAACGGAAATAGAGTAACTCACAGAGAAGACCGCGGAATTTCTGGTGGTCCCATGAAAGTAGTTTAGAACATTCGCATCATGCGGTGTACTGTTGACGGAGAATGTCACCTGGTAGGAAATGATTTGTTAACTGCTCTTCTCGAATAAATGGGAAAGAGGAAAGGTCAGATTTTCAAGGTCTCGACAAAAGCATTAAGACAGGGATAACTGAAAATTGGGAAATCTCATCCTGCATGGTGAAGTGGAGGCACAGGGCGAAACGGAGCATCACCCACCCTATGAATGACATGGCTAGGTCGTAGAAGTTGCGACTGTTCAGCACCCGCTGTATGGCAGCCCGCCTCTGTTCTCCCCATGAGGAATACTGAATGAGAAAACTGGCGAAAGTACAGTTGCACGTGGCGAGGGGGTTTACAGGCTGACGCAGGAAGGATAGACCCTGTTTGAATGGCATTATCAGGAGAGCAGTTTGCAAGCTGCCACAGGCAGGACACTCACCATGCTTGTCAATGTGGCTGTCAACAGTCAATATTGTTCGACTGACTTTTTTTTTTTTCTTTTTCAACTTTGTTTGGTCCTGTGATTCCCATCACGTGCATCGTCAACAACGGAAGAACGAAAAGCAACTCTTCATGGGGAGGCGCAATGCCTGTAACTGATTTGACCAGATGACTAAGTGCACAGCCACACAAATCCTGCCAAATGTCTTGTTTTATCTTCACAAATGATTTCCTCGTGTTCCACCACAATTTCTAGGCTGGTAAAGGCATAGGAAATGTATGTATGTTGGATCACAATGTGAATGTGTGGTAAAATTGAATTGGTGACTATGCTAGGTCATCATGATAGTCAGGGTCTTGTCAAAGTCATAAAATGAGTCTCATTTTCCAGCCTTTTATCTGCTGTTTGTAGTTGACTAGTTCACGCTTGAGGTCATATAAGAATTTCCAGATGCAGACACAATGTTTTCCGCTTCCTTGTCACATCTGCTGGGCCAACAAGCAAGATCTGCCTTGTGCTGAGATTGAATTTGTGCATTGGAGTGCCGCTTTTGGCCTTTGTGCAATGATTCACGTCATCATAAGTTGCTGAGAGTAAATTGGGTCATAAAGATAATGTAGAGTGGCCCGGACAGTCATTGAGAATGTGTATTATCGATGCGCTGACGCGACGCGACGCCTCCTTCGCGTGATTACATAATCTAATTTAGCGTGTTTCGCCGGCAGTTTTGAAAACAAAATAACCACTTTGCACGGCAGATGGGCCTTACACTATATAGTAAGACTACACTTTATTTTTGATTGTTCAGGGAATGGCCCGAGATAATCGTACTGCTCCCCATAGATCAGGGAGATATCTGCACCTCACCATTGACTTGTTTTGGAAATTCTCGGGCCATTCCCTCGAAAACTTGTTTTAGTCCCAATTTGCATATTAATATTTTCACATATTGTACTGGGTCACGCAAAATATTGATTTTCCTTGATTCTTGTCCATGTATAGGGAGACCAAATAACTGCAAACACAATTTGATCTCGCAGGCATTGCGCCTCCCCACGAGTCTTCATTCACCCACTATCACTGTCAGGAGCGTTTCGTGGCACTCAGATTGTTTCTTGACGCGCTACATCAGCTACTTCTCTGCAAATTCCAAAAAATGCATTTTGCGACCACAGCCAGGGATGTTATCTCATGAATCTGCTTACAGGAGCGTCGAAGTCTCTGGACCTGGACCTACCTTACTTGTTTGAACGTCCCTCGGAACCTTCAAACCTGATTCGTCTACGACGCTGTTGCTCCCACCCACGTCTACTGTCACCTGTCATTATCAGATTGGTGTTTCAACGGGGACATCCGCTGTCTTTTGTTGGCGCACATAGGCGCACGTTCATGTGCGATTGGTGACATATCTTACCGCCGGCATATCTGCGGAAACCTTCTGTGGCCCTAATCATTTTTTGACATATTCCGCTGATGACCGTTCGCCTTATCGGTCAAGTCCGTAGGGCGATTATGGCACATTGTGGAATCTACGGGCCGTTGCTCTCACCAGGAGAGGGTTGAGGATGCACAGGATTCTGACCGCAAGTTTGCAAGATAGGTGAGCGCACGTTTGCGCATTTCTGTTTAGCGTTTGTAATGCTTGACCTGATCACCAAACTGGGAATACCTCTCAGGATATATCTCTAGCGTCGCAGCAGATGTCGTATGCTGGTCGTGTAGTACTCAATGGAGCCACAGGACAGGGAACTGGACACAAGCTGACCCTGATATCGATATCAAGCGCCCTAATTGCTCTTATCACGCAATCGTTTACCCAAAGTTCTTCAAACACGTTTCTGTTCGAAGATCATGCAGGCTCATGAGATGTGAGAAGTTGACGCCTCTTTGATTCAATGTTAAGAGCTCGAAAAGTGAATACATAGCACAGAAGCTATCATGTGGCGATAACTCATGGAGCTACCCCCAAGTGCACATGAATTATTGTTACCTGTTCACAAGGCGCGGGGACTGGTAGGATGCCGAATATCATCAGTGATTTTTTCAAAGTACCCGGAAGCTCTTTTATTCTCACTATGTCCACCACTCGATCGAATGCCAAGCAAAACTGGAGAATCCCGACGCGCACCAGCGTTGGCATTGCGCGGTAAGAGAAAATGTCATAACGGAAAGTCGATTTAATTCACTCCAAGCCCCTATCCTTACGCTCAAGCCATATGTAGCTTGCGTCAACTTTTTCCAATCAGACTCCAAAGCCTTAGGATTAAGCCACTTGGGCTCTTCCATGTCACAACACTTCCCAGGTCGATTATTGCACCCCGTCGTTAGGAGACTTCTCAAGACTTCCCACCACGTCAAATTTAAACATTCAAGAAGGAACAAAGCGATCTCGGCGCGGCCGATCTTTGCAATCAATCCATCACGCCACTCAAACACTTTCCATAAAATCCCAAAGTACCCTCAATTTCGGGGCGCGCATCCCGATTTGGATGTCGGGCAATTGATAATTTCGAATCCACTGCCTCTCAAAGTTGTCCCCCGGTTCTCAGAAATCTCGCACGCCGTTCTATCTTTGCATTCTCCGAGTTCTGATACTTCCAAGGAGTGGCGACAATTGTCTGCCGTTGTGCGCAACCTCTTCGAGTGCTGATTGCTCGGCATGTTTGATTTGGGCTCTGCGGCCCACGGGAGGTGCCTCCCGAACAACTCACGCCATTGGTTGATATCTCCTACGCATCGCTCGATACGTTGATCAAGAAGGGCGGCAGAGCGTAGATCTCTCTTGGGTTTCTCATAGGGAGCGGTCAAAAACAGAAGCTCTGCGCGCCGAAGGTCCGAAATAGCCTACTCGTATGTTCTTCTCACCCTATGTTTTTCTCGGAACGAAGCACCAAATATATCCTCGGTCATGATACAGTGCAATCTCGGACGATGTTGGGGTCTTTATACACAGGTCTTGAAACAAACCCCTCTAATGTTATTGCGACCTTGAATGCTTGGGTGCGCTTGGTGTCGAGTCTTCCTCGGCGTGATCGTGTTGATCATCAACTTCGGTCTTGCTCATTTGCTCTCTCACTTCCAAGAATGGCCCCCCGGTCCGAGCGTTTCAAACAATATATCTTTCTTGCACCTTTTTGGGAAAGTAAGAACTTGTTGAATGCTAGCGGCGGACATGTAAACCTGTAACTTGGTCAGGAGGTAGGTGACGACGTCATTTACGAGTCATGGGCACAAATTATTCTGGGGTCGACCGTCATGGTTCTAACTTGTTTAAGATGCTTCACACCCGAGAAAATGACGAAGGCTTTCTTTTGTGTATCGAGTAGACGAATGGAATAATGCGCTGTTATTGAACTATTTCGACGCGTAAAGATCCTTATGTTGCTGCCGTCAAGTTATCACGTAAAGAGTTGATAAAATTCACGTCGAGGCGTTATAGCCTCCAAGATGAGGACTAAGGAAAAACTTGCATGTTTGACACAGAAATTAAGCCAACCTGCTCCAACGTCATTACTAGTGCTTGAAGCTTGAAGCCCAACGACAAAACGACCTAAAATCAATTCACCTACTGCATGACCCATCCAAGGATTCTACCCCTCAAGATGAGGATTTCGATATGACATTACGACACATTTTATCTCCAAAGAGAAACTCAAACATTATTGGAAAGGGCGGAGAGGCGTATAGCTGATTGGGTAGTAAGTGGTGCGTGTATGTACCTACACATGACCGCGCTGTGGAGCAGGGAACCGATAACGCCTTCAATCCAGTCATATGATATGATACAGATAAGAGTTGTGGAAGTAGATATACCATACTGATCTTGTATGCAAAGCGGGAAACTTGGAACTTTGCGACTCCTTTGAAAAAGAAAAAAGTCTA
The DNA here is from genome assembly GCA_018417955.1 of Laccaria trichodermophora. Lineage (NCBI taxonomy): Eukaryota > Fungi > Basidiomycota > Agaricomycetes > Agaricales > Hydnangiaceae > Laccaria > Laccaria trichodermophora. Next base: position 101,760 of record JACTVC010000034.1, read on the forward strand.
GCGGCGGCCATTAATTCACACAAGATCTTCCTTGGGCCCCTTCTGAGGTTACGAAAAAATTATCTGCTGAATGCGAGTCCATGCTAGGAACGAACTTTTCAGATTCTTTTGCCGTGTGTGTAAATAGGGCACCAGCATTGGGTGACGACGTCATTTACGAGTCATGGATTTGTTCATTGACCGTCAAAAAATTCACTATGGTTCAAAATTGCTTCAAGGAGCGTACACCCTTGAATTTGACGGAGGTTTTCCTTTTGGACGAATGTTACCGGACATAGCTTCGAATTATTTCCAGAAAGACTCAAGAGGACGATCAGAATTTCACCTCAGTATAGTATGTATCGACACTTCCCGCCGATAGGCTCGACGCGCAAAGATATCTATTGCTAGCCTTCACGTAACAAGTTGATAATATTCACGCCGAAGCGCTCTGGCCTTCGAGATAAGGAGGTTAGGTGAATGCTTGACACAGAGATTGACGTCACTACTTTACCATTTTACCATTCGATTTTCCGTCAGAGAGCCTGGAACTCAACGACACGCGTACGAAACCAATCAATCCACCCTAAGTTACATACTGTATGACCCATTCCAAGGCGTTATAGCCACTCAAGATAAGGATTTATGTAAATTAGCCAATCGACCATATGAACAAGGACACACCACTTAAGAAGCAATCCCAAAACAAAAAAAACTTTAGCTCAAACTTCCACTTCTCCAAGAATCAGCGCTCAGCGTTCGGATAACAACTTTTCATTCCAGTCATATGATATGATATGATATGATACAGATAAGAGTAGATATAGCGAATGGACGGACCCATTGACATACGTGATCTTGGTGTGCAGAGCGAGAAACTTGAAATGTGAAAGAAAGTCTAAGGTCGAGGAAAGCGATCCTAACAGATCGTTAAATGTTCATATGTAAGTAAGTAATGGATAAATATGAGCAGGATGAAGATATGCGTTTTCGTTAAGCGTTTTCAAGTTCGACAGCGTGGTAGGAATGTTGTGAGGAGGGGAAACATCAGAAGAAAGAAGAAGAAAAAAGGCGTATATCTGAACACCAGAAAGAAAAGAAAAGAAAAAAAAAAATCCAATCCAAATCCACCAAAAAAGAGCCATCCCAGAATAGCCACCTAAATCCACACACACCATTCCCGCTGTCAGCACAACCATTCCCGCTGTCACCTAGACCGCCCATTGGCTGAACTCAACCAACAACACCCCCCTTCTCCATCTTCTCCCCAACACCACCAACAGGATGCACAGGTCCCTGCGCAAAACACCACTGACGCACAAAAGCCTGATATATCTCATCAGACGAAGATGAAGGTGAGGGCGTCTGCTGCGTCTGCGAGCGGGGTGTAGTAGGCGAAGGCGAAGGCGATGGGGAGGGGGAATTGGAATTGGAATTGGAGTGTGTTGAGTGGGACTTGCGTGGTGTAGGAGGCGTATAGGAAAACGCTGGAATCGGGACCGGGACCTTGATGCTCTCCACATCCTCCTCGTCTTTCGAAACAGGTACGTCAGCATCACTCCCACTCGCACTCCCACTTGACGACGCCGACCCCCCCTCGAGTAAGAACCCCGGCGGCCCCTTCTCCCTTCGTAAACTAGGAACAGGCGACCTAGGCGGAGAATGGGTACTCTTCTTCCGTATATCATCCAACAACAGCGCTGGAAGCGTCGTTTTGGCTTTGGGTCCTGAAGGCGTTGTTAGGGGTGGTGAAGATTTCGGCGTAGTCGACGTTGGCGGGGAAGTAGACTTGGACACAGGCACAGACGAGGAACCCCACCCCCAATGCATCCCACCCGCAGCCGCACCCCCTCCACCCCCGTTACCAAACCCAAACGAAGAAAAAGGTGGTGAAACACCCATCTCACATGCTGTTGCTCCACCTGAAATGATGGTAGCTGGAAACCCAGCGATGATGTCCATCCCCATCCCTTCGCGTGGTGAGATACCCAAGCCTTCTTCCGCCTCACGACCACGACCATTGACACATCCACGACGACTCAACGAAACAGGCAATCCACACCCTTCCTCTTCCTCCTTGTCTTTCTGCTCACGCACAAGAGGGAGGGGTAGAGCATTATGTTCACCCACAGGCGTATGCAGTGGACTCGTCAGGGGCGTCGTCGTCAGGGAATCGCTCGTGCTCGTCGTGTCTTCCTTTTCCTTTATCGTCGTGGGTGGGGCGGTGAGATTGGGACGAGGGGACAAGGAAATAACGGCTGCTGCTGCTGTGGCGCCTACACTCCCCGGTGCCGCGTAGTTCCGTAGGTTGAGCTTTTTAAGGCGGGTTAGTGTCGTTTGGGCTTTTGCTTGCGACATTGGGCTTGTCGTTGGGCTTAATGGGGAGGGATAGGACGGAGAAGTCCATGAAGGCGGAAGTGAGGATGAGGAGGATAGTTTAGGTGGGAGTGGGAATGCCGCTTCAAGTATCAAACGTCAGCGGGAAAGGAAAAAAAAGAGAAAAAGAAAGAAGAAACACTTACGAGGAGCACTCAACGCAACCTGCCTCTTCCTTCCCTCCTTCTCCCCTCCTTTCTCTTTAGACACACGAAACGAAACCCGATAATTTTCACCCCCATTATTATCCCACCACTCCTTCCCCTCCCCCCCACCCTCCGTGACATACCGCACAACAAGCCACATCGTCCGTTCGGAGAGGTTATGCGCGTAGTCTTCTAGGCGAATCGAGAATCCGAATCTATCCCAGCCTTCCTTATCCGCGTTCGTCGTCGCTACCACATCCCCAAGCGTCAAGGGGACAGAGGAGAAGGCGACATGGGAGGAGGAGGAAGGTAGGGAAACACCATATTTGGCCAACACCTCGGAAGTAGTATCCCATTCATCCAACGTAAACCTCACAGCTACAACTTTTTCGTAGGCTAGGTTACGCACGAGGAGCGTTCCGGAGAGGTTCATCGTTTCGGTCTTGAATAACAGACTTTCCAAGTGTATATTTCCTGTTCCCGATCCCGTTCCTACCGAGGGAGAAGGCACCGGGCTCGAGGTGTTCGTGTCTATTTCGAATTTCGCTGCCCCTAATCCTGATGTAGCCAAAGGGGATGGGGAGGAAGAAGACCGAGGAAAAGGATATCCCTTGCTATATGAACGCCAACCACCACCATTGACAGCGGAGCTCTCACCCTCCGTCTCCGTCTCCGTTTCCTCGCCTTCCGGCTTTGACAACGCAGCAGGCCTCGCAGAACGCTTGAACAGCCTAACCGTAGCCAACCCCCCTTCTTCTTGAGACGGGAAGTGCACGTTTTTCGGATGTGCTGAGGAGGGGGTTTGGGGGGAACCGGGTACTGGACTGGAACTAGAAGATTGGGTTGGGGAGGAAGGAGGTGAAGGGAGGAGATGGGGCGTCGTTGGTGCCGATGCTGCTCTTAGATGATGAGCGTGCTGGTGATGGTGGTGGTGGTGATGCATCATGGACGGGACGAGGGACTGGGAAGGGAATGGGATGTTGGGGGACGAAGAGGATGATTTAAGTGATGATTTGAGTGGTTTGCCGTTTGAGAGGAGGATGGGTGTTGAACATGTTCGTGAGAAGGATGGTCTGGGCGATGAAGAGGTGGTCGTTATTGGAAAAGGAACCTTGGCTTGTTGTGGGACTGGACTAGAAAGGGGGGAACTGCGCGGGAAGGGCACGGCTCCTCCTGAATGAACAGGTGTAGGTGCAGGTTTCATTACTGGCGTGTCGTCGTCGGAATGGGACGAATCGTCATCGTCTGATTTGAGATGGAACCTGGGCGTAGAGACCGTCTTCCGACGGGGTGGGGCCATGGGTGTGTATGCGCCACCGGTGACGAAGGAGATATTGGAGTGCGAACGGCGGTGACCTGGATGGCCTTGAGAAGGCGTTGGTAGTGCACCCGGGATGGAGTAGGGCATCGTTGGTGTGGGTGACGTCAAACTTGGGACCAAGGTCAACACGTTTGCCATCGCTTTCAAGGACGGCGAAAAACTCACCAGACGACGTGATATATACAGGAGAGGAATGGGTGGATGGGAAACAAGAAAACAAGGGAAGTAAAACGGAAATCTGCGGTTATTAGATATCCATTTCCCCTTGCAAATGGCTCCAGGCTGAGTGAGAGCTGTGTCAAGAAAATTTATTTCCAGTCCCAGATCAGAATCTTACATCTCGATCACCTCGATCTTCATTACAAACTCGGTGCCTCCCACGTTGCCTTATCTCCTGCAACCCCCTTTTTTTACATCGCATCGGTTATCTACGTCCTTGCCGCTATCTGCGCAATGAAAGCAAAATACACATTTAATTATTTACCGGTGGACGTCCGTCCGCGTCCCAGCCAACGTTTGACGCAAGGTGTCATCAAAAATTCCAATGCCAATGGCCAAGTTCTGGAGAGTTCTGGCAGTGCTCTGAAGACTCGAATCTCCGGCTCCACTTTCTCCGGGCACATGAACAAAAAGCTGTATGTATGTACTCTTTTTTTGGACAGATCACTGTTTTTGCGTATCGCATATGACGAGCGTAGGCTTACCCTTACCAACAACAAACACAACAGATATGCAAAATTAGGGTGTTACGGCAACAATTCAACATTCGGCACGAATTCGCCGAATGCGACTCGCTATGCACTATGTATCACCTGCGCAAAGTCATGACTGGGCATAGCGCTCTGATACTCCACTTTCAGGAACGTACGGCGCTATGTGTGACTTTACGTCCAGCTCCACTGCTAACGACAGATCGTATCCGTTAATTGGGATCGCTTGCAGCCGTAATTAACAAATTCGTTCCCAAAAAAACAATCAAACCGTCGACGGCGACACACGTCCAGATAAAAAAAACCAGCACATTGGCAGCGCAGCGTATTAATCGACTCTCGTTAACGTTAATCCCCGACCGACTCGGACCGCATCCATAAGTCGTCAAGACAAGTACACTTACACTTACCACCGATCTACTTCCCACCCACGCTGGCACTTACGGAACTTTGGAGCGATCATCCCGAGTCCTTGCGACGATCAAACAACAACACTTCCAAGGTTCTCAGCGAAGAAGGCAATCTCCGTCTTGTTTTTTTTTGGGGGGGGTCTCCTTCGAGACAGCACTCCTTCGCAGAGCATAGGGTCTTCCCACTGACATCCTGGCACTTCAAGCTAAGCTTTGAGGGAGGATCACCTGGGGGGATCGACGTTAACGATTCGGGACACACACCACAAGTTATTCGAGTAGTGCACCTATTCAAGCCTGAGAGGACGGGCCTGGGCAGGTACTGGACCTCCTCTGAGTCTTTGAAGGGCAGGCCAGGGTCTTCCTACTATTGAGTAGTACAGACACACGCCCGCCCTTCAAGCTTTGACGCAGGGTCTCGACGTTAACTATTCGGGACACATACCACAAGTATTCGAGTACAGTAGCCTGACTCGGATGCGCACTTGATAGGAATACGGGACGCGTTATCCACACACACCCCCACACCCCCACACTATCTCTCCGCAATACTTATCTCCCTCGAGGAACGCGTTCCACACGATCTCTCTCAAGGGACCGTCGTTAACCCCTCACCATACGCTCGCTGATAGAACTTGGATCTTGTGACCCTGACGAAGCACAAGCACAACTACAACTGCCCGCCCGCCCTCACTCCCTCCGAGACCGAGCAGGGTCGTCGGGGGATCGAGTAGTAAGGAAGGAAGGGTTCTAACTCCTCAAGTGCCGCGATCGGCGAAAGTTTCTGGAGTATACTCGATATGTAAAAATACGATTTTTAGTGCTAGTGCCAGTAGTTGGAGTTTCTTGAAAACGAAATAATGAAAATAAAGGTGGTGGGGGTAGTGGGGGTATAGTATAGTATTTTGGGAGGGACTTGGGAGCGAGGTGAGTTGGAGGAGGTGGATGAGGAGCAGCAGGGATTTTTTAATTGATGATGAACGGAAGTGAAGTGAAGAGGCCAATTTTTATTACGTTTTGGAATTATGTATGTATTGTTACCACTGGCATAGAACGGTTGGAAGGGTTATACTTTAGTTAAACTCCCTCTGGAGTAGCACAGAAGTATAGTAAGAAAGGGTTCTAACTCCTCCGCTGATCGGCGAACGTTTCATCTCCAGCGCGAATGGACCCATCCGTTCTATTGGATAATGACTAAAATTTTCGATTCAGTGGTTGGAGTGACGAAATAAAATAAAATAAAAGGAGGGGGTTCTAGGGTGGTGTGGCAGTTGGGAGAGTTTGGCTGTCTAGTATTCTCGAACTTGGGAGTGAGTTGGAGGAGGCGTGATGGAGTGGATGAGAAGCGGGGATCATTAATTCACGATGACGCAAGTGAAGTGGAAATTGCGGGAGAATTCTTTTCTTTTTTTCTTTTTCTCAAGGCCCATTTTTATTGCATTTGGAATCCTGTATAAGAATTTCGTTGTTGTGTGGAGGTTACCATAGAAGCCTGGAAGGTTATGACCTCCAGAAAAAAAGAAAGCAAAAAGAAGAAGAAAGAATAACATGGGCGGGATGAGCCCCACGTAAACAGCAAGAAAAAAGCGTACACTTCAAGTAGGCCGAGCGCGGGCGCCTGTTGTCGCGTACCACAACCCCACCCGCCTCTCAAATTGAAAGTGCCGACGTCGGGCTTCCGACTCGGCTATTAAATATATACTTACCTCGCTCCACCTCCACTTCCCCCGCTACGCTTTTGAATAATTACCCACAGGCGTTTATCCATGTAGCCGACGCAAAGGCATGTGCGAATTTTGAAGCCCTTTAGACCCATTCATTAATCATCCGCAATAATTAACATACCAGTCTCCTTGACTAGCCACCATATGGTGGTGGTATTTGAAATTGCGCAGCTCGGCCGTTACCTCAAAACGGTATCTAACATCAGAAGTTGGAACGCGTTCCCCGGATGCGCTTCTCTCCAAGGTCATCCATTGTTCCAAATGTCGAGTGGAGCCACCCTCTGGGTGCAACTAGAATAACACGTTATCGATCAGCTGAACAACACGCTCCAACCTTTGCCTGCAGGTGGGCTACGCACGCAGTAAGCAAGTGGGTGGGGTATACATATTTACCTTTCGTTGAGATCAGCAGGCATTGTGTCCGAGCTCGGTGTATTAGCATAAGTGTGATAACTTTTGAGAAAAATGCCCGACGTCTGGCAAATACCTCGTTCCTCTTTCCCAACTACGCCGATTAAAACTCCAAAGTATTTTTGTCTATGCAGTGGATTCCGAAACGCATCTACGATGTAATTGAACCCAGAAACGCACCGATTAATTCAAGTTATAATTAATCCACCGGTCTCTTAACTACCGGCGCTTCGACCCCACCCTCCCTTTCACCTATTTGAAATAACGCCTACGCCCCAATCCTAAACTTCTATCAACATCAGAAACATACACAAAATTCGCGGCTGCGCTCCGAGACCATGGCCAAGAAGTGATTGTCCAAAGTATCCACCCCTCCGACAGAACGCACGGCACCCCTCCGTCAGAACGCACGTTGATCACCTGAACACTACAACCCTTCAACACGCAGGTCAGCACTATGTTCACCTTTCCTTTCAACTCTGATCAGCAGACGACGCGAAGTTCGAACCTCGGTATAACCCGGATCCACGCGTATCACGGGGAGCGTGAGTAGGAGAACGCGTTAACGGGAATGGAAACCAACATATGTGGAGAGGGTAAATTTTCAAACGCTAACGTCCCACACTACTTGCTGCTCCTGTGGGGGAGGGGGTAGTTTGAAATGATTTGTACGCAATCTGTGGGGTTCGTTTGGAAGAACGTTTGTGGACCACATTGGAAGGATTTTATCTTCGAACATTTTGACTTGGACGGCTGTTGATAAAGATGAATCTTACCAAGCGAATGTAGATCGGTGTGTATTTCAAATCTATAATAAACCTAGACGTCGGCATCGCGCGTTACGCTTCGAGGTGGAAAAGGCGGCGACCCTGAAAACATATTTGATTCGGCCAAGTCTTCGTTTTTCTTGACCACTTGAGGCGGGCCGAGAAGACGCGATAGGGGGCGGTGAGGTTACGCCACTCTTGTTTGGATAAGAAAATAGAGTGGCAAAGTGGTCTGTGTAGAATAGTGGATTTGAGGTTTCCTGGATGATACGGTAGTTAAAACGACCTGTGGTGTTTGTTGACAATGATTTTGTTTTGCCTGAAATACGTCCAGGAAAAGGACCACGGAATAAACCGTAACATCTCCTGAGGCGTCGTATCCAAGCGAAAGACGTTTTCCTCATTGAAAATTCTCTTGGATGGACATCGGATTGAAGCGGCCGAGGCCGAATTATTCCATTCAGGCTTGAGCTTGAGCTTTCGGGGTTGGGGCGCGAGTGTTCTGGTGGGGGGCGTGGGATGACGTGCGAAGTGAATGACCCCATTTGAATTTGAGTGTCTGCAAGGTGCAAGTGGTGTGCGCTAGTGGCGAGATAAGGTGTACTAAAATATAGAGTTAGAATGAAGGGGGTAGGGTCGCGTACTTAGACGGCGAGGCGTTCAACTCTACTTATTCCACACTAGGCTAGGCCTTCCAGATATCTGGCGTCGACATGGGTGGTCTCTATTCTTTGATAAGACTTGAGTACACATCGTCTGGGAGATAGTGCAACGTGCGGTTTTCATGTTCTTAGTATCCTGGCCAAACGCCCTTCTAACCCTGCCATTGCCTGATCCAAGCCTGATCTTGTCATCCTGAGTGAAAAGGTCACTATACATAGATCCCCAGTAAGTTGGTGTCTTTATTGCGTGCTTCAAGTTGTAGCATAGGTGGCTGTTTGTTCACCCCTTGCCCCTTACGCGAGATAGGGTGATGCGTACCCTTGGTCCTCCTTGGTCGGGTTGGTGAAATGAATTGATGATCGCAACAAGATCGCAAGAGGAAATGTCAAAGACTACCGTAGTACTGTACCATCACTGCCTCAGGCTGTTTGCGTTCAGGTGCGCAGACAAACATTGCGTAACGAACATTTACCATCCGAGGGGGAAGAATTCTGAAAATGCTTTCTATGTAATTATAGACCATAGTGCTAAAAAGTACTACTACACTTTCATATTTTATAATATTATTTTTCCAAAAATTTCAAAGTCTGGATCACAGCAATGCGTCCTGCATTGGTCGGTGGTCCCTGAAGCACGATCCGGGGAAAATATAATAAAATTCTGGACAAACAACCTTCTTGATTGAAATCTGGGTTGAGCCAGACCGTTACTCGCAGACTTCAATCTCACTGAGCCATGTCGGAACCTAGCCCCGGCCCGCCTCGCGCTTTCGGTAATTTTGGCGTCACACTAAAGCTCATCAATGACTCAAATAATCACCCTTGGGACCTTCCAGTCCATTAGAATCAACGATAATGCAATATGGTCGATGTATCACAAATGTTCAATGAGCCAAGATATTAGCATTCTCGACATATCATCAGCGTGAGTCCTGATTAAACACAGATACGAGAAGCGTCGGACCAATTTGCCGATGTAACCGGAATATTCCCACGCATGGTTCAGAAATCTACGTAAATTCCTTTCCACCCTTGCGACGCCCCTGCTGCTTTCTCCCCTCAGATATCGGACATTAGTTTCGTTCTCAATCTGTCACATTGATACAGACACCCTCGAAATTGGATTTGGCAGCAGAAAACCAACACAGAATCCTCACCAAGTCAAGGGCACTCGGGAGGAATTCGTCGAGTTCCTACCACCTTGCTCTTGGATGGGCACGCCCTATCCATGCGTGATGGTCCTCTCGCCTCTCTCGCATCTTCATGAGTACTATGATGTAGCTATTTTACTGAATTGTTGAAAGGGTTTAGGTTTATTGGCACTTACCCTTGGGTTTGAACGAAAGGTGATCAACGAAGTTTTAGGTGAGTGGCAATATGCACCGCTTTGCGCTCCCGAATCCTGATGTATCACCCGCACGTCAGATTAAGCAAACTCCATTGCCCGAACTTGCCATTGCGCATGGATCGAAGGCGCTGGCGATACCAACACACTCCTTCCCTCGATTGCTTGAACGCTGATGGAACTGCACAAACACGGTGCGTCTACTCGACTGTTGTTCTTTTTGATGTGCAGTTACATTCGGGAGCATAGCAGGAATTAGGTTGAACTTCAGCCCTTCAGGACCGGTCGTGGCTTAAATTCGTGGTCGTACTGAAGGCCTTTTGACGTCGAATTGCCATATAGTACAGTGTCGTCAAGATAAGTTAGTTTCGACGGGCCATGTCCATCTAAAGCTCGATTCGCCACCACTTCTCCACTTGTGCAGACCTTCACCCTGGCTTCCCTCTGCCCAAAAAATCCTGGTCCATTGACAACCACTCACTTGGCCACCCTTGCCCTCATTGGTGCACAGGTTTGCCTCCCCACCGACATCACCGACCATGTGCATGCAGTAATCTATCCTCCCATCCTTCGTTTTTGCGTTAGGCGACTGAGCAGCACGACTCGGCTCGCTGTGCTATATATTCAGTACACGGAAATGAGGGTACCGGAGCCCCTTGCCTGATCTTCGTTCTGGTCTTGGAAGTGCGCAGATCGTATTATAACATGGCGTTGAAGTGGCCATAAAGACAATTCGTATAAGAAAATCATGACGCAAGAATTTACGTCTTCAAGTTTCCGGATTCGTCAATCTGACTGATGGCAAATGGGGTAGAAACAGGCCCGCGTTGCTCGTGTTTTTTTCGAGAATGAGTCCCGCCACGAATGGAGCGCCTGAAATTCTCCGAAGAACCTCATGGCTCGATTTCGCAGGGACCAAAACTATCAAGCCGCTGCCAGACAAACGCAACGGTACACCAGAAGGCCGGATACAGAACGCCAGCCACGCATACCGTTGGCCACGTATCCCTTTATGGCCAGGACGTAGGAGGTTTCGTAGTTTAGGTCCATCGACCTTATTTCGCCCGCCAAAAATCCATAATCAGGCTAAGTTTTCAGTCCGTGACGCCTACTGTAACTTAGAGAAAATTTTGGGAGCCACGCGGCTGGATGCTTCGTTTAATGGCAGGTTGATGTCCACAAATCCTCGTGTTGACCATTTTAAGTTACAGTTGGCTGAATTCCCAGACGAGCGGAAGCGTCTTCGTATCGGAATTTCTCATGGAATACAGTGAGGAACTTTTTTTGACGACCGTTTTTAAACCCGAATGCTTTCCCGCAGAGCCAATCGGAATACCAATCTAAAAGCTTTTCCTATGCAATCGACGAATTCACTTGATTCACTGTGCAGCAGCGGCGATGCTCAATATTTCGTGTTTCGTTGAAGACTTGAGGAAACGAGGATACCTTGACCTTGGAATTCAGAAATCATCGAGAAAAGCCTTTTGGCTTCGATCCGAGCTCATCATTGCGCGGATCCTTCTTGACATCTTCTCGTGTGGGTAGCGATGGCGGGTACAGGGGGCTCTAGGCTTCGGGTTCTTCCCGTAACTTGACATCGCGTCCGATGTCATAACTTTGCCTTTTTCTTTTAACTTGAAAAAGGTTGACGCAAACTGTTTCTCGCCCTCCCTCACAACTCTTCCTGCTCGTTTCTTGAATTGCACCCTCCATCCAGAGACTCCTTGAAAGCGATTCACACCATGGCAGATATCTCAGGGTTACCCCATTTTGTTCTTGACAATACGTACGTTCTTCGTCTTTCGCATGTTGGCATTCACTGAGTATTCTTTTGCAGTTTTGGTGCGGCTTTCATTGGGTTGGTTGTTGCAGCGACGTGAGTAGGCTTTATCGTGCTCTTACAATTTTTTACACTGATCGCCTCAACCGCCTCAACAGGCTGCACGGAGGTGCGTTTTATGTTCTCGCTCCCTTGTCATTTCTATAACGCGGCTCCTTCAGTTTCTTGTGTTCAAGCCTGGTACTATTTCACTCATCAAGGCGATCAATGGCCAATCAGACTTCTCGTATGACTGACTCGACGACGAGGTCGTACCGTATTCTCATACCAACTCATAGGTCGGCGCCGTCATGGCATTTGACACCATACACCAAATACTCATCACCCATACTGGTAAGTTGATGTCATCCGCCTCAGATTCCATTCATTATGGCCGTCGCAGTTTATATATATGCCATTTCGAATTGGGGAAATCCCAAAATTCTTGGCCGACTTGTCTGGTACGCATGTTTTGTTTGGCGTCCTTCTTCGCATCCTCATATGGCTCTTTGGAACTCAAGGAGCATGTTGGTTGAAGTTTTATTCAATGTGGGTATAATTAGTGTCTCCAACGATAGGCTCATTGATAATTGGGTTTTTTGGTATAGGGATTCACCGCGTTCCTCGTTCAAAGGTCAATTTATACCAGGGTACCTTCCGCTCCTCTCCCCCTGATTCTCTCCATAGTTTTCTCGCAATGCGCATATGGAGATGTATGTTTCGAACACCGACCCTCATTGATGTTATCTAATCAGCTGGCAGTCAGCAACCGGAACCCTTGGCTTACCCTTCTAGTCGTGAGTTTTGTTTCTCTTCTACTGACTCAACAGCTCAAGTTGTGGTAGGGTTTACTAATAGCTGGGGAATTTGGTGCGCCGTTTGTTCGCATAACTCTTTCGGTATTCGCTCACGCCGCCTTTCAGGATGCGTCTTATGTCAGTTCTCCGCGCCAATCATCGTCACGCTCACCTCACTAAAGATGGATTTGAAATATAGCTTATACAGTATTGGCGTACGTCTTGCTCCTTCTTCTTTGCCTCCGTCTTACTCTCCGCGTATGATAGATTACGATTCGAGACCTTCGCCCAACTCGCCCACCTAAAAGCAAGCCCAATTCACCACTCCCCCCGCCTTTCACCGCTAATTTCTGATATATTCCAGAGCTTATCGATCATAGTCAACGCGTTAGCGGCGGCAGGCGACGTGCTCATTGCCGGGACTCTATGCACTATCTTACACCGCTCTCGCACCGGATTCCATAGGTCCGCCCTTCCTTCTTCATTGAGTCTCGGTCTGGAACCTTGTTTAATTTATTACGCAGATCAGATACAATGATCAATAAACTCGTGCGTGATCTTGCATCTCCTTCGACTTCCTCCCTCGTCATCAACGCATCCCTCAGATCCTCTTCTCAGTGAATACGGGCTTCCTCACGAGGTAAATATGCTTCAGTAAATCTTCAAGGTTCAGTCACTTATAAAGGCTATATACACAGCCTTTGCGCCATCGCTTCCCTGATCTCCGTACCTCCTTCTTTGTTACCATCTTTTCCACCTACTGATAACTTCCCTAGATTGTCGTTGCTGGCCACACATTTTTGTACATTGCCTTCTTCTTTTGCATTGGACGTCGTAAGCACCTTTCCATGTTTGATTCCTGATTGATCGCACATTACATATAGTATATTCAAACTCTTTGCTCGCGACCCTCAATGCGCGCAAGATGATCCGCGGAGCTGCAGATGGAGTCCATAGCACAAGCACCTGCGAAAACATGTCTCTGAAGTCATTCAGCCATAATGCGAAGTCAAGGACTGTGGGTGTTTCGTCGGCAGCCGCTCGGGTTCGTTCCCTCGCCCTCCTCATTTCTTTGCCATGTTTTGACTTCGGACTTTTGTTTCTCGTCAGCGACAGGCGAATATATCCATTAAAATTGACACCACGAAAGAGTTCGCTACTGATTCGGATCCTGAGAATGATACGGAGAAACATTCCGTTGTGATGATGGTATGCTCCTCTCCTTGAGTATCATATTCTTCTCGGGCTTACGGGGCCGTAGACGCCCACCTGTATGACTCATGGGTGTTTGGAGCTTGAGAAAGGGGGTGATATGGCGTGATAGTAGTGCGGGTCGCTTGCTATTTTTTTTTCGATGTTGGCTGATTCCATGCCACTTTGGTACGCACGATATTTTTCTGGTATTTAAACCGAGCGAGGGAAGCGGACAAAGAGGGATTGTCCCTGGTTGTATTGATGTATATAAAATGATCTGTGTTTGCTCATTCGATTGAGGAAGCTACTGTTCAAAGTATAGGATATTATTTTTGTTGATTACGATGAACGTGGTGGAAGACAGAATTGTCATTTCGAACCTGAGAGCAGTACTTGCGAGTCGCGTTCTTGCGCGAACAGCTTCCGTTGGCGTAGCACCTCTAAAGTTACCTTTGTTCAGGTTCAGGCGCCCTTCAGTTAGTAAGAGGAACTTTGAGAATAATGCTAGGAATGTGTGTAGTTGTCAACTTGCCATTTTCTCTGTGATTCTCCCACTAAACCTAATTATTCAAACCGCTTGGGTTGCACATCATGCCAATCAGAGCAATCTTGGAGTGATCTAGAAGTATTTCTGAATAACGACTTTGCAATCGTCACATTAATGAAGAAGTAAACACAACAGCCGCGTAGCTCCTTGTCTATCCACGATTGATCTTAAATCTTCAATCTCTTCAACATAATGATTTCATTTTATTTTACCGCAAGTCTTCGTCCAGTAACATTTTCGGACAATGATTTGAATTCAGGACCTCCAGAATACCAGATATTTGTGTAAATTCTCCATGAATTCTCTCGGAAGTCCGACATTCCTCCCTAAACTTCCCAAATCCACAGGCTTCTAGCAATTTGGAAAAATTATCGGAACGTCGGTCTACAGTACCAGCATAAGTTGCGTAAGGATGTCCACATCACTCGGCCCGCAGTGGGATTTATAGAATGAAGCCATATGCATTCAGTTTCCCATTCACCTCACTTCAGGCTTCCAAATAGCCTTGTCCTCTTTCAGATATTTAGCACATACTGTAGCACAGCGATCACAGTGACATTGAATACCCCGTCAATTTTCTGGGCTGTTGATAGCTTTCCGAATTATTGGCAGACCACAAGGAAATTGAGCCGAACATCAGATAACAATAAATTTGTCAGGGTAGAACGGCGGGAAGAGCTTCAACCACTTGATTTCGGACACTCTTAGTTTGGAGGTCATTGGCCACTTCACGGCATTGGACGATTCCTCTGGCCAATAGCGCGAGGAGGTCTCGAATGGCGAGACCCTCTCTTATCAATTGCACTTACTTTGCACTATTTTTAATCCACAAAAGTTAGTCTCCAGGTACGTCAGTAAGTAGCTCATTGAGCGCAATAAGCGATAAGGCCTTAAGGGGTGGTGGTGGGAGGTTTTAGGAGGTCTTGTGGGAGGTTGAGAATTGAGTTGTGGGAATGTAGCCTATACCATTGACGCCAAGTTGCTGGTTACCGCAGCCGGTAAATGCCGAGTTGGGTGCGGAACATCTTGCTGTCACCCTTCCCTCTGGTCCAATTCCATGCCCGTTGATAAATCCAAAGTACCTCCCAGTCGAAGGACCCAAAGGCAGATAACAGAGGAAGAATTGAGGGATATTGAGCTGAAGAGGCTACGGGGTGCGTATTTCTATCCTACGAAGCTTCACGCTTCATATACTTATCAAGCCCTTTCAAGGAGAACTCTCCTGCGCAGAGTGTAGGCGCTTAAAGTTACGCTGCGATAAGAAAGTTCCCTGTGGTTCCTGCTGTCGAAGGGGCTGCGAAAGTATATGCCCTTGCGGTACGCGACGTACAACTCCTCCTGGAACCCCGCCAGAGATAACATTCGTCATCTCTTAGGCATCTTGTCAGCAGGGCAGGGGACCCGGTAAGTGTCAGTTCAAGCTTTCTTAGTTTCTGCCTGATACAAGGCGCTTAGTTTCATTCTGGCCGACACTGAGCAGCTGCACCGCAAAATCGCGGATATGAGCAATCGCATTCGACAACTCGAAGATGCCCTTGCTATACTGCAGGCCACAATCTCCGATAAGAGACATCCGTTATTGAGTGACGAGCTGCTCAAGGTCAAGTTTGGGTCAGAAGCTTTGAACTCTCGCCAAGATTCTTCAAGCGACCGGGATGCAAGCATGCTAGAAGCAATAGACGTTCTTGGAACCCTGACGCTCGGCGATTCAGGAGAGGTCAAGTATTTTGGGAGATCAGCTGGCTCAGAGGTATGTGAGCATTCTCTAACGAAATTTACCTCATCATTTCGTTGTGGCCAGACCCTGATGATGGTAATGTCTCCATTCTATGCAACGCCTCGATAACGAACCATGCCAGACTGGCGAAGAAGCTGCCCCCTCTTTTGAAGACGCCGAAGATGGAGAGGCCCCAATCGCCTTATCGCCAGAGCTGGAAAACCTGGCGAATCTTTTCCCGTTCACCTCACAAGACCGACCCAAGAGTCATTCTCTGGAGATGCTGGAGTCTCTTTTGCCTACTCCTCAGAGGGCGTGGAATTTATGCGAGTCCTATCTTTTGCACGGCGCCTTGTTTTTCAGACCGATCAAGCGAAATGAACTGATGGACATTCTTTTGCCAAAAATCTACGAGACAGCCTCCTCACGATCACGAAGCCGCGCGGCCGCCGAATCATCTCCCCCTAGCAATCACACAGAAAATCCAAAGCTCTTTGAATCGACTAGTCCCCATGCACTGGCAGCATTGTACTTCACGTTTTCTCTCGGCGCCTTGCTGGATCTCGGAGTGTCTCCTTATAACGCAGAAGCAGAACATTACTATGATCTCGGCCGTGCTGCGCTGTCTTTGCACGCCGCCTATGAATCCCCTACTATGGAAACCGTTCAGGCGATGGGCCTCATGGCAACATATCGCAGTCTCGCTGGAAGTAAATATTCTCGAGACAGCGCCGTATGTCACGTTCATGGCCCTCAGTGTCAAAAATCAATTTCATTCTTTCTAGTGGTGCGTCATGAGTTTCGCTGCAAAGCTTGCACAAAGCGTAAGCCCCACTTATTTATTTTGCCTTCTTCCGACTCAGAGGGATTACTTAATAGATCGGTCTTCGTAAGTCACTTTGAAAGTCGGTGACTATTTCTGAGCCTGTCCGGCAGATCGGGATAGTGCGCCCTGGAATATCGATTCCGCCACAGTTCAAAAGCGCAGAAACCTGTTCTGGGAGGTCTTTGCTGCGGACGTATCACACGTACGTTCCCTTCCTTAGGTTATTCTTTATGACCGATTATGGCTAGCAGAGTCTGGCCCTGGGACGGCCGCCTGCGATCCACTTATCTTTCGTGGATTGTGAGTATCCCATTGACGATGAAGAAAATGTCAATGAAGCGGGAGAGATTCAAAGCGGATGCAAGTACAGTTCTGTTAACGCCTTTGAGTTTTGGTCTGATGGATCCCCAAAGTTTGGCGGATGAAGCATACATTCGGACGAGACATCTTTAATTCTGTCGCAGACACTACCTTGACTGCGAAGTCGCCTCGATATAGTACGGTTCTTGACCTCGACAAAAAAGTGAGAGAGCTGTCTTTCCCTGCCGCCTTCAAACCGTACGCATCACTGGATGACGGCGAAGAGACGTACTACTCCAGTTCTCTTAGTTTGCGGGATTTTTATGCGAGCCAGCACAGGACAGTCAGTAAGTATCATTTAAATCTTTCTCAACTTGACTTTACTGGTTCGCCCTAGCCATGTTGTACCTGCATAGGAGCTTTTTCGCACAAGCGTTACTGGATCACCCCAAGAACCCTTTACTCAGCCCTTTTGCCCCATCTTTCCTAACCTCATATCGATCTGCTTCCATAGTCATCAAGGCTTGCACCCACCAATTTGATCGCTGTGCCGCTATGGCGATGCGTGTCTGGTTTTTGCTGTCGCATGCGTTCTCCGCGGCGGTGCGGTTCAACTCAAAGTACACCGTGTAATTTCTAAATCATTTCCACAGGTCATTGTTGGGACAGTCGTTACCCGATCTCCCAACTTGAATATCGCCTCTGCGGCTTTACATGACCTTGACTTGGCGGTGGAGCTTTTTCGAAGGACCGCAGTTCAGTCGCGACGTGCGAGGATTGCACTAGTATGAATTCTTCTTTTCCTTCACCAGAACCCAATTTCATGCCATTGATTTAGGGTGTTCTTCAAAAGCTAACGGAGAAGGCTCTTCGCGCCTACTCTCTGAATTCTTCCATCATTCCAAGTTCTCCCTCATTCGGTTCATTCCCACCTCAAACTATCGATGACGGCGAAGACGAACTCGCTATTTTTGGTGGACAAACTCGAGTTTTGAATCGCACTTCGCGGCATAAGCTGTCGTCGCCAACGCACCCATCCTCCTCTCCCCGGTCTGAAAGCTCGGCGTCCTCACCACCCATATTCCTTGAGGAAGTACATGGGCAGGCCTTGACGACAATCTCCAACGCTCGGCCTTCAGTACTACACGATCATAACCTTGCCAATGCAACATCTGCCCACCTGGACTTGCCGATCCAGGCTGATATGCCGCCTACAACTGTGGGTGGAAATGTGCACGGCTACGTCTTAAGCAACCATTCTGTTAGGCAACCTGTGGCTTCTAGCAGCGCGCAACAATACAACCGCCTCATCGATTTACTTCCTAGCCAAATGCCAGGTTCTGTCCATCAACAGCCATCACCCAGCGCCATGCAACGCTATGACCAACCCGAGCAAACGCGCGACTGGTCTTTGTGGCATCCCCATGGACAATTGCCTCAAAGTCGTTTAGATGCCAATTCATGGCCTTCGCAATATTCGTCCTCACAACCCCAATCCCTATCCCCTAGTGAAGGTGTAAACGTGAACTCCCTGGCGACATATACTAGTGTAATGCCTTATTCAGGTTATGGGAACGGGCTATACGCGGCCCAACTCATGAACCCTGCCGGTGCCGTGGAGATGGGGCTATCCAGTGAATCCGGAATGGACGCTCGCTGGATGACGCTGATGCACGATTGCGGTATTATGGAGGCAGAAGCCCATGACTAAAGTTACCCTGGCTTGGTTTTTTCTCTCAACGTGGGTCTTGTGCAATAATAACGGTAAAAGGGGGGTTGGAAAAAACGGAAAAAGAATTTTTGAAGACGAAGTCTGTCGGTTAAGTCCCAGGCACCCACGGTAAATCCAGCGTAACATGAAACTGCCATAGCAGCTCCTTCCCAAGCCATTACCCAAGCTCCACTCTGACATAGGGCCTTGTGCTCAACTTGTACTATGGAATTGCGTTCTGTCCACTCACTTTAGAGTATTCCACGGAGTTGTGATTTGATTCAATGTAATTGTTTTAGCGGAATATTCTAAGTTACGAGCAAGGTACGAGCGGAGGATGTGCTAAATTTAAATGACGCATATACTACTGTCATCCACCCCCTAATGATACGCCACCCCTGTTTGATACAGTTTGACTAGCCTATATATCACTCAATACTACACCAATTTCTATGAAACAAGTTGTAACAAGTAGTGCATGCTCACATCTACGATTGTACAAAATTTGGATGCAATCGAGGCAGAATTGACAAAGCTGTGGAGCATTCAAAATGGACTGTTTTTCAGAAATAGCCAAAATACAGTCACACCCCTCTGTGATACACCTATAATCCTACTTTTTCTCTGTGAGATGCTGGTCAAACATTCTGAAATTTGGTACAGTCATAGAGGGGCATTTATCTGAGATTTTCATGTAGTTTTTGTAGTGAAAGGTTGTGCTCAAGTTTGTTGAAGCTAATTTCTTATTTTTGGTGTATCATTAGCAGGTGGATGACTGTATATATCACGTGATGTTCAACAATTGATTCGCTTTCAAATGTTCTATTCCTACCTCTTTTTCTACAACTCTCTGTAACTCGGGCAACCGCCTTCGTTGAACGTTGAACGTTGAACCTTAGAACCCTTTTGTTAGTCATCCAGTACCGTCCAGGAGAGTCATTGTTTTGCCAATGACATGTCCATGTACGACGACGACGAAGACCTTCGCTTTCATGTGCAGCATCTGCTGCACGACTATTCTCTAGCTCACTACACGACCGACTATGTAGCCTTCACCATAGACGTGGTTGCGGAGGTGAGGATATGCGTTTTCACGTGGAAGTTCACTGACAATGCACCATCCGAATAGTTTTTGCAGCAGCTAGAGCTCGTCCCACTCACTGACCCCGCCTCCCTACTAATCCCCACTGATCCCTTCACGGCGCTGTCTCAGATGTACCAGCTCGATTCTATCCCCCCATACGACGAAATACCACAGACAACGGTTGAAGCATACGAGTATATAAAGCGCACGTTGAAAACACGCCCTGGGAAGCCGAAATCTGAGAGAATCGTCGACGATGATGATTGTAAGCCAGCTTTACCCTGAAAATAACGACGTTCTAACCCTTTGAAAGATTCTTTGACTTTTGATCGACCGATGTCCCCCATTATAACCTCTAAGTCCCGCCGAGAAACCCCCACGCTCGGAAAAGGTAAAGCCGCACGCACTGCGCTCTCATCGTACAAGAACATCTTCAATAAACACAAATTAACCGAAATCCCGGTGGAGCCAGTGCCGGAAGTGATTATCCCTCTCGAAGAAGCATTGTCAGTTCGATATTTCTTCCATCGAAAGCCAACGCATAGTACTTATCAGGTGGATGATTCAGGAACTTGTCCTGGAACTTGGGTCCTGGGGAGAACACAGCCGTCCTGTCGCTGCTTAAACAGACAGCGGACATGAATCGGCATCAGAAGGACTACAAGAACCCGTACCTAGACCCAGCTCAATGGCGGGACTCGCCAGCATTGATTGAGCCGCCCGACCCGCCGTTTATTCCTATATTTCCAAGGGGTAAAATGCCGAGGTCTGGTCAAGCGGTTGACCGGGGCATGCAGAATCTCAAGGATGTGTCGGACTTGCCCTTGGTGATTATAAGCGAGGCGAAAGTCGAGGGTGAAGAAGATCTGAGCGTGCAGAATATGATGGTCGTGGATGGTTGGCGTAAGTGATCCCTGGTCTTTTTTTTTTTACAGTATCCATGCTCCCGATTGACGTTCTACCAATAGAAACCATCAGCTCATCGCCGCCTTCCACGATATCGACTCCCAGATCGAGTCAAGAAGAGGACCAACTGGACGAGCTCTGGTTTCCATCTTCGCCTGATACGGAGCCTCCTTTGGTTGAACAAGTGGAGAAGGCCAAGATAGGTACGTCTCTTGCGTCAAACGCCGACTTTTCTGACGTTCTTGAACACAGAGGTGGTACAAATGCCCAGATCACGACGGATCGGTGGCATGGAAGGTTTAACCAAGCATGTCGCTGCTGGAAAAACGTTAGCTCTCACTTATATCTAAATATTCCCCCGTTCACCATCATCCAGCATGAGTTCTTTTCTACTCTCTCTCATCGTGCCAACAAGTCCATATAAACCTCCTCATGAAAGCCCTCCTCACTCGCCCGAACCAGCGACGTCTCTCATCGGTCAGCCTCCCTCTGCGATGGACAATGCTAACGACAAGGAACCAGATGTAAACGACGATCTTGATACCGAGCTGAGAAGACTGTACACCACCACAAACCCCGCCGACTTGATCATGAACGAAAAACTCGATGAAAAGAATGACCTTTTGATGGATGGTGAGAGTCATATCAACCGCTTCCACCGTCCGGTTTATAAGATCCTTCCAAGTTCCCACTCTCCCGCAGCCTAACCTTCACCCACCTAACGACCTCGTCCTTCCCACTTCCCTACCTGATCTTGCCTTCCCAGTCAAACGGCCTGGGGATTCCAAAGCGAAGTTTCCCCATCCGTTGAAGAAAGCAAAGGGTCGACAGGCGCTGACGGTAGCATTGTCCTGGATGTTAGCCTTTTCTGCGTTCTTGATTATTTCTGCTAACCCACACCTTCGGTAGCCCATTTACCGCTGAGAAAAAGCTACCAACAATCCCTGAACTCGTCGAGGTTGATTCCTTGTTTGAGGACGGCTATCCTCTACCTCAGGACGTCGAACTCTGCATTGATCGGGCTTCTGTGGCCGATTCGCATCCGCAAGATGCAAGTAATAAGTTTTGGGATAACTTTGTCACTCGCGGAAACCGATATGAACCGCCCGAAGCGGACTTCAAGATGGTGCTCAACAGAACTGAACGTCAGCGGCTCGCAAGGATTCAAGGAAACAAGACGCACGCTATGGAAGTGTGCGACGACGCTGTCGATGAAACACGAGACGGTTGCGAAGAAGAACTCCAAGACAGCAGTGACGTTGAAAGCTTCATCAAGCGACCTCACAAACGCGCTAGGCTGGCTGGCCCTTCTCTTGCGCAAAACTATCGCTCGGGTAACGATACTGATGACGGCTTGCGAGCGCCTTGCTCTCCTCAGAGTAAACAGCTCAGCCAACAGATGTTCGACGACAAGGAGAATTGGCCGCCTTATTCTGAACCTCTATTCTATCCTGACGATTCTGATCCCAGTTTTGATCAAGGCTATGATTTTGAACTTGGTCCTATCTCGCCCTTCCCCCTGCCAATGGACGAGACTCCTTATTTCGAAGAAGCTCAACTCGACAATTCCGCTGGCTATTCGACGTCAAGAGAACCAACGATCAATGCTATTTCAACACCTCAAGATTTGGACAAAATAATCACTGTGGACGAAAACCTTGAACTACCACCTCCCAGAACTGCTCTTTCATTTAATTTTGAACCTCAAATCGCTACTCACATTCTTGGAATTGCCTCCTTCGCTCGACTACGGGCTAGAAATATTCTCACCCCTGATCTGGCTCCTAAACCTATTGCTCCTACTTCTCAAGATGTATCTCCAGAACTACTGGAATCGCGCAGTGCTCCTTCTGATATATACGACCGAAATACGCTTAGGCTTCCTGATGTGCAACAACCTCCGACTACGGTTCATCGGTATATGATGTCTCTTGAGCTCCTCCAAAAACAGACACTTGTCCGCGCTCTTCGTTCTCCCTCATGCAGCATCGACCTCGTGGAGCGCGATATTCTCAATGGCGTCGACCTCATCTTGGACCCGTTCACAGCTATCATCTTCGTACCCCTTCTCTCGCTTCCTTCTCAATGCGAATCCGTCGTCCAACAGGTCTCCTACCAATCTTGGCACTATGCTCGCCTGCTCGTCGTGTTCGAAGCCTATCCTGAATCTTCCTCAGTGCGACCTTCAAAGGGCACTGTATCGGATCTATACGCTTATACTCCGCCAGTGTTGAAAGCCATCAAGAAGTTCCGACGTGATGTTAGTATTGCTGAGGCGTGTGGGACGAAATCGCCGTCTTTGATGGTACAGTATGCGTTTGCGGATAAGGTTGAACAGACTGCGTTATTTGCGAGGTTGTTTGGAGATGAGGCGGAGGGGAAGGATCAAACTCACGGCGCGATTTGGGGAGGGCGTGAGTGGTTTGACGAGGAAATTTCGGAGGTTTGTTATATAAATTCTGGTGGTCTTCAGCTTGATTGTGTCACATCTAGGACGAATTGGCTCTTGGCTCGGTTAACGGCATGAACAGGTTTTCCGCGTCCATTATCCTGTATCAAGTGACTCCGCAAAACTTTCTGGATATGTCCGACCAGGAGCGGATAGAGAAATTTAGCTATTTTGTAGGCGCCCATGCTTTGGTTCGTCTTTTCCTTGTTTTTCTTTTCCGTCTTGATGAAGACTGGGATTTAAACAGGAAAAATTCAATGCAGAGATGCTATTGCGGTATCAGACTCTTGATGCAACAGATAGCTCACTTACTGACAACAGTTCGGATGGTCTCTATCCTCTTCCGTGAATTCTGACTCTTTCTTTGCTGTTTCCACTACGTTGTTGTTATTCCACTACGTTTTTCCCCTTACAGTTTGTGGTAGACGAACCAGTGGGGAAAAATCGCATGCTTAAATGTAATCACGTATGGCGTGGAGCACTGGTGTGACGTACCGTGTGACCGATTTCGTCAAGTTGTGATGTGACAAATCCCTTCAAACGTTCGACGCCCATCTCTCAGAACTTCGCTTCCGTAGATTCCACAAACCATGATGTACGAAGGAATTGTCGACGATTTCACTTTAACTCTTCCGAACGCCGGGATTCTACCATTTGACAGTGCTAGTGAGCTTGATGAGATCTACGAGCGGGTTTTTCCATTCGAGTTACCAAACTGTGGTTTTAATTCATATACCAAGAATGGCGAGTTGCGAGGCAAACTGTGTGGAATACAGATCATACTCATTGCCCAAATCTCAGGCAATTGGTTCGCGGCTGCGATAAAGCGCCAGAGGAGGGCAGAGATCAAGGCTTCAAGAACAATTTCTCGAGACATATCCTATGATCTGGATCTTCCCATTGAGCTTCTTCTCGAGGTTTGTCCCAACGTCTCAAAATGTCGCCTGATCAACAGATTGATTGAGCGACCTGCCACCTAGATTTTTGAATTCCTCCATCCTATGGACCTTTATTCCGTAATACGCTCAACGAAGAGGCTCAGGAGTATACTTCTGGATCGGAGGGCGTTGTCCGTCTGGAAGGAAGCGTTTAAGAGGTGTTCTGATGTTCTCCCACCGTGTCCTACGGAGATTTCTGAACCGCGATGGGCTTCGATGCTGTTTGGCCCGGCCACGTGTGATGTAGGCTGTTTCACTATTGTGTTCAAAAATGCTGATTGTTAGAACAGTATTGTGGGCGGAAGGGCGCCATGATTGATTTTCATTTTCGACGCCGCTTCTGCCAGTTCTGTATGGTGAGCGGATGATATATTGAGTGCTGTCTCTGACTTACTTGGAGGTGCTTTTCAATTGCATAGGATGACATGTATGTCGAGAAGTCTAGCATTGACGTGAATCAGCTTGGGATTGGGGAGGATGTAGAAACATTCTGGAAATGCATCCCTCCTTCTTATCGTGAAGGTATCTTTCTTTCTATTTTCTGACATGATTCCACGATTAATTAACTGCTGAAACTAGACCAAAGGTATTACCCATATGTTTGGGATTATGACGAGGAGCCAAGATATTTGAAGTGGGATATCAGCAAGATGACTGTGCGCTTCATCTTTTTCAACTCGAGCATATCTTCTGGTGTTCCCGGTGCATCCCTAGAATTTGAGGATTTTAAATCCTTGGAAATCGCCAACACGATACGTGGCCTTGAGGTGATATATGGCATTCCTCAACAAATGCACTCCGCTGATGTCAATGTACAGGAATCAAAGAGGGCCAATGAGTTTATGGTCCAGATGGACACTCAAGCCCAGTGGGAACGCCATAATAACATGAAGCAATTGATTAAACGGTATCTTATCTGACATTTATCATCAGAAAAATCAAGGACTAACCTTGGTATTAGACATGCTTCTGTCCTTTTACGACGCGGTCACGATCAAGTGGATCTAGATGTCGCATCAGGCGAGCTTCTTGTGCGATATCTATACAGAGAAAGATTCAAATTTAACTACCGTTGTAAGCTCAGGCTTCTTCTCTCACAAATATATATCTTTCTGAAATTTGGATCAAGCTTATAAACAGCTTGCTCTTGAACTGATGCGAATGTCCGAGGCCCACAAGATTGTCAGACTGGAAAAACAGCGACAGTTTTTGATTTTTCAACGGCAGAAGTTAGTTCGTGACCAATATCGGACTCATCAACAGACATTTCCTCCAACCTCGTGGCCAAATTTTCCAAAAGTGGAGGCAATCTATGAGCTCGAGCCATTTGCGGCTTTCATCGTCTCGGAATCAAGTGGAGTTGGGGAGCTCCCGCCGGAGGAATCAGTACAAAGTCACCTGGCACCTTTCATCGATTCTTGGATCCAAATGCATGAAAGCAATATGTATGCCAGTGTAGAATCCCCGTATGAGAACGTGGACCTTGCTGTAAATGTCTTCGTCTGCGCCTCTTGTGAAGATGACCGGATCAGACGCCCCGCTTCCATCTTGATCGGCTCGAAAGACCTGCGCTCTCATTTCAAATGCATTGGTCCACAGTTCGACTTTCGATTTAGTTCTGCAGGCAGAGCCAGCGCACTCGCATTAGTTGATCTTCTGGGAATGGACTCAAAAACAGCGACGGTCAATGATCTGGACGTGAGGGATGCGCGGTTCTTCTGCGAGGGATGCGACATTTCTTGGAACCGGGGAGTGCTTGGTCGCCAGGCCTTGACGTGGAGGGAATGTGTAAGTCATGCAATCTTGATGATCCCAAAGCTGATCTGAGATTCGGATATGTAGATTTCTCATGTCATTGCGGTGGAAAACATGAATTCCCACCCCTCCGTTACGTCTTGGGCACTTCTAACGGCAGAGGCTACGGAATGTATCAAAAGACGTGAACAACCCTTCCCGAGTCCAGAGGACAATGTCTGGTGCTGTAACCACTGTCCTGAGCACTACGATGAAGCAACGACAAAGGCGAAAGTGCTTCTCCACGCCAAAGACGTGTCCGTAAATTTTTATTCCTACGAGAGACATACATTTGACGTGCAGGGTTTTCAGGCATTCCATTGAACGCCCTCGCGTCGACGTTGATGTGATATACGACAAGCGAAAGTTGATTCCTCTGGTTCGCCGCAAGCCTATTTGTGTCGGACTCGAACCACCAGAGACCTATCAATGTGCAAAATGCCGAGACACAATCAACCGTCTCTGGCAGATCGACCGCCTCAAACGTCATCTGCTCGATAAGTAAGTTTGGAATGACTGCCTGGTTATGACTTGACAATTTATTGTCACTCCGAAGACATCAAATTACGAACCCACGTCCAAGTGATTGGAGAATGGTTAAACTTGTAGAAAGAAGTGTAGGACCACGATCCGAGGAGGTCATCACATATCCTCAAAATGTGCAGGCGAAAAATGGGAGGCTCCATTAAAGGTATATGACACCCCTTAAACAATGAAAAAATCGGCTACCGTGGGCGGCCCAGATGGAAGGAAGATTCAATCCCCGGGTGGATTTTTTAATTTGTGAAGATGGACTGGATGATTGTTCGAACTTATAAGGGAGATGTTTTGAAAGAGGAAGAAAGAAATTTTGTGAAAGTGACGTGGGTATAAGTACATTGAGATACTATGGTATTGTACATAGGAGTGAGGATGTCATAGGTGTATAGGTTAGGGGAATGGGAAGGGAATAGAAATGAGTCGAGGAGTGTACATACTGTCGAGCATTAACCAACCAACCATCCATCCCTTGAGGTCAGCGTGGAGCCGGACAATTCCAATGTCGAGGTCGTTTTCTCAGCGCAAGTGGCTATCCAGCAGCCACTACCTTCCCCAGCTTCTCCTCGCGCACCTGCAGCCGCTGCTCCATAGCCAGAATCAGCATCCGCACTTGCTCAATGTGCGCCAGGGTTGTCGATGCCGTGTTTTGTTGCCGTTCTTGTTGTGGATTCATCCTGGATCTGGGCCTGTCGGGGGAAGGCGGTGCTTGGTTTCGGGTGAGATTTAGAGTGAGTGATGGGGAAAAGACAGTGTTCGAGCGGGCGTGTCGAATATTTGAACGTCCCCCGGGAAGGATTGCAGATGCCGTTGAGCCGAGTGCAAGGTTTGACTTGGGTAGGCATCAGCTTGACGATGGATAACGGAAATCAAGACCACGTACCTGTCAATTCTCCCCCGCCAAGCTGGTCAACTCGTGTTCAAGCATCTTTTCTCGTGTTTTGGCTCTGAAATGGAGATCGGTGGGCATATGGAGACGCAGAGCGAGAGACCTTTCGAGTTCAGCCATGCATCGCTCGTTCTCCCGCTGCGTTCCTTGGAATGGAAGCTCCAAATTCATGTACTTCCTATCGAGCTCCTGAATCGTTTCCAGTGTGGTCGTTAGGCAAACTGGTCTTGTAAAATCTGGAACTGCATCCGTAGCTGCCATAGGGGGCTTAGTTCTAGCATTGTGAAAGCAATTCGAAAAAGAATGTCCTCACCTCAACCCCACCTCGATGCCGGGTCCTTATCCAATAACTGCTCCCTCAACACATTTTCGTTGGACTCATCGCCTTCTGGAGCATTCCAAAATCGTCGGCGGCGAGGGCGGGCGAGGGTCGTGCATAAGTGGCGGACGCTTTGGGCGCGGGCATTGTATGCAGGATGTGTGTTCGTGTTTGACTGATAGGCGTCACAGTGTCACGCGGTTTCAGCGTACTCTGTAGGGAATGGCATTGTCGTCGTGGTACACAGTGGACGATCCAGGTACTGGACACTCTTGCACTCTTGTTCTCCTAGAGTTGACCTAATTTTATCGACACGTAGCAGTCAAAATGCTCAGAGACACCGATACGGGGACAAGCCCTGCTAAAATCATGGCAGAAATCCAGGAGCTTGACTATCTTACGAAGGCAGAAATTCAAAGGCAACGCGAATCCATGAACGATCTCACCAAACGAAGCGTATCAGCCAAACGACGGTGGAATGCCCAAATTCCCTTCACGCGGCTTCCAGAAGAGCTCATCATTTATATCTTCCTTCTCACTTTAACTAGCGAGGGCGGTAGACCTTTGACGCCCCTATGCATCGGGAGTATCTGTCACGACTGGCGTACCATTGCGTGGTCGGCATCTGAACTCTGGAGCTCTCTCTCAGTGCGCTTGGAGGTTCAACAGAAGGCTGCGGAAATCCAGTCAGACCTACTGGAAATTTGGCTATGGCGAGCGAAGAAACAGCCACTCTCCATCGTCTTCACGCATCGTGGCGAAGATCCATTAGAACGGGATTTTTCAACTGCTAAAGCCGAGGCTCTCAATTTGGTGCTCAGGTATTCTGAGCAATGGCGCTTCTAGGCTGCCTAGACAAAGTGCAGGGCAAACTCCCTCTCCTTGAGCAGCTCACGATTAAAGGTCCTCTCAGGTTCAATCCAGAGGTTTTTTCAGTCGCACCTCGGCTTCGTTCAGTTGCTTTCAAATTTTCTTGTCACCAGTCAGAAGAGTTGGGAGAAATCCTGCTTCCGTGGAGCCAGTTGACGGAGTTCAGCTTCACAGCGGACGATGTTCAAACATGCCTGACGGTTGTTGAACGATGCTCAATCCTTGGGCGTCTCGTAAAGTTCAAATCCTCCAATCTACCGTCAATGCCACCCAGGACCATTACCATTAATTTAGATGGCATAGCTTCGCTCCATATCAATGCCAATGGAGAAGCCAGCTTGTTCATGGAGGGCATCCCAGCGCCCCACCTCAAAGATGTAGTTCCTCGTACATACCTCCGATTTTCTTCGCTCTATCTGCACTCTCGTTACCCGATCTGGCTGTGCAGAATTCATAACGCACTTTTCCTTCGTCGGTTACATCCCCTCGGAACAAGAAATGGTCTGGTTTTTATTGAGACTTCACAACCTTTCTGAACTTGAACTGCATAACGACGAGCATGCCCCTCCATTTTCCAATATATTATTAAGTGCACCCGCTCACATGCACGTACATACAAGCGTGCATTCGGGTTCAAGTTCACGACGCTTTCTGCCGAACCTCGTATCCCTCCGATATGTTGGTCCTATTACGCTCGTCATTTACGCGTTTCTGAATATGCTTAAGACGAGGTATAATGTTGGCGGTACTCAACTCAAATCAGTTACGGTTAGCGGATACAATGAGATTATCAAGGGGATCGGTGGCTCTACCCAAGTGGAGTCATTGCGGGCACAGGGAATGAAGGTGGATATGCATAGTATAGGATCCGGTAGAAGAAATTCACAGGACTTTGCCGTGGCATAAATTATCGGGTCAACAGAATGGAGATGGAAAAAGGTACAGGGGGATTTGAGGTGCATACAATAGCAGTCCGTCGGAAGCTCTAATAATTTTACATTCTGAAAGCTGGGCATCGACTGTCAAAAGTTGAGTAACTTGGGAACGACGTAGCCTGATACCTTTGTTGAACGCGGAGGCGTAGTAATCAATGTCCCTTCACCTATTCAATAGCGCCTAGGTGAAGTGATGTGCGGCAGATGGTCACTTGAAGCAAGTCGCAGCCAAGTCACTTTGTTACAAGACACGAGCACGACATCAAACCGGCGTTCGGACCGGTATAACTGTGAATATACGTCGCTGGTCATCCCAATCCTGTAATCAACCATCCAATATCGTCGATTGCATTCTAAAAGCAGCTTAATCTATACCCAACCCAAGCTTCATAAGCTATCATGTCCACCGACGACGTTAGACGGAAAGCAGTGAGCTTCCTGCAGCTCGATAACTTGGTAAAGGCCGCAATGGTGGATTCCTGCATAACGTCGATGAGGCTCAGTCGCCCTCCAATGAGAAAAGACGAATCACGTACATGATCGTCCACGACGACACCCCAATTAGCTTGAGCTTGATCCAATCCCCAACCCGCTCAAACCAAGTTCCAACATCCCCTCCCCATCGAATGCGACGCTGTGACAATGACTCCTACACAAACCAACGGCAGCATGCCCAGCCGCCACGTCCTCGCTCCACCTCCCCCGCGTCCGAAAACCCGGTCCCCGCATGCGGACACACAGCTCCCATGTCCAACGTACTCATCCCTCGCGGTCAGATCGTTTGCGCCCCCTAAATACCAACGTACTCATCCTCTGCGTCCAGATCGTATACGCTGCCAAGATCCGTCACCCTCCGCGACGGCCTTGAATCCCCGCAACCCTCTTCACCAAAAGAAGCGTCAGAATCCTGCATGCGGAACCATAGCTGAGCGATCACCACTTAGGCTTGAGATGGTGATGGAGGGGGTGACGTCAAGGTCGAGGTGGCGAGATGAGGGATAGGATAGTGTGTTCTTGGGTTTGGGCACTGTGGGATTCATCCGTCGCGTTTCGAAGGGTGTGAGATCGTTTTTTTATGCATCCGCTGTCTGGAGATAACGGGGCGCCCAAACCCAGAGCCTCAACTGTGATACAATCCTGCGATAAGGGTGGTACTTCGTCGTGTTGCTTGACCAGGGAACGACGACGCTGAGGTGCATCTCTTCAAGGCGCACCTTCGACGCCAATATCGTGTGGCATCCCATCCCACCGAAGCATGAGGGTAGGTTTGATTCGTTTTGGGGTAAGTACTTGGCGTGAAAGGAGGATGGGACAAAAGAGGAGGAGGGTGAAAAGAGAAAAAGGAGGCTGGAGAGAGAGGGCGATGGAAAAAGGGGGACTAAAGAAGAAGGGAGAGATGGAAGATGAGGAAGTGGGCATAGGGAAGATGAAAGGGAGAAGTGCAGAGGTTGGGGAGGCGTATGTAGGAGGAATTTGGGGGAGAGTGGGAGGGCGAGGGAGGGGGAAGGTAGAAGAGAAAGAAGAAAAGGCGTAGGGAAAAGTTCCAGGCTGAACCTCGGTGGGAAGGGGAGTCTAAAGCTCAGTGCATGAGGGAGTCTAAATCATTCCGGCGCGCGAGGGTTCAAAAGGGGGGAACCATGAAGAGATGGGGTCGACAGGAGGGAGAGGTGTCCATGCCTTTCCGAGCGCTTCTCGCCGATCCAGAAACGACTGACGGAGAGGTGAACTCTCAAGCGGACTTGAAACAGAGTATTGTGTCCCTGTCCACCTGTAACGCGTCCACATCCATATCCTGTCCGATTGGACATCTAAATATCCTTTCTGGGAGGACTATCGCGCTGATATACGAGGGAGCAGGACGAGCCATGGAATTGAGAAAGTTGGCATGGCTTCTGCATATCGATTTCGTGTTTACAGCGAAAGGCAAAAGCCCATTCAGCTGAGTGGGGTGCCGACAAGAGGGTGTGTGGGCGTGTATAGTCGACACGAGAAACTCCATTTCCTGCTCGGTCCTAACGTGTTGGTGGATACAGGCGAAATTTAGAAGCTAAGCTTGTTCCATGGTGGTACGCTGTATTGACGTCCAGGTCAATCAATCTCTGTGGGTGTTTGGTGGGTGTAAAATCGTTAGCGTTTTACTGGGGGATGTGAAAAGAAGGAAAAGAATGAGGAGCCACGGAGCGTTGAAGCAAAAGGGGAGACGAATGGTTGAAAAGCTGAAAGAGATGAGAGAAAAACGCACCATGGTTCTAGCCTCCGTAATCCAACTTCTCGTGCACCGTTGACAGTGGTACCGCCAGAAAACGGATCCGTTGGTCCGTACTAGATGCGTTCTTGATTCTTAGAGTCACGACGCAAGCACTACGCGCAATAGATTTGACGTTGCTGTTGGTTTGGTGTTTATGCATCGGAGCGGAATGACGGGCAGGAGAGCGCACGGGCCATTCCGAAACTCTTCAAGAAATATGATGGCCAACCTTGGACAAATCACAAAAGTAAGAGGCTTGTACAACCTTCTCGATACGTGCAGAACTAGAGGATGTATTGTGTAGACGAAACAATCATACAGGCCGCCCTATTTGTTAAAACTTTGCGACCGACGATAAACCGCTGTTCCTCGGCTCCCCCAAGATCCTCCCCCGTAGGCATCACAATACTGAAATTCGCGGCGTCGTTGATCTGCTTTGTACAGGAAACGAAGTTCCCATGCTACTTGAGCTTGAGGCCGCATGCTCTTAATCAATACAGGTATGTACCAACCACGACCTCTGTCGAAAGTTTCCTCCTCCATGACCTCCATTAAAGCCAGATCTTCCTACATGGCCTCTGTCATATCCGGACCCACCATGGCTCCGCGGCGTAAGACACGGCTTCCCCAATACTTGAGGAGCCAAGAGTCGCCCTCCAGATCCCCATTCTCTAAAGGAGGCCACCCCGCTGCCACAACTTGAAGGCATTCAAACTACAAAGTTTAGGCACGGTTGACACGAGGGTGGCCGTTGCTTGTACTCGAGCCACCGCCATTCATGGCAGTATCACTGAGAGTCTCCGCAGAGGGAAGTCAAGGTCAAAGCATGTGGGCTCACAGTGTGGGCCATTGTGCTGGCGCCATGTATGGCCATGCAACGTGTATTGCGACGGCAGTCGCACAGCAGTGCAATGTCATACACGGTAATTTTCCTGTGCCCAAAGCAGGTGGCCAGAAAAGGCGCACATTTTAAATCCCCAGGCTGCTTTGCTTCGTCCTTGTTGCCTTTGGTATTTTGGCGGACACAGATTTTCAGTATATAGTATCACGTTGTCCTCAGCTTGAAACCGAAACGCTATCAGGTCTTTCTAGCCCATCAAGCTTTCCCCCCATCTCAGCTACTCAATCCGACCCCCCATAGGCTATGATGGGTATGGCCAACACTACGAAGTGAGTTGTCTGCGATGAGCAAAGTGGTTCGGCCCGCGCTGACAGCACGCAGGTCCAAAAACTCGGAAACGCCTCTGGAAGAAGAACGGGTAATACTACAAGCGAAAGTCGTGGAGCTCGACGATCTTATCAAGGCACATCTCGACTGCATGGCTAGCCTGTTGAACCAGAGCGTGGCGGTCAAACGCCAGTTAAATGCCCGAGTCCCATTCGCGCGTCTTCCAATCGAGCTTGTAACAATTATCTTCCACCTCGCTTGCACCGCGGATTATGAACCTCTTTCACCCCTCCAGATTGGGAGTATCTGTCACCACTGGCGCGCTATAGCTTGGTCCGCATCCGAACTCTGGAGCTCCGTTACAGTGGGCCTGGATGTCTCAATGGAGGCCACGAAAAAACAGGAAGACCTCCTCAGTGACTGGCTATTGCGGGCGAGGAAACGACCGTTATACATAACCATCGCAACTTGCGAAGAACACGACCCGCGGTGGGAGGATCCCCAAGCTGACAACTCGGTCCTCTCTTTGCTGCTTGAGTATTCTGGACAATGGCGCTCTGCTGATATCGACATTCCAAGCACATTGTTGCACCTTCTGCCCGACTGGTTGAACGCGCCTATCCTCGAACGTCTTACGCTTAGATGCGATCTTGAAGGTTACTCAGACTCTCCAGTAATTGTGCATGCACCTCGGCTTCACACGCTCACTCTGGTTGGTTTATATCAAATGCAACCAGCGATGCTTCCCTGGGACCAGGTGAAAATGCTTCATATCGAAGGGGATGGCATGCAGGAATTCCTGGATAGTGATAGATTCTTGGCTATGCTCGATGCAAGATATACCAATGCCAGTCAAGCTGCAAAACTCGAAGTGGTCTCAATTCACGGCTATGATCAAGTTGTCAAGAAAATTTCTGACTTGCCACCAGTGCGGATGTTGCGGGCACAAGAACTGGTGGTGGATATTGAGTAGCTTGACACGGATCTGAGATTGGGTCATTAGTGCATATTCCTTCATGCTCTAGTCATTGATCTTCTGGATGAATTCATACAAAAATTGGCACCCTTGAAATATGTGCACAGCTTGTAGCTTTCTGTCAAGTTGGATAAGGTTTTATCTGGGATTTGTGTTGTTCATGACTCGACTACGTAGCCAATGGCATACATATGGTATCCATACCGTGCACAATGTCTTTCTCCCATGCCTTACCACGTCCCGAAATTCAACCGCTGGCGTATCCAGACCGTGCACACTTCCAAATCACACCTCTACCTGTTTGAATTCCTCCAAGAACGGATGTATTGGAATGGGGATCTAACAGATCTAACTGTGACTTCTTTCTTGTCGACGTGTATCAGTGAAAGTGGGCTTAACGTCGAGGGCTTGGGATTGGTGTCATTCGCAGCAGCAGTGGGATTAGTATTCTTCACATCTGCTGTCCGTGGATAGGCAGACACCTCACCTTAATCAGACAATCCCGACTCGCATTGATTATGCACATACGTGAACTTAGTCAAAGAGGTCGTTGATGGGTCGTGCCAGAAACTCGAAGAAGGGCCGTGAATGCGGCCCTAGAATGGAATGACGATGGAGCGGGAACAGCGAGGCAGTGACACGGGCTGAATATCACGCGTTGTGCCTCATCTTTCGGAGAAAAGGCCAGGCGGGCTATGCATATGCTGTTTGAATTTGAGAAACACATTCTGAACAGAGTAGAAGGAGGAGGAAGGAAGGAAGAGGAGGAACAGAAGGAGAAGACGGAGCGAGGAGGAAGGCGACCACGACGACCAGGGAGATAGGGAGATGATGGCTAGAGCTGAGACAGAGGGAGACGATGGCAAGGGAAGAGGGAGAGTACGACAATGAAGACGATTCAAAGAGTGAGGACGACGAGGACAGGGGAGGAGGGAGAAGGGGGATGACGGAGGAGAGCAAGGAGAGCAGGACCTGGAAAGCAGGAAGGAAAGAGGCAAAAGAGTCGCAGGGGGAAAGATGAACAAGGGAGGATAAACCCTGACCCATCTTTCATATTCCAAATCTTCATTACGAGGCGGTCGCGGTAATGTCCACATGATTTTACTCGAATCATTCGAGTATTCATCTTGCTGTGGAGCATTGGTTGCTTGCTGAAGGGCGTCAGGAACTTGAAGCCAGACGCTCAGTGTCAGTGCATGTGAACATGTGAATAGGGCCATGGTAGACGGGCTTAAAGGCATTAAGACGCTTTGAAGATGGCCGACAGGTTCATTGAGAAAGCGTTTGTCTTTGGAGGGACTGTTCGATGGGAGAATACGTTGAAGGGTAGTCTACACTCACAATGAATAAAACTGACCTCTGTGACGACAATGCGGCCCAACTTCGTACTACTCGTCTTTCAAAAGTGGTAGTCTTGCGCGGAAAGGGTTCCGAGAGTTCCGAGCGCCCAACGTTGTTGAGCTGTGAGTGAGCGCCTGTGCACAAAACGTGTTCCGGCAAAATGCGAAAGATGCCTCATGGTCAACTTCATGCACGTTGTCACTTCTTTCCTTCGCCCCCATCTGGTACGCTTACAACATGAGTGGAAATCAGGTCCTACAAGGTGCTCAGAACGTCAGTATCAGTGGTGGCACAATCATCGCTGCCGATTCTGTACGTGAAGTTCTCTGATGCTTCTTATCACGAGCCAACTTTCAATCTGTATCTTGCGCAGGTCAAAATTTACGCTAGCGCTGGCAACAGGGCAACATCTGGTGCAGCAATTCCCATCAAACCAAACTCCAGCATCCGGTTCACAGGCCAGACCAACGTTCTCGCAAAACTGAGGGAATATTTTACAGCTGAAAGCAACGATAAACACCGTCCTAGGAAATTCTTTTTGTTGTACGGCATGGGGGGGATTGGGAAGACTCAGATCTGTTTGAGGTTCATTGAGGAGATGTCTGGCTGGTGAGTACCTCAACATAGCACCTAATCCTTGTCACTGATTCAACCCCCCAGCTTTTCTCATGTTTTCTGGATTGATGCATTTTCAGTTGATACAATCACACAGGGACTGAAGGGAATCTGCAACCTTCCTGAGGCTCTGTTTTCTTCACTGGATGGCTCACCTCAGTCTGCTTTGTGGTGGATCAGCTCTCTGGGAGATAATTATGCAATGGTTTTTGATAATGCTGATAATCTGACACCTGATGAACTGGAGGAATATTTTCCATCTGGGCTAGGGGGAAATATCTTGATAACTAGTCACAACTCTGGTCTTAAACATTTGACTTCACATGAGAATTCTCTGGAGGTGAAAGAGATGGAAGAAAATGATGCCATCTTATTACTATTAAAAGCTGCTGGCTTAATTGAATCTCAGGGAAGTTTACAAGCTGAGGCTTCCAAGATTGTGAATGAGCTCTGTTGCCTTCCTCTGGCTATTGATCAGGCTGGTGCTTTCATTGCATATGGGGGCACAGACATCAGAGAATATCTCAAGGAATATTTTCAATACAGAGAGAGATTATTATCCTACCCAACTTACAAAGGGGCATCTAAATATAACAGATCTGTGTATGGAACTTGGGAGCTTTCATACAAAGAAATTCAACAAAGAGCTAAAAGTGATGATCCTCAAAGAGCTGAGGCAGCTGGTGGTGCAATGCTTCTTCTGGCAATGTTTTCATTCTTTCATTTTGATGGGATTAGTGAGGATATCTTTTTCTATGCTGCTACTCAAGAGCAAGAGAAAATTAGAGATAATGAGCAAAGATCTACTTTACCTCTTGCAAGTTCTGTTTTAGATCACACACTGCTTCAGCTAGATGAAACAGGACAGTGGGATAATTTCATCTTCAAAGAAGGACTTCGAATGCTACTTTCATTTAGCCTTATAAGGCTGGGGTCACTGAAGAGTGTGTATGCTGTCCATCCACTTATTCATACATGGGGAAGAGACAGAATGACCCTAGAAGAAAAACAGAAAAACAGTCTAATGGCATATGGAATGTTAGCTGGCTGTCTGCTGTGGGATTTTGATAAGCAGCCATATCAGTTCAGAAGGATTTTGGTCACTCATTTAAAAGCCAATATACAGCATAGTATAAGGGCTTTAAAGGGGGGGATCATTGACAGATACTTTGATGATGCTCATGAAAAGTTTGGGAGATTGTTGAGTGAACAGGGATGTGATAGTGAAGCTGAGAAGTTTAACATTCAAGTGCTGGACAAGAGAAGCAAACTACTTGGAGAGGAGCATCCTCAGACAATCTGGGCCATGGGTAATCTTGCAAATACATATGCAAGTCAAGGAAAATATTCAGATGCAGAGAAGCTCCAAACAAAAGTACTGAATATGAGACAAAAACTTCTTGGAGGAGAGCATGCAGATACAATGAGTGCCATGAATAATCTTGCACTTACATACAAGAGTCTGGGAAAATATGCAGATGCAGAGAAGCTACAAATCAAAGTTCTCTACTTAAGAAGTAACCTTCTTGGGAGAGAAAACCCAGATACAATTTTGGCTATGGGTAACCTTGCAGCTATCTATGAGAGTCTAGGAAAATATACAGATGCAGAGAAGCTCAAAGTCCAAGTTCTAAATATGGAATGTAAAATTCATGGGGAAAATCACCCAAATACAATTAGTGCCATGAATAACCTTGGAAATACATATGCAAGTCTAGGAAAATATGCTGATGCAGAGGAGCTGCAGGTCAAAGTTCTAGACCAAACAATCAGAATTCTTGGAGAGCAACACCCAGATACAATCTCAGCTCAGGCCAACCTTGCAATTACATATGAAAATCTAGGAAAATTTGCAGATGCAGAGAAGCTCAAAATCCATGTTCTGGATATGAGAAAGATAGTACTTGGGAAAGAGCACCCAGATACAATTTTAGCTATGGGTGACCTGGCAGTTACATATGACAGTCTAGGAAAATATACAGATGCAGAGACACTCAAAATCCAAGGTCTAGATCTAGCAAACAGATATTTTGGAGAAGAACACCCAAAGACAATTACTGCCATGAATAACCTTGCAGCTACATATGCAATGTTAGGAAAGTTTGCAGAGGCAGAGGAGCTACAAATAAAAGTTGTGGATTTGAGAAACAGAATTCTTGGAGAAGAACATCCAGATACAGTCTCAGCCCTGAGCATCCTTGCAAATGTATATGGGAGTTCAGGAAAATATGTAGATGCAGAAAAGCTTGCAATCAAAGTTTTACATCTAAGAAATATACAACTTGGGGAAGAGCATCCATATACAATTGGTGCCATGAATAACCTTGCAGCTACATATTGCAGCCTAGAGAGATATCCAGATGCAGAAAAGCTGCTAATCAAAGTTTTGGATCTAACAAAGAGACATCCTGGAGAAGAACACCCAAATACAATCATGGCCATGGGTAACCTTACAGCTACATATATAAATCTGGGAAAATATGCAGATGCAGAGAAGCTACAAAGTCAAGTTGTGGACATAAGAAGCAGGATTTTTGAAGAGGGACATCCAGATATAATCAAAGCTATGGGATTACTTGCAGCAATTAGATCTTGGAAATGAACAAAGGAAACAGGTGAGTTGAGTCAATTTAAGTATTTTTTATACTAGCTCATTGTATTTACAACATTGCCAGTAAACTTTCTGAAGTTGGATAGAAAGGTATTGTAAGATTCCAACATAACTCATCATATTTTCTGATTTAGGTTCAACAGATGTGTTATAGTAGTAGTACATATGGTTATCTGGCTACCTTGTTATATCTGTATGTATGTAAAGGTGAAAGTGTGAAGTGCATCTGCAGGTGTGAAGTGTATGATATTATTGTTTGTTTGGTTATGTCTTTCTTACCCAGATAGCCAATATCTAATTTCAATTCTAGTTGTTTCTTTTTCCTTGTGGTCTATGGTGATCAGAGTGTGACTTACCAACTGGAGCCAAGGAAGTAGGGCTGCACACCATCCATCTGACAGACACAGGTGTTGACAGGGGTGGTTCAAATGGCAACTGTCTGTTTGAATTACTGTAGAGAGATGAGAGCAGGGAGCAGGAGTGTATTGTGACTCAGTACATAACATTGTATGACCTTTTAGAAACATGGCTGGATCTTCTGGGAACATTGCCTAACCTCCCAAAGAATATACTTACCATCTGATACTTTTGATATTTTCAAATACATGTCATGATACTTCCAGGAACATTGTATGAACTGCCAGGGAATATGTCCACTTTGTACTACCATCCAAAACTTCAAATACACCAAAATACACATGAAAATGAAGGATCTTGGCAGTTGTTAGTGCTGAAAGCTTTGTTTGACCCCCTGGGAACATTTTTTGACTTTCTGAAAACATTGCCTAACCTTCTGGAGATATTGTGTGATGTTCTGAGAACATTGCCTGACCTTCCAGGAACATTGCATGGCCTTCCAAGGAATATACTTATCATCCAATACTTTTCATACATGTCAAAATATAAATTTTCCACAGCCATCAGTGCAAAAATATGTCTTTGAACATTTTATGAACTTCCAGGGAACATGTGCACCCAGGATTATCATCTCATACTTAAAATTCACCAAAATACATGTGAAAATGAAATATTTGATTTCTTGTTACTGGCAAAATTGTTATTTGACCCCCTGGAAACATTGTCTGACCTTCTGGAAACATTGATGAGATAACTCTAGCATCTTGTGAAATGCAGGGAAGGAGAAAGAGTATTTAAATACAGGGTATATTTAAATACAAGAAATCCATGGACATGGATAACTTGTTTGTGCCTAGGGCTTGCCCATCTCATTCAAGTCAGATCTTAAATAAATATAATGATAGAAAGATCTGAAGAGACAAGCAAGCACCTGAGCATCTGATGTGCAAACAACCAGCTATACCAGCCAGAGTGTGAGCTCACAACAAGCAGGTTGGTTCAGCACAGAAGAACTACCCAGTCAAGTGGCACTCTGGGAGAAATTTCATGAGATTAATACACAGGTACATGTGGGATTACAAAAGATGGGAGTACAAGGGACAATTGGGAGGGATTTTTGGTGCAGAATATATATACAAGGTGTTTGGGAGGAATTTGTCAGCCCAAAATATAGATACATGGTGGATGGTAAAGAGAAATAAGGATCACAAGGTGAGGTTCCCATCAGAGGCGGCAATAAGTGCTGAGGGAATTTTGTTATAAAGGCGAAATTGTTCAAAGATTGTGGCAAGCGAGTTGATGTGGGACTTGCTGTATGCTTTTGATGTGCTCATTGGAAGGATTTCTTCCATGGTGTGCCAATAGAGCAAAAAGGTGAGTGATGTCCAGCCACCTGTTGCAGCCACAATCTCAGGTGGCATGCCAGCAAGGAGGAGTTCAACAGCTCCCCCAATGTGAAAGCTATGCCCAAGAACATGGGCAAGCATAGCAGACAACCAGATACCAGTACAAAAGTTGAGGAATTCATGTTTAGAAAGAATTTTTGATTGAGAAGAGGCAGTTGTGTATGCAAACAGGGGGGCTGGCAGATCTGTGGAGGAGTTGACAAAGAGATGGTTTTTTAAAGCTGCTGGAGAGGTGCTGAGTGACTTGCAGGAAGCACAGAGAATGCATAGACATGAAATGATGTGGTGGTGTGAACTGGAGAACCTACAAACACGATGTGACATCTAAATGTGTATGTAAACCCTCTGACCCCGAACACCAGGAGGATGGAGTATGCATCTGCCAGGATGCACTACTCCACTGCAACAGAGTAAAGGATATCGTCATGCACTGTCAGAATCACTGAGGCACCAAGCTCTTTAGTTGTCTTGGTCCCAGGGATGTGAAAGTTTGTGGAAGATGAGCCATCACACAACATATGAAAAGTGATCCTGAAGAGGTATGAAGAAGAATATATAAAAAAAGAAGGGAGTAACATACATGACAGAGTGAAGGACATGATATTTTTCATCAAATGCAGCAGCAGTAGTAACTGCTAGCTCACCCAGCTGTTGGCAGCTGAAAAAGGTACACAGGGCAAGAGCCCAAACTGCAGCATGGAAAGGGGTAGAAAGATTAAGAATGTGGTGAAGAGCCAGGAGGTGTTCAATGGAAACAGGAGCCTGAAGAGCACATTTGTGTTTGGTACCCTCCTTATTAGCAGATATCCTGGCCAGCTGAACCCAGTCATCATCCCCAAACCAAGGCACATGATTAATGACATGCCATGCACAAATACCAGAGAGCCAAGAGTGTATGGTATTTCCTGCCTGCCTACCCTTGTGCTCACCAATAAAGGCACAAAGGAGAGGGTAAGAAGCAGGCATCTGTGCCTCTTTGTCAATACCCCAAGTATCACAAAATTGGGTAAAGCACAACATGCCAGCAGCATATGTGGTCTTTGTGTTAGGTGTGTAAGCACCATGGATTGACATCATAGCACTGTTGACAAGATGTGGAGGAAGAGAGGCGATGAGGTGATGTCAGTGATGAGCAGCATGCAGCGTATCCCAGGTGAACAAACAATCTGCAGCAGCAACATGAGGGCGCAGTGAGTTTTGAGAAATCTGGCACCCAGTGTGAGGTTTGTGAGGTTTGATAGATCAGGACATCAGAGATGGGAACTG
The DNA here is from genome assembly GCA_018417955.1 of Laccaria trichodermophora. Classification (NCBI taxonomy): domain Eukaryota; kingdom Fungi; phylum Basidiomycota; class Agaricomycetes; order Agaricales; family Hydnangiaceae; genus Laccaria; species Laccaria trichodermophora. The sequence goes on from JACTVC010000034.1 coordinate 143,231, forward strand.
AGTAACAGAAAGAGATAGAATAGGGAGAGGATTTGGTGAGGATGAAGGAGTAGTAGATGAAGGTGGAGCTTGAAGGCAGCCCATTCATCACTAATAATGATCCCAATACCCATGATGTAGAGGCATCAACATACAACCCAAGGTCAGATAAAGGACCAAGGGGGTGAAGAGATCGGTGTACCCCTGGCAAGGTAAGTTTAACTAACCACCACTTCAAGTCAGTGATCAGAGAATGTGGAGGGTATTTTGTGAGGAATTCATCACCATGGAAGGTGGAAGCAAAATTGGAGAGAGAAGGCAGGTGGGAGTGGCCATCAAGGTGAACAAAGGCAATGTGACAAAGGGAACCATGGATCTTCTCAACGTTGTGCAAATGGCAAGGTTGGCCATCAAAGTCAATCAGGAACTGGAGGACACGCTGATGAAACTTATTCCTCTTCCCTTCTGGTAAGCTGACACACTTCCAAGGGATATCCCATAGAAAACCAATGAAAGTGGTGACAAAGGAAAAGCATTCATTGCCTTTTTTGTCATGCCAAGGTATCCCCAAGGAAGAGATGCAATGGAGCATCTCAGTACGATCATAATCATAACAAAAGTCACCCTCAACAAATGAGCCTGAGGGTGAAGGGAAATGGAAGGTTTTCAAATCATCTTCATACTTTGGCACTGGAAAGACCCCTTCAGCTCTCCAGATGTCAATGACAGCATTTGCTATCATACCAGCATTACTGCTAGCACAAGCAGCTCCAAAGGGGTGAGTGTGGTTGATAAAGAAGTCATTAGATATGCCTTGGACAGAACACTAGTCAACAACAACCACCACCCACCGACCTGTGGTAGGTTCAGTGTTGCGTTCCGGTGGAGACTTCAAGCTCAGGCACTCATCTCTTGTCGTTAGTCAATCACTCAGTACCACCCTGAATTTTGGGTGAGGTTTTGGCACTCAAACACAACTCAAACACAACTTTTTTTACCCATCTCCACCACACCTTTCTTGCCCCATGACCGTGTTTCCTCTCACCTCTAATCTTCCTCCTTTTCAACCTCATGCTCCCCTTCGTACCTCTAGTAATTGTGCCCCAAACCGACTTCTCTTCATCTTCCCTTATTGCTGCCGTCTTCCCCCACCCACCTCCAGTGCAGCTTGTGCTCGCTTTCGCCTCAGCTGCCAAAAGTCTTCCCAGATTCACCTTCCAGACTCAGTTCAAGAATGAAAACACATTCATCACACATGCATTCATGCCTGACAAACTCTTCACACAAATCCATTCAACGTCATCCAATTTACTTAACTTGCATCCATCCATATCCGACCCTGTACCCTCCCTAAAATTTGCACACTTCTCTTCCGCCTCCCTTACAATGGCCTGGTCAACCCAGGGATATCTTACCTGATGCTGTCTTCTTGTTCTCGACAGTCAAGTGTTTGAACACCGGAATATGGAGACTTTACATAATCCTTCTTAGCATGACCACTCTATCTTTCGTCACACCACTGTAGGCCATCCTCCCTCAGCTTAGTCACACATTTGCTACCTTCATTCACTGATCTGTCGAGGTATACTTTTTAGTTACCTTAGTCTCTTAGTAGACATAGGCAGGTGTCTTATTGTAACATTTGTAACAAGCCAAGGTTTGTGGGAAGGGAGGACAGGACATGTGTGGTGGAACTTCTTAATATTGAGGGTGCACACCTGTGTGCCAGGAGGCACATGAGAGATCTACATAAGAGCAAAAGGCATAAGCAAGATGTACAGCAGAAGGTAATAGATCAGAGAAGAGCGTAAGCATAGAATATGCATGCACAAGATGATATATACTCAATGCATAGGAAAGGACATCACATTTAACACATCAAAGAGCCATCAGACTCAATGTGTGAAAGAGGAAATCATCACACTCAGCACATGGAAGAGGAATCATCATGCTTGATGCATGGGAGATGATCATCATGCTTGACACATGGAAGATAATCATCATGCCGACAACGTGGAACAGGAGGATGGTCAAGAGACCTGAGTAACTTGCCCATGTGGCAAAAATACCCAAAGAGTGACTGGACACAAGGCCAGCACTGATAAAGAAGGTGTCTCCATGCACAAAATGCAAAGGAGACACGAAATGAAAAGGAAAGAAAGAGGGGGAAAAAGAAACAGAAGAAAGAATAACTCACAATTTCAGCTACTTTCAATGTGGTATCAAAACGTGTTGGGAAGTTGTCCTTGTGGATATGGGAGTTGACAGATGAATGAAGTTTTGAGGACTTTGAGAGGTGTTGACAAACCCTCAGCTTGTCAGGTACACCTGGCTCTTGCAGCTAAATGGACACAAGGAGGGAGGAGGATTGAAAGGGGTTGCACAGAATCTTCTCAGTGACAGCATGAGAGAAAGGACCTGAAAGCCTGCCAGACTTGATCTCTTGAGTAAGGTAATCAGAAACAGTTTTGGGGTAGGCAATGATGGAAGGGTTATTAGGCATAACAATGGTCTGGGAGAGGGAAGGCATGTACCCAATGGGAAAGCCAAAGTGCAAATTGAAGGGAAGGAGGGGATAGCTGTCAAGAAGATCATGTTTGCACAATAGGAATTCAAAGGCATTGGGGTTGTATGGATGTAGGATCTTGTCAAATAGAATAGACTCCTCTGGAGAGGTAGAAGACAGAGGAGGGCAAGGAATAAGTGAGGCAGAAAAATTGGAATAGGAAAGATGAAGGGATAGCAAGGCTTGAACGAACACATCAGTTAGAGGGTCAGGAATCACAGGTCCATGAGAAGGTGTGGTGGCACTTACTCCCACAGAAAGAGCAGAGGTGGGCACATTTGTCCTTCTGGGAACATGGGTGGCTACACACCTCAGAGGTTCCAACTGATACATATGACCCTGTTGTCAGGGCTGAGGAGGTTGTGGTCACTGTATTTGGACCACACTGCCTTTCCATCACTCTTGAGTTTGATGATGATGGTGCTGTCAGTGTGATGGGTCATGTTGTGGCCTCGCTCAGCACAAATGAGGCAGTCAGGCATCAAGGAGGAAGACTTGCTGCTGCCTGCTGAAAAGGGCTGGGAGAGACATGTGGCTACAAGTCAAGGAGAGTTCTTTGCCATGATGGGTAGAGAGTTTCTCAATATCAAGAATAACTGTGCCTTTTGTCTCACCAGGATTTGGGTTAGTCTTTGTTGTTGGGAGGGTGGACACCTCAATGTTTAAGATATTCAAATTTTTGTTGAGAAAGAAAAGGAGCAGCACAGTGATACAGACTTCAGTATCAAAAAGGCTTTGTGGAAAAGTAGCCTGTCATGGGACTCTGACAAGCCAGGGTACCATCTTCTGGCCATTCATGCAACACTGTTTCACAATCCTAGCCTCCTTGGCAGAAAGTTTAACATTGTCATTACCTTTCCTCTTCTTTGCCTTATCTTTAATCTCTTTGTCAGTGATCCATCAGGCAAGTTTGGAATAGATCAGGGTTGGGAAGGAGGCAGCAAAAGAAGGGATGCAAAAGCAGTTAAGGTTGGCTTCATCAAGGGAAACCAGGGAAACCTCATCAGATCCAGGCACAGGGTGGGCAGTAGGATCAGAAATATGATCAAAAGTTTTCCTAGATCTCACAGCATTTTTCTCCTCAATCTCCTTGTTCATGTGAAGGATAGACACCAAAGGGAGATTTTTAAGCATTTTGATAATAGCCAGGGAGGTGTGAGTGTGGGGAACACAAGGAGGAATAGCCAAAGAGTCAGTGACAGGTGCAGCAGCTGTCTGAGAGGCAGGTGTAGCTGCCATCTGAGGAGCAGGTGTGGTAGCCATCTGAGAGAGAGGGGTACTGGCAGTCTGAGAACTTTCAGTGGTAGGAGAGAGTTGAGAAGTTTGAAGGCTATCAGCCATCATGAAGTCAAAGAACAAGCAATGAAAAAATTCAAAAAATTCAGTGAGGCTGAGGACTCTTTTTTCCCCCATTGAAAGCAGGAGGGCAATACTGAGTTCCATACTACAACAACATATTCTGGGGTAACCCTAACCTTGCATATTTCTATATGGCCATCCTACTCAACAGTGGTGCACATATACCACAACATGTTGGTGAACCTGGTCCAAATCATCTCATATGAAATTGAAAACATTAGAGGGTAACTGTAACTTACAAATTCTTTCATCTGGCCAGTGAGATCTCATCTTTCTTTAGATGTAGCTTTCAGCAGAATGTAGATATCACATGTGCAAGTCATTTTTTTAGCTATAGCTTAGGATGAAATTATTTTGGCCCAATAATCAATACCTTGACCATTAGGATATTCATTTACATATGTATATAGTACTCACAATTGGGCCACACTATCCCAACTAGATGTAAAAGCACAAATTGGGCCCACCTACATTCCATAGCATACATCTGTTTTGGGCCCATTGGGGTGGCCCTATGGTCCATAAGTACAATTGACCATGTGGAGTACTGTTGGTCTATACTGTGACTTGTGAGTAGTTGTGACATGACTATACTCAAATCATTTGAGTATTCATGTTGCTGTGGAGCATTGATTGCTTGTTGAAGGGTGTCAGAAAGCTAGACACTCAGTCTTGGTGCATTTGAATAGGGCCATGGTAGATGGGCTTCAAAAGGCAGCAAGACACTGCAAAGATGGCTGACTGGTTCATTGAGAAAGTGTTTGTCTTCGGAGGGACTGTTTGATGGGAGAATACATTGAAGGGTAGTCTATGCTAACAACAAATAAAAAAGACCTCTGTGACAACAATGTGGCTTGACTTCACAGCTTGCCTTTTAAGTGTGGTATTCTTGTGCAGAACTTGGAAGGACATCAGATGCCCAACTCTCAGAACCTACTTTGCTCCTGTAGATTCCACAAATCATGATGTACAAAGGAGGTTGAGCAACCTCCCACCTAGATCTTTGAATTCCTTTATTCTATCAACCTTTATTCTGTCTCTGGCAGATCGACTGCCTCAAACCTCATTTGCTCAATAACAAAGGGGTGTTGGGATTTTAAAAAAAGACCTAGGGTCAATTTTTTTGGTAGTGAGTGCTGGGCTGAACCAACCACCCAATGTAATCAGGCACATGTCTATTTTAGGAAATATGACATCACCATTGTGACATTATCTTCCTGTCCTTGGGCCTCTTGACATTAAACATGCATTGCAGACCAAATGCATGGGCACCTGCACAAGGTAAATACAAATGAGGTGATATCAGAATGGTTTGACATGAAGATGTAAGTACGTTTTACATTGAAACCCTAACAGAAAGTGGGTTCACCAAATGACCACATGGTTTCACATCCCACTGGATCACATTGCTGGTGGTCAGCTCTGCTCAAGATCCACAAAAGCAATCCTCCAATTGACAACCTTATGTTTTCATTTTTCACACCAACCTCATGTTTCCTTGCTGTAACAGTTGCCACACTAAGGAAAGTTGTCTGATATTATTATTGTCTTATGTAAGCAGTCTCAGTGGTGTTTTTTGGCACATCCTGAGGCATTTAGCACATCTTGAGGCTTTCTAGTATCTATTATGTATAATTTATCCACCAGGAAGGCTGCCCATAATGTTTTTGGGCCAAATTTTTTGAGCTTCCAATTTTTTTAAACAGCCTGATGGCCCAACCAACTAACCATCCAGGATTATGATCCCAACACCCCCTTGCTCAATAAGTAAGTTTATAATGACACTCTGGTTATAAATTGAAAGTTAATTGTCACTCTGAAGACACAAAATTACAAACCCACATCCAAGTGATTAGAGAATAGTGATAATTGTAGAAAGAAGTGTAGAACTATGATTGGAGGCCATATCCTCAGGTTTCTGATGCACTTTAAACAAGGGATGATCAGAAAAAGTTGTTGACATCAAATGTCAGTCTCACTTGAGACAGGGTCCAATGTTTGATCTAGGCAAAGGTACCTCCACAATTGTTGACACTCCTAGAATAAAATAAAGCTGTCATGTATGCTAAAAACATTGATTAACAAAATTTTAAACTGTTTAACAATAAGAACGTGAGCCATATTGACAGACCAATTCCGTTATTTTATTCTTTAACATATTCTTCAGCTGAGTGGTGTTGCCATGGCTACCAAGACTATTTCTCAGAGACATTGTTTAAATATGCAAATTATGTGGTTGAAGTTCTTATTGTTCTTCATTTTTTAATTTTGAAAATCAATGTTTTTGGGATGCACATTCACTTCATTATTTTTCAAGTGGCAACAATTAAGGAGGTACATTTGTGCTGATTATTTATTAGGCCCTGCCTCAAGTGTCTTGTGTTCGTGTCTCCCTCTCTCAAACCCAGTGAAATCACATATAATACAATTTACTGGAATAAGCAGGTTCTGAGTTTGGTAAAGCTGTTTGCATAGGCACCGACACAAAGAAAGTGGTTGAAGGCTAGTTTCGGGAAGTGGGTCTACCTATGCACGTAGAAAAATTCAATGATCTTGGGGTGGATTTTTGTGAAGCCGGACTGGATGTCTGTCCTCAAAAGTGATCATGAACTCGGAAAGAAGATGGTTTGAAAGAGGAAGAAAGAAATATTGTGAAAATGAGGTGGGTATAGGTACATTGAGATAGTATAGTATTGTACGTAGGAGTGAGGATGACATAGGTATTGAGGTCAGGGGAATGGGAAGGGAATAAAATGAGTCGAGAGGTGTACATACTATCGAGCATCATCCATCCATCCTTTGAAGTCGATCCAGCGCAGAGCTGGACAATTCCAACGTCGAAGTCGTTTTCTCAGAGGAAGCAGCTGGCTATATCCTGCAGCCGCCCGCGGCTTTAACCGTCCGTAACCGACATCTCCGTGCGCAACTGCTCGAACCTCCGCCCCTCCCCTTCGGCCCTCTCAATCACCTTCCCAAGCTTCTCCTCGCGCACCTGCAGCCGCTGCTCCATACCCAGGATCAGCATCCGCACTTGTTCGATATGCGCTAAGGTTGCCGATGCCGTGTTTTGTTGCTGTTCTTGCTGTCGATTCATCCTGGATCTGGGTCTGTCGGGGGAAGGCGTTGCTTGGTTCCGGTTGAGATTGAGAGTGGGTGATGGGGAAGAGATGGTGTTCGAGCGGGCGTGGCGGATATTTGAACGTCCCCCGGGAATGATTGTAGATGCGGTTGAGCCGAGTTCAAGGTTTGACTTGGGTAGGTGTTAGCTGTTGATGGACAACGGAGATTTAGACGGCGTACCTGCCAATTCTCCCCCGCCAATCTGGTCAACTCGCGTTCAAGCATCTTTTCTCGTGTTTTGGCTCTGCATTGGCGATTAGTGAGCAGGTAGAGACGCAGAGCGAAAGCCACATACCTTTCGAGTTCAGCCATGCATCGCTCGTTCTCCCGCTGCGTTCCTTGAAGTAGAAGTTCCAAGTTCTTGTACTCCCTATCGAGCTCCTGAATCGTTTCCAGTGGTGGCCGTTGGGCTAGTTGGTCTTGTAAAATCTGGACCTGTGTCCGTAGCTGCCATAGGGGGGTTCAGAGTTCTAGCATTGTGAAAGCAACTTGGAAAAGAACGTGCTTTGTCGTTCTCCCTGTCCTTATCCAATAACTGTTTCCTCAACACGTCTTCGTTGGACTCATCGCCTTCGCGGAGCATGCCAAGATCGTCGGCGGCAAGGGCGAGCGAGGGTCGTGCATAGTGGCGGACGCTTTGGGCACGGCGCATTGTGTGATGGATGTGCTCAACAAGCTTGAGCTTGCCGCGTGACGCGTGGAGAGCGAACGTTAACATCACGTGCAAAGTCAGCAGGACATGTCACACACGCGTCCAACACGCGTTTGTGTGGACGTTCTTTCACTCCTTTCCGCCAAGCGTGCCCACACAGCCATTACTGGGGCAACAATCAATGGGTCTTTGACATACACGTTGGGACACTACCCACACCATGATCGGTGGAGGGCGCAAGTTGCAATGTAAGCGCTGTAAACTACACCCTATATGTTGGCTGGCATGTTATCAGACTTTCTATGGTACAGGAATCCAGATGCTATCTATGTAATTTTTAGCACCGTATGCTGTCCACGAGTTCTGAAATATTGAGTTGATAGCCTCACCAACCACCAGCGCCCTTTGTCTTAAAATAAAATATAAAGGAGTCACCGGTACCATTAACCTTTTGGAGAATGGTCGGGCATCGTGGAAGGAACAAGAGATATGGGGAAGCCTTACAATCTCCTTTCGCCTACAGAGCCGTAATCACTCTGATTTAATCGCCGCATTTCCCCTCGTCAGCGGATTTATAATTGTTTGCGACATCCTAATGTCCGTCGAGTCTCGACCGATTGTTTGAATCATTATCCTCATCAACTTTTTTGAATAATGGATTCGAGTCCTAGCTTCAAAGTTCGATCTCCTGGTACATCGAGAAACCTATAAACATCTAATAAGGGTTGGACGTTCAGAAGAGGAGCAAACTCATTCATCCCACGCTCACCCACCAACGCCCATCGTCCGTTGTTTTTAATAAAAAAGTCCCGACCTTCTCCTCCGTTAAGGTTAAGGCAATTTGTAAAATCCGGGCGACTGAAACACTCCCATCTGCCCTAGGACGAGCAATTCACAGGATCCATTCTCACCCATATTACCCTTATAATTACTTGAACTTGAGGGCCAAGTTGCACCGAACTCACACGTTATCTTTTCAAATCGCGAAGAGACTGTTGACTGTGTCAAAAACCCATTTTTCGCTATTTCCTTTTAGCAGACGATTTATCAGCTGCATGTCACCCTTATGACTGCTTGAACTCAAGGCCCAGTTGCACCGAACTCCCGTTATCTTTTTCAAAACACGAAAAAAGACTTCTAACCGTGTCGAAAATCCATTTATCCCTATTTCCTTCAAACGGAGGATTTATCATTCGTGTGTTGTTCGTGTGGGTACTTGATAAGAATCTTGTATGACCCTGTACTCTGCGGATTAAAAACCCACCAATTTTGAGACCCCACCCGCAGAACGAGTGCCAAACGTGCTCACTGAAAAATAAAATAAAATCACAAAAATCACACCCGCGAGCCTCAATCTTTTCCAGCGACCCCAACTCAACGAACGACCTCAATTTGGGCGAAAGGATTAAACTCGGTCTCCGACGGGCTCCCGACGAAGCGCCCAAGTTCCAACGACCTATTTTCGTCACTCCGAGTCTTCTCTTCGTTACTTACTATCAGCCCTGATTCGGACTCGGGGTTCTTTGAGTTCCTCGTCGCGTGGGGAACAGGAACTCGTTCGGAATGAATTGCTTCCGACGATACATACATCGCTATCGCTTCGAGTTCGCAACTTGCTTCTTGTTGGCTCTCGCTTCCACTGGCACTTGGTGATCATGAACCTCGCCGAGACAACTGTTGGTCAGTTACCTCCTGTGCCCTGGTCTTCGGACGCTGACTTGGGTACGGTTGTGCTATAGGTCCTATTCTACTTGGCATTTTTGGTACGACATTCTTAGCTTGATCAACGCAGAGGGTGTTGATGATTTGGTTTCGATCTTGAACTTGACCGGGAATATTGGAAATAAGTGAACACCTATCTATATGGAATTGTTTCCTTCCAATATGCGTCTTATTATAATTCAGGTGTGTCGTCTTCAATCCTCCAAGTTCTCTATTACGTTCTGTTTTCTCACTTATCAAGATGATAGTATTCAACGACACCTTATGGATTAGGTGCGCACTTTGCATTGAACTCGACTTGGAGAACGCATTTGATTGAAGCTATGGGCTTCACAGGCTTATGGTGTTTTCGTTATTCTGCCTGGACACTTTTCACAGCCTTTCGTGAGTTCGCGAGGGTTTAAAAGGACATTGGCGGGTTTTAATTTTATCTGAATGGCAGGCTGATGTACCTCGCCTGGGCATACGCGTACATCCCAATCGCTTCTTCCCTCGACTACCTAATTAAAACACTGAATTTTCTTTTATTAGCATGCAAGACACCCGTAGGATTCCAATGTATTTATTGAGTGCGTCCCACATAAATTCTCAATCGACCTCTGCAATTTAACATACACTTCCAAGAACCATTCTGGCCGTACGTTTCATCGGCGTTCGTGACGGCCGTAACGGCTTTCTTGACGCAGATATATTTGGCGGATAGGTGAGTTGTTGCTCCGTATTGACACTGATGATACGATCCCATCGTGCACAGAATTCTACGCATTAAGAAGAGCGTTAAACTATACACACTCGTGTTAATTCTATCTGTATGCGCATTCATCTCTGGAATCGTGTTCGCTGTTAAAGCGTGTCTTACTAAGATGTACGTCTGTTCAAAATATTCCGGCTACTCTCAGGCTCTAACGCTTCTGGAATGCCGATGGATAGTGAGAAAAACCCACTACATGGGAACTTGAACATTCTTCTCATGGTGTGGAGTTCGTTGGAGATATGTGTTGATATCTTGATTTCTGGTTCGTCACGAAGTTCTCTCTCAGACGATCAATTGATTTTCTTTTTCTGTGGTGCAGGGACATTACTCCATTCGCTGGCCCAGACCAGGACAAGGTCCCAGAGGTCGGATAAAGTGATTAAACGACTTATGCAGACGACGATTCAGTCGGGTGAGTGAGATTATTATCATGGGGAGATATGCGATTTAATGGGAGAAATTTATCAGGGCTCCTGTGTAGCATTGCATCGATACTGATCTTAGTGCTCTTCGTCGCGTACCAGAATGCTCAGTACTGCAGTATTTTTGGCATTTCTATTGGTCGTTTGTATACCAATGTGCGTGCCCATTGATATCTGACACTTCCCAACGCCTAGAGACCCTCTCATAGACACTGATGGACACCCTCCGTTGTCGAAAAAAGCTTCGAGAAATGCTCACTCTTCCAGGTGATTCCAAGGTACGCCATGAGTATGCTTTTATTCCGAAATACAAATTTAGGGTAGATTTTATTACTAGGTTCTCACGACCAAGCGCGGAAATAAAAGCCTTGAGCTTTACGTGCGCAAGGAGATATTGACGGATGTTCATGTTGATGATTTAGGTTTGTCACCGCCGAGACCTTTGGACAACTTGAATTCGGAAAGGACGAGTAGGGAAACGTTGCCTGGGGCGAGGGATGGAGAGCCTGTCGCGTTGGTTTTTTAGGGTGCAGAGTGAGTTGGGAATATGTTGTGCTGTCATAGATTGTAGTATATGTGTAGGATTTGTTTTTGGGGTCCGGTACCCAGACAGCGTGTGTGCTGGTGAACGCGCATGGAGGATTTAGGACTATGACCCTACATAATTGAATAATATCATATAGACTCGTCGCCGCCACCGCCGCCAAACCTCGTTGGTGAATTCCCCAAAATAAAACTTTCAGTTACTCTGGCCAGACGGGGAAAGCCAGGAAAAGCCCCATTCGTAAAGGCCGCGTGGATGGAATTTGCAAGAGTTTGATTTATTCACCGGTGGGTGCTTGTCCACTTTGGCTCCTCCCGCCCACTCTCTAAGTCTTGTCATACAAAGCTTCGTATGTCGCAGTTTTAAGGACGCACCGTCCATCTACCACTGGCAGCTTCCAGGAGTATTGGTATTTTCTTACATCCAGCAGGAGGATATCAATGGGGTACTTACTTTTTTCAAGCTTCGTCGGTCCCTGGATTACAGGGTTAATTCGCAAATGAAGGAACCAGGAGAACTGAGGGAGACGACTGAATTGCGCTAAAAGCCGAAACTGCCGAGCCAATAAGAATTGTTCCAAATCCGTCATACCCACTATTTGAAATGTAGCCCCTAACCCTAAGAAACCAACAACGGCCACCCCACAACCACCATCTGCGATTGCTCCATCCACGTCCTCCAACCTCCCCTCGTCGCCATGACTGACATTCCCAACGTCTTTCCCCCATCTAAGCTGGGGGAGTACACCGTCACCAAAGACATCGCAGAGGGTACCTTTGGAAAAGTCAAGAGTGCGTGCACGGATCTCTTTTTTTTGTTGTTGTGTTTTTCATGGATGTTGTGGACAGTGGCAACGCACACGATCACAGGACACAAGGTAGCGATGAAGTACATCTCAAAGGCCGTCATACAACGAGAAAAGACCAAGACCCGTGTACGCCGTGAGTTTGAGTACATGCGCACGCTTCGACACCCGCACATCATCAAGCTGTGAGCAAAACCTCACATCCTCCAGTTTTTCGTATCTTATCAGATTTCACGCAGATACGAAGTCATATCAACACCTACAGACATCATCTTCGTCCTCGAATACGCAGGTGGCGAACTATTCAACTACATCGTCGCCCACGGTCGCATGCCAGAACCGCGTGCACGTCGGTTCTTCCAGCAGATCATCTCAGGCATTGAATACTCTCACAGACTCAAGATCGTACACAGAGATCTAAAGCCTGAAAATGTCCTACTAGACGACGATCTCAACGTCAAAATCGCAGACTTTGGGCTGTCGAATGAGATCAGCGACGGAGACTTTCTTACCACCTCTTGTGGAAGCCCGAATTACGCCGCGCCAGAGGTGATTCGTGGTGGGATCTATGCGGGCCCGGAAATTGACGTGTGGAGCTCCGGCGTTATTCTTTATGTGATGTTATGTGGGCGCCTACCGTTCGAGGACGACGATGTCCAGATCCTGTTCTCAAAAATCAGCCGTGGGTCCTAGCTTTGTTATTTGCTGTCCGCTTGACTGATGCGTTGAACTGGCAGAGGGCAACTTCCACATTCCATCGTTCCTCTCACCCGATGCAAGGAACTTGATCGTACAAATGTTGGCTGTGGATCCAGTGAAGCGGATCACGATCCCCGACATCGTCGCTCATCCCTTCTTCACTACCGACCTGCCGCGATACCTGATGCCGCTTCCGCCGCCCCCAGGCCCGGTACTTGGCAGTCTGAGCTCACTCGTCGCACCGCCTAAGGTCTTGGACTTTGAGATCATCGAAGGGCTGGGAAAGATCGAGGAAGACGTCGTGGAGGAGCTGGCAAACAGGATGGAAGGTGTCACGAAGGATGACGTTTGGGAGTGCTTGCGAAGGGACGACGGCGTTCAGGGCAACGCGGTAAAGGTCGCGTACATGCTCCTAAGAGACAAGCGTCGTCTTGGGAAAGATTGTACGGACTCTGTCATCTATCTCCTTTCCTTGCTGATGCCTGCTGCAGTGGCCGAGTTTGCACAAGCCGAACGTGATGCTCAGCTCGCTGCTATGGACGTAAGTAGCCCATCACTCCCAACTGTCGCCTCATTAACCCCATTTACAGCCAAGGAACGTCGTCTCCCCCTCCGTCCTATCCCCAGGAGGAGACGTCGAAGCGAACCCATTCGAAGTGGAGTTCAACGCCGAATACGACGAAGACGAAGGCGAGGACGACGAGCTCGACTTCACCTCCCCAGCCCTCTACGAAAACGAAGTAAACACGTTCGCAGTGCTCAATTCCTCCCTCCCCGAACAGCTCCCAGAGCAACACCACCTCGCCTCCTACCTCACCTCTAAAAAAGCCGGCAGCAGCAAAGAGAAGAAGCAGCACAAGACGAAATGGCATTTTGGGATTCGGAGCAGGAGCCCCCCTATGGAAGTCATGCTCGAGATCTACCGTACGCTCAAGACGCTAGGCATGGAATGGAAGGAGAAGAAGAATCTAGGCGGATTGGGTGGTGTGAGGGCACGAAGAGGCGTAGGGGGCGGTATCGAGCGTGCAAAAGAGCTAGATGGGGACGGGTCGGTGGATTTGAAAGCAGCAGCTGGGATATACTTTGTCGAAACTCGTGCAAGGGTCCAAGACGTCGTTGTCCTGATGAACCTGCAGCTCTACATGGTCGATTCGATCAATTACCTTGTGGACTTTCATCATCGGAAATCGTACCGCGCCAGTACGGACCCTGCGGCTGGCAAGTTTGATATGGCAGTTCCTGACCCGAATTTCGCGGAGACGATGAGTGAGAGTTCGAGTGGGCGGTCGGTTAAGGAGAAGGATGGGACGGTGGTTGTTAAGGAGGATGAGGTGGTGTCGCCGTTTGTGTTTATGGATGTTGCGTGTCGGTTGATCTTGGAGTTGGCGGGTGGGGGGGAGTAGTGTGTGTGTGGATTTTTTTGGTTGGATTCTTCTTCTTTTAGAGGGAGGAGGCGGATGATCTACAAAAGTGGGTTAAGATGGTAGTGTTTTTGCCTTGCTCTTGCTCTTCTTTCTTTCTTCTCTCTCCTCTCTTGCGTTTGCTTTTAGATGTGGCTTTTCGCTTCATGACTCACTCAGCTCTTGTGCTTGCTTTCACCGCCATTCTCATTCACTATATCTTTGCATTATGTATGTAATTGTACCGACCCCCCATTCCCTAGCTATTCTAATCACGTTCGCAAAGGATCTGTTGTAATACCTTACTCCTTTGATTTTGTCTATACACGTTCAAAGAATGAAAAAAGATGTTGATATAAAAGTCTTGACATATGCGTTGATTCCATGAATTACTTGTATGCGCCTAAACTAACGAAAATGCCGGCGCAGTTCCCTAGTAGTCCCGCAGCCGATTATCAGAACGGGGGAAAGTCGAAGATGATATGTAAAGGACTCCAGATTCCAACGAAATCTCCACGAAATACAACACCGTAAACTCCCCCCTTCCGGTCTCTCAATCTCCCCCACCCCCCCTGAAGCCCACACAATCACAATGTCGATTACGACCAAGGATTAGCAGCATACCCATCCAAACCCCCCTTCTTCCCCGCCCCAATCCCCGCAGACTTCCACCCACCACCTAAACTAGGCGTCGTCCACGGGTCCGATATCGGAGAATTCGTGATCGTACCATCTGCACTGCCAAACGCCAGTCCTTCCAATGGAGGAGAAGGTAGCCCTGGGGTGTTGTTGGATAGCGAGAGGCTACTGGGACCGTTAGCGTTGTATGCGAATGATGAGAAGCTTGACGATCCCAAGGTGGGGTTCGTGGTATTCCGACCGAATGAGTTGGTAACGCCAAACGATGCCGGTGGTGGTGATGACGCGGTTCCACGATTAAACCCGCCAGAAGGCGGAGATCCCCACGCTCCCATTCCCGGATCAACCACCCCATCAGCAGCAGAGAGAGATGTGAACCCCGGTCGTGGTGTCCGTACCGAAGCAGGATCTTCATACGGCGAAGAAAGGGACATCGATCTGGAGAACGCGTTTCCAAGCTTATCATCGTTCCAAGCAGAAGATCTTCGTGGTGGAGGTTCATCTTCGTATTCCAAAGACGTTGACCTCCCTCCTTGCGTCTGCGATTGAGAGGAAGAAGAGGGAGCGTTAACGGGTGGTGTGCTCTGTGATCTTGTGCTCGGAGGAACTATTGGCAAGAGCTTGGACCGGAAGGACGGCGACGCAGTGGGCTTTTTGTTAGATGAACTGGTAGCGTTCTGGTTCAGTTCGGCCGTGCTCAGAATCTCCTTCATCGCCTGAAGATCGAACCCTGCGTGCTTGGGGAGTGCATCATGTACTGGCGGAGTCCCAGGTCTAGATGATGACGATGACGATCCTTCGGCGGATAGTTGTTGACGGTGATTTGGTGGTGGTGTTGCGGTCCCATTAGTAGAGGTAGTAGCTGGTGGTGTGGCATGCTGAGAAGCATCCATCCTAGGAGGCAGCTCATCATCGCCTCCAGCTGACTTTGTAGGCGTAGAAGGCGTCTTGTTCGCCCATGACGCAGTTGATGGAGGCCTCGAAACATGCTGGTTCTGCGAGTTCGAAGTAGAGCCCCGCTTCCCACTCCCAAACCAACCCGACTTTTTCTGGTTCTCCTCCTCCCTCACTACAACTCTATCTTCCGTGAAATCAGGTTCCTAGATAAACCACATCAGCTACCTCTCTAACATATAGAACAAAACCAAAGCTGAACGCACCTCAGGCTCGTCAAAGAAATCCGAGAACACCGGGAACCCAAGCTGATCAAGGATAAGAGGCATGAACGTCCTATAACTCATATGCCCCGCAATCTTATCCGTAACATCCACATTCTCCAACCCCGGCACGTTCTCCACAGCCCTCAAGCCCGCAACAGTGCCCACCCCACCACTCGTAGCCCTAAACAGATAATTCAACACCCAATCGTTCTTCGCAAACGCATTCACGTATCGCCCAGATACAACAGAACGAGTATCGCACCACGTCGATTGGGATGCAGTTAGAGTTGCGCCCAGGAGGAACACGTCTTGTACGATCCCGAACTGTTTTTGTTTTGCTAGTTCTACGAGGGCGTAGAATATTACCCGGGCGCCTAGGGAGAAACCTATGAGCGTTATAGGGCGGACACCGAGGTTACGTTGGATGAGGACGTCTGCGAGAACGCGCCCGGCGCCTTTTGCGCGGTCTAGAGCGTTGCTCCAGGGGTTATCGATCAGGTATCCGAGTTTTGTGAGGACTTGAATGGATCGTTAGTATCAGGTATGCAAATGGAATAGGAAAGACGGACTGATAGGCCATTGAAGGGCAGACATGAGACCCGTCATGACTGTAGCCTGAAGAACTGTCAATCCGATTTGGGAGAGCACTTCTCCTGTGAGGATCTTGAGCGCGCTACCCGTCTCCCTGATCATGTCGGGTTCCCAGAGGACGCTGAACACGTCCCCGACTATAGGGTCTAGAACGCTGAAGGGGAGTCTGACGTCGTCGTTGAGACCTGTCATGAATCTGAAGCTGAAGTTAGCAACGAGTCACTCTTTAAGCCTGATGCATAGTACCCTGGCACGGTGAGGATACAATTCACCCGCTTGTTATTGTGCAGTGGGAGAATATCGAATGTTCGGACTTGCTTTGTCCTTTTGGCCATACCATGCGCAGCGATACCCGATCCTGTAAGAACGCCTCCAGTAGTGATGACAGCAGCGCCAGCTGTGCCCCCAAGGAAGGCCCCTGTTCCCGTAACACCAACAGTCGTAAGAGCACCAGCAAGTCCAAGGCCTATAACAGGCGCCAAAAGACCCGCAGAGAGACCAATGACCAATCCGCCACCTTAAAAAGAACAACCTCAGCCACCTCAACGAACGAAAAAATGAAGCAAAACATACCAATCGTAGCTAACCCAAGCATCATATACCTCCTCCTCTTCCCCGCCTTGGCCGCACCCTCCACAAGATCCTGCTGCTCCAAACTCTCTACATCCTCCTGGATCTCCAGCGCCTCCGTAACTCTACTCTCAAACTTCACAACATCTAACCACCCCAAACCCAACTTCATCGCCACATGCTCCAAAAGCACACGCGAGCGCGCATCGTACACGCTGTCCGCTATAAGGATCAAGAATAAATCGCATAGGACTGTCCATCGGATGTCGAGCGTCACTTTTTCGTCTGCGGCGGAGAGGGAGGTAGTTACGCCGGGAATGGCGGCTGTGCTTGATTCTTTGAGGACTTTGGTGGTGGTTTGGAAAGGCTTGGAGGCTGTTGCGTCTGTTGGGAAGCTGTCTGCATCGATTGTGGGGAGGGATGAGGAGGAGGGATCTATTGTTTTCTCGGGTGGTGTTGGTGTTTTGGAGGATGTTCTATCGGGTATTGGAGAGATTGGTTCGTTGACGAGTGTTTGATCCGAGATGGACTCGTCGTCGTCGTCGTCGTTGAGTGTTGAGAGCTCTGCTTGCCTCTGCGCTTCTGCAGGATCGTATTCGGGATTGGCGACTGTATGTGTAGTCATGAGTGCTGGGACCAAGTCCATCGCGATGACGCCGTGGTCAGCTAGGCTTTCGATCATCTTCTGCTCTACCACGAACCACGTTCAGCCAGAGAACTCGGAATTAGCAAGAGATGATGCTCACCTTGAGTCTCCAGCTCCATATGATAATACAGCCTCCCCATAATTTTGAGAGCCCACAACTCCGTATTCGTGATGGCAGCCTTGAGCTCCTTCTTCTTCACCGTCTTCAAAGCCTGCAACATCTCCCTACACGTCAACGCACATAACCCAACATACGCTATCCTCTGCGCCTCCGTCAGAAGATTCTTCGTCGCCTGCATCTGGCTGAGCGGCGTCATCGCCTTATCTTCATCAAAAAGGTACTTTGTCCTCAAATGCACCTCATCAGCATCCTCCTCCTCATTCACCCTCAACCGCGTGTACTCGCTCTCGTTCTGATCTATCTTGGAGCGCCATTCGTTCCCGAGATCGTCGACATCTATTAGGTTCCCTGTAGCGTTGGCAGCGGTGGTCTTGCCCTTGGCAGAGGGCTGGTAGTGGTATTTGCGCTGGTCCTCTTCGTCGAGGCCGCCGGCGAATTCGTCCTCACGGACGACGGGCATGTCCTGCCACCCATCGTCGTCGTCCACATCGTCAAAGATGTTAGGTGGGGGTGGGAAGGAGGTGGGGGGCATTATTATCGTGAAAGTAAGGTGATACTTATAAGAATCAGCCCATGGCGACCAATGAGATGCCTTTCTCACGCTCTATTGCCATCCTCGTGAGCAAGTATTTTCCAGAAGCAATTGATTGGGAATTGCCGTCCTTCTGGTCAATAAATTTACAGCGAAGAAGGAGCAAAGGTATTTATAGGAATTCATCATGAATGCGGAGCCCAAAACCGTAGGACACATCATGTACATACTGTCAATATGTGCCGCTTTTATTTCAAAAGAAGCAACGGTGTGTCTGGTGTCTGCACCCCCACGGCTTCCTTTTGAACCCCTGTACAGTGTATTGTAACGAGCCGTGAAGCTTGAAGCTTGAAGTACCGGTGAGCCCACTCCATTTTCCCATGCGGCGAAACAGTGACTACAAAGCCTGAACATGCATCACGACGTTAACGTTAAGGACAGCTCGAGCCTGGGCGCGGAAAATTAAGTGGCTGACTTTTTATCGGCCTGAAATTGAAGGGAATTTGTGACAAATGCTATGCAACTTCAATGGTACATTGAAGCTGGAAATTCCCTTGAAATGAGAAGAAGAAAAGTATCATTTCTTTGAACTCACGATCCCGGTCATAGGCGTGTAACGCGTTGCTTTGTTGCCATCCCCAAGGGTCCGCTTCTACCACCAACATTTGGTCTTCCAACCATTTTAAGCGAGTCATCCTCTTGATAGACACAACATCTAAATATATTTTCTTCAACGGGTCGCCTGCGGCCCGTCGAGATTCGATAAGCGAATATACCGCTGCTTCGTTTTTCTCCTGAATTTCTCGGATAGCAAGTCCGTCAAGATGAGGCCAGTGAGTACCGTCAAGGCCGTTAGATTTGGGTCCGAGAGTTTCGACCAACAATTCAGGGTAGAAATTGGGAAGAATAAGAAGTTGAGTGGTGGGGAAGCATTCTGAAGCAACTGATATCGCTTGCATTGCATCGGGATGGGGAGGAGCGAGAGTGAGCGATCTCAACACAGGGAACCACGGTTTGTTGTCGCGCTTGCCCTCCGCGCACATTAACTTTAGGTCTGAGGCGACGACCGGAGCTATGGAGAGGGCTTCTAAATCAGGAGCCGACACAGAGAGCAAAAGCTGAGATACAGAAAGCATATTGCCGTATATGTGCAGGTGGCGAAGGGATGGGACGTTGTGGACGTGCAGGGGAATGGGCCAATCGGAAACCAAGTCATCATAGATGGCCAAAGTCGTCAGGGCACTACAGGCTTTGAGCATCTGAGAAAAGTCGCTAAACGAAATTGACCGCTTTTCCTTAGCTAAATGAAGCTCCGTAACGGTGCCAAGAGGAGGCTGGAAATATAACAGCCCGATTCCTCCTAGACGCACATCGGCGAGCTTTGGGGCGCCTGAAATAAAAATCTGGGAGTGTGGGTAGCTCATATCAAGTCCTGAATCTCTTTCACTGCCCTCCACTACAATTCGCTCCATGTTGGGGTATTGACCAAGGTGCATTGATGTCAGGATTTTCATTACCGCCGGTGCAATTTTATGCACAGTCCCTGAAATGTTGATTGTACGACAACGATGATACTGCAGGTTAACAATGGAAAGCAGATCGTCGACGTTTGATACGTCAAGTTCGTCTTGAAAGGAAGGAATTGTAAGCGATAAATCGATCAGGCATGATTTTGACCTTTCGAGGTACAATACAAGGCCGGCTAAACGCGTCCAAGGAGGTGAAATGTCCACATTACACCACAACACGGCGCATCCAAGGGCGACATGACGCCAGAACCGAGAAACCTGTGAAACAATAAAGGGAAAGCGCCGATATTGAGCGAGACCCCCAGACGGCAGCGACACCATTTGCGCCATCTCAAAAATGCACGCGAGGAGCTCGGGGGGAAGGGAATCAATTAAAGTAATGGCAGTACCGCTGCAAAACCTATCTGGTTTCATAGTATCTCCCACATTGTCCTGGAGGTTGACCATTGTTTCGACGAAGGAGTCGAGTATGTGCGCTTGAAGGTGTTGGGAGAGTAGGGTATCCAAGTGCTGTAAATATCTAAGGTAATATAGTCTCTCGTAGACAGACTTCGATATATGTGAAGTCGTACCTTGGTTCACGATATATGAAAAGGTAACCCTGCCCAAAGCCTTTTATATCCTGGAGAAATTCCGGAGTCTAGTTAATGAATCTGAGATTGAAAGCCATGACTTAAACTTGCCTTCAAGAAGGCGGTCTTTTCTCGGCCTGAGTTCCTAATCATTCCGAGCGGAATTCCGAAATTCTGGTGAGAGCATGTTGGCAGTGGGCATTGAGCGGACAGTGGATCATCGATCATTGAGCACTTCCTTGCCTCGAAGTTGAAGTTAAAGTTTGGTGGGCCAAGACGCGTGACGGAGGTTGTGACAAATAATCACGGGACAGACGCAACAGTTGCCAAACGTTGGTTGAAACTTGAAGCTTGAGCTTGAAACTTGAGAAGCAATTTGTTTTCTTCCTCCTCCTTCCACCTCTTCTCAATATAGCCGACCCAACACCGAATGATATCACCGCGCCTTCTAGGTTTCCAGATCTCTAAAGGGGCTGCGCTCCTTGTCTGGTCAGGATGTCTACGCCGGGTTCCGAGACAGGGTTCAGGATTTTTTGGGAGAGAACGACTCTTGGGTTTTATGCGAAGAGCTTACAAGACGGGCCCTGGAATACCAGCAGGTGACTCGACAGATGTGGGATGTCATGATGACGGATTTGCGCACAGCATGGGCATTGGTGGAGGAGAAAGAGCGCAAGAAGCATCTTATGCAGGGTTTGCAAGTAGCTTGCGAATTCGCCGTTCTTGGCGCGCGCACTGTGTCCAGACTCCAGAGATCAGTGTCAATTCGATGTTGAAGGACCGTGGAAAAGACTTTGTCAACTTTATTAGCGATTTTCAAGGCAGATTCGGTTGAGATTCGGAAGCTCCCTACACTCTCTCGAGTCAGTGGTGGGCAGGGGCGCTGGGTGCATCAAATTCCACAGCAAATACGCGAATATCTCAGCTCCTAACAGTCGAAAGGAATGTGTTTTTGGGTGAGTCTAAATACGTCACCAATGCGTGGAGTCGACTTGAATGCTAAGGGACTATCAGCTTTGTTCGCGTGCAACTGGGCTATTTGTCATGGGTGACTTTGCCAACGGCAGCCCTGGAATGGACCCAGTCACCAAGATGATGACGGCCGAACCCGGTCTTGCAAGGGTATGGGGGGAAACAATGTCATCAGCCCCCTCCCAAAAGTCCCGACATGTTTGAAGGCAACAAAAAATTCACGCTGTGTAGGGCCTGTAAAGCTCAGCTCAGTTTTACAGTGCACTACTGCTCCCAGTAGGTTTCGCTGTTCTTGTTATTCGAACAATACTACAGCTATCACGGGGAATGTCAGAAGGAAGACTGGCGAACCCACAAAAAAAATTGCGGGAAACAGAGAGTTTCGAGAAGGGTACAATCAAAGATCCATTCTGGCAGTATCCCAGTGTACCTATCAACG
The DNA here is from genome assembly GCA_018417955.1 of Laccaria trichodermophora. Lineage (NCBI taxonomy): Eukaryota > Fungi > Basidiomycota > Agaricomycetes > Agaricales > Hydnangiaceae > Laccaria > Laccaria trichodermophora. The sequence continues at coordinate 165,024 of JACTVC010000034.1, forward strand.
ATTCCTGTATCGTCCCGATTAGCGCTATGGGGTTTGCAACCCCAGACCCCTCCCACCCGGTCTCCGGCTCTGCAAAGGCAGATTTCGCTTCTCAGCGGCGATGTTGAAGCCGATTATTTCCTCTTCGATGACGTTCAACGTCCCATCCGTGTGGAGATCCCTTGCCCGTTTTTGAGGCTTACCTTCCGCACCATGCGTGGGGATGCTATGTCCGCTCGCTAACAAAAAGGGATCGAAGTTATTGCGGAATACCTTCTCAACCGCATGACAGATCATCCGGGATTGAGCCGAGAGCGGATCCTACAGCAATTTGGCGAAGAGTATGGCGAGGATGTGATTAAATCACAGTCTTGACTCTGGAACTTGAGAATCTGCCTGATGCTCCTGCCAGTGTACGTATTTCTTTGTCTGTTTGTTTTTCTTTTTTAAACTTGAAGTTGACCCTGTGTATGGTGCAAGTCGTTGTGGGCGACGATAAGTTGGGAGACTTTGAGAGAGGCAGGATGTCTGGAAGAGTACGAGCAGTGAGAAAGCAATGGTTCAATGTTAACGTTCATCCCTTACCTTGGTATCGGGTTCGTACGCGATGGTTCACGGAGAAAGACGAACGTCTTGAATGCGACTCTGGCCACTACTGTGCGAGTCGGCCCGATAAAGGTAGATGAGCTACCACGAATACCCATTTCAGTTTGTTTCTAGATCATTGAGGGTGAAAACAACAGCGTACTAGACAGCTGAAGTCCAGCTTGGCGTCAGCATTCGTCATGGCGCATCAAGTGTGACACTGTCGCGGTCACCGGTCCCGCGGTCCCGCGTCTTCGTGTGTACCTTCAGATCTGGCAGTCACTCTCTTCCTACAAAAACCTTGAAGCTTGAGCTTGACGCTTGACGTTCGACTCCCAATTCGCGCCTGTAGATTCCTCAGACAATGGAGTACGAAGGAGCCGTCGACGATTTCACCGTGATCCTTCCGAATGCTGGCATCCTGCCATTCAATGACCTGGAGAGCGCCAGTGAGCTTGATGAGGTCTACGAGCGGGTTCTTCCATTCGACACGGAAATTGGCCCAATTTTCCAGAATGGTACGTTGAGGAGCAAAATCTTTGGAATACAGATCATACTCATTGCCCATATCTCAGGCAATTGGTTTGCGGCTGCTATTAAGCGACGGAGGAGGGCAGAGATCAAGGCTTCAAGAACAATTTCTCTAGACATCTCCTGTGCTTTGGATCTTCCCATTGAACTTCTACTTGAGGTCCGTACTGACGCCTCACCTCATTCAACAGATTGATGAGTTACGTGCCAACCTAGGTCTTTGAATTCCTCCATCCTATCGACCTTTATTCTGTTATACGCTCAACTAAGAGGCTGAGGAGTATGCTCTTGGATCGGAGGGCGTCGTCTGTGTGGAAGGAAGCGTTCAAGAGGTGTTCTGATGTTCTCCCGCCGTGTCCTATGGACATCTCTGAACCGCAGTGGGCTTCAATGCTGTTTGGCCCGGCCACTTGTGATGTAGGCTATTTCACTGTGGTGTTTCTGAATGCTGATTATTGGGACAGTATTGCAGGCGGAAGGGCGCCATGATTGATTTTCACTTTCGACGCCGCTTTTGCCAGTTATGCCTGGTGAGTGGATGATATTGAGTGATGTCTCCAACTTACTTGGAGGTGCTTTTCAAACACACAGGATGATATGTATATTGAGAAGTCTAGCATTGACGTGAATGGTCTTGAGATCGGAGAGGATGCAGAAACATTCTGGAAATGCATCCCTCCTTCTTATCGTCCAGGTATCTTTCCTTCTATCTCATGACACTATCTCATGGATTAACTGCTGAAACTAGATCCAAAATTTTACCCAACTCGTTGGGACTATGACGAGGAGCCAAGATATCTGACGTGGCACATCAGCAAGATGATTGCATGCTTTGTCTCTTTCAATTCAGGAATCTCTTCTTGTATCCCCGGCGCATCTCTAGAATTCGAGGAATTCAAATCTTCGGAAATTGCGAACGTGATCCGTGGCCTTGAGGTGATATACAGGATTCCTCAGCAAATACACTCTGCTAATGTCTACGGACAGGAATCAAAGAGGGCCAATGAATTTATGGTCGAGATGGGCAAGCAAGTTACAGAAGAACACGAGGATAACATGAAGCAATTGATTGAACGGTAATTCATCTGACATTTATCATTGGAGATCTCAAGGACTGACCTTCGTATTAGCCATTCTTCTGCTCTTCTACGACGCGGCTACGATCAAGTGGATCTAGATATCGCATCAGGCCTGCTTCTTGATCAATATTTATACAGAGAAAGATTCAAATTTAACTATCGTTGTAAGCTCAAGCTTCTCCTCTCACAACATATTCTATCTGAAATTTGGATTGAGCTTACAAGCAGCTTGCTCTTGAACTGCTGCGAACTTCCGCAGCCCACAAGATCGATAGACTGGAAAAACAGCGACGGTTTCTGGTCTTTCAAAGGCAGAAGTTAGTGGGTGACCGATATCGCACTCATCAAAAGACACTTCCTCCAACTTCGTGGCCAAATTTGCCAAAGGTGGAGGCAATCTATGAGTGCGAGCCATTTGCGGCTTTCATTGCGTCGGAATCGAATGAAGTTGGAGTGCTTCCAGAGGAACTAGTACAGCATCACCTGGCACCTTTCCTCGATTCTTGGATGCAGGTGCATGAAAGTAATATGTCTGCCCGGCTAGAATCCCCGTATGAGAACTTGGACCTCGCTGTAAATGTCTTCATCTGCGCTTCTTGCGAAGATGACGGGATCAGATGCTCTATTTCAGTCTTGATTGGCTTGAAAGACCTTCGTTCTCATTTTAAATGCATTGATTCACAGTTCGACTTTCAATTTAGCGTTGCGGGCAGAGCCAACGCACTCGCGTTAGTTGATCTTCTGGGTATGGACCCGAAAACAACGACTGTCAATGATCTGGATGCACGAGATGCGCGATTTTTCTGCGAGGGATGCAACGTTTCTTGGCACCCAGGAGTGCTTGTTCGTCAGGCCTTGACGTGGAGGGAATGTGTAAGACGTGCGATGTTCATGATACCCAAAGCTAATCTTAAATTCGGATAGATTTCTCATGTGATTCAGCTGGAGAACGCGGATTCCCACTGCTCCGGTGGATCCTGGGCACTTTTAACGGCAGAGGCTACGGAATGTATCAAAAGACGTGAACAACCCTTCCCGAATCCAGAGCAACGTGTCTGGTGTTGTAACCACTGTCCCGAGCACTACGCTGATGCAACGACAAGGACGAACGCACTTCGCCATGCCAAAGACGAGTATGTATATATATATCTATTTCTGCGGTGAAAAACTCTTTTGACATGCTGGGTTTTCAGGCATTCCATTGATCGTCCTCGCGTCGACGCTGATGTAATATACGACAGGCGAGAGCTAACCCATCCCCGCAAGCCCATTTGTGTCGGACTCGAACCACCAGAGAATTATCAATGTAGAAGCTGCCCAAATACTGTTAACCGTCTCTGGAAGATTGACCCTTTGAAACGTCATATACTTGATAAGTAAGTTTCAAATGACTTGCTCATTATTTGATGATTTATGGTCGCTGAAATCGAAGACATCACGAAATCAAACAACCAAGTCCGCGTCATTGGAGAGTGGTTCAAATTGTAGAAAGGAGTGTCGAGACACTCTCAGAGGCCGTACGTCCGTAAAATGTGGAGGCGGAAAAGAGGAGGCCCAATTGAATGTATTTGGCACTGGTACTACTCTACTGAAAATTGTCGTGGCTCGGGGAAGGTTTGGGTCAACACAATAATACTTTTAGACCCCCTTTCTGGTACTCAAGTATTCCTTACCATCACCATAACATCACAATTCGGCGGTTAGCATTTCAGGTCAAGGCCGGAGCCTATGCCGACAAAAAAATAGAGATACCTAGAGCGAGATTTATATGGGACGCCTTCACATGCCAGTTGACGTTCATCTTTGCTAGTAGCAGCCCGACGAAGATTCGGAAAACAACAAGCGAAATCCTCATCGTCAGTTCCGAGTCGGATATGCAGACAAACGAAGGCAAGATTCAGTAGGGACACGGATATTAATGCAGAGACTCAAAGTGCCGGTGAAGGATCTAGAAGTTAGTAAAACGTTAACTGTGGCATCGGCAAGGCATCGGGTGAGACCTTGAAACTTGGACTTGAAGCAGCAACTGCCAGCAAACGAAAGCGAGAAGTGAAGTGAGAAAGTTCATGAGATGGTGGATAAGGGTCGGCAAACAGAGGACTATTGCAAGTTCTGCAGGCAGGCATATCTTTCGGAAGAGCGGATGTGGGAGAAGTGGCAGAGAGCCAAAATTGCGATCACGTGGGGTCATGTACATATGGCGATTCGAAATTCGTAGGAAATTATTCTTGCCATCTACCACAACCTCAGTATCGTGCGCATCACAACCTCTCGATCCCTACATGAATTTTCTATTCCTCAACGCCAGTATCAATCAATAAGAAAAACGCACATCCATCCTCCATATGTTTTCAAAGCGAATTGAACTGATTCAAGTGGACTCGGATCCCATCAACGTTTGATGTGCGCTGATGAGCGCCCATCCGCAACAGACTAAAAGGCCTCGAGGAAGCCTAACTATTTATTACGACCGGACATCACGCGCCATTAGGAGATCTTCAAAGCCATGCTGTGTATCGTGCTCATTGTATGCTGCATGTCGACTAGGAACACTGCCGCCCATCCTACGCTAACCCGAAAATTGTCCAATTGTCAACGAAGAGAATTAATATCGACGACTGAATTAAAATCCGCCGTAAAACACCGAAATCCAATTATTGTACTTCCGCTTTTCCGACCCTTTGAAACGCCTACTTATTGTCGGCCTTGTGCAGATTCCGGAAGAAAGAATTCTGTAGGCGTCATCTGACACATCCATACCACCCAGTGTCATTTTGCATCCCTAGCCTCGGTGTCTCGATATGCTGAAAAATCATGAACAATATAATAACCTCGGTCTCTGGTCCCCGTTCAAGACCTGCTCTTATTCAAACGTCTTCTGATTATCGTGTTCAGTATGGATGAATCATGATAGGAATGATGAGGGTACACCCTAGAGCACCCGCGAGCGCTAGTTCTTTGCAATTGCTTTGGGTGGCGATAAGCCGGTATGTTGAATTACGCTGTTCCTGCACAGTCCTGCACTGAATATTCAGGATCCTGTAGGTACTGAGCCAGCCGGTAACCGAGCTAATACTTATTACAAATGGTCCTCGTTTCCGGAGTGATACAGGCGACGCACGGCTGCAGGCACAGCCCGTATGAAGATCGAGTATTTTCGAAAACAAGCTGCAAGAAAATCTCAATCGTTCGAATCCTTCGTGACCTTTTCCCAGACTTTGAAAGCCTTCTTATACTCATTGAAGGAATGGACGGACGCAGACCATCAAGAACGAAGTCAAGATTGCAATCGATCCGGCAAAACTGATGCCAAGGCTATGTAACCCCGTTTGTAATTCAACCCTGTGCCTCGCTATGGCAACTTCCTTTGATCCCAGTATATATACCAGGTGGTGCCAAACGCTGTGCCGCCCACTCACCGTTTGTGTGGTACATCGCTGGTCGATTCCTCACGACTCTTACGACAGTGCGTCTTGTCCATTTCCTTCTTTTGTTATGCCTACTAACCTCTTCGATTGCCTATAGTTCCTCTTCTGCTCTGCCTTGCTGGTCAAGACTTGGCTAACTCCAACCTCCACACCACACAACCTCTAGTACCATCTTGCCTTCAAACATCAACCTACCCAAGACTATCATGTCCCAATCAATCCTAAGACTCGGAATGACATCACCCACTGCCGCCCGCGCCTTCATCATGAGCAGCAGCACCATCAAGCCAGGCAAGTCCATTCTCAGGCGCCCAACTGCCCTGCCCCTCTCGCCCTCAGCAGGCGCCCTCCCCTTCGCCGCGAGCTTCTCAGTGCACCTGTCTCCCGCTTCCCCACATGTCCGCTTCCCACCGTCCCCATCCCTCATCGATGGGACCATCACAGCGCACTCTGCCAACAGCTACGATCGTGCCCCCATCAAAGTCTCGCCGAACCCCGTTGCGCTGCCCAAGAGGCACACGAGGATATACTCACCTTCGATGGAGGCGTTTAAGCTCAACTCTCCCCCCAAAGCGACCATCGCTGCCCGTCGTGCGCGGAGGAGGGCGTCAAAGTCCATCTTGATGAACCCCGCTCCTGATTCACCTGCCATCGTGGGTTTTGAGGATCCTAGGTCTCCGAAACCGAGGGCTGAGGCGGGGCAGAGTATCCGCTTCGCACCGTTTGCAACCGTATCTTCCCGCCAACCTAGGGATCTTGGAAAATCACTGTCTTCGTACCCAAGGTCTCCGTACCCCTCCGCACCACTCTCACCACACGGCGTCCCCTGGCCATCGAAAGACGTCGATGTCATCGGTCAACGAGTACGTGCCCATTCCAACGAGGAGAGGAAGATGCCTAGTAGACAACAACAACAACGTGCCGCGGCGCCTTTCACGCCCATCCCATCTCCTCTTAACCAGTCCTTCGTCGTTCCCATGGCGTCGGCTCGGAGACCTGCACCCCTGGATCTAGCGCCCACACAAGATTCGGAGGAACTCAGTAACGCGTTTTGGCAGAGCATGACGCTTGAATCAGCAGACTCGGACAGAGCGATGGTCACAGCCTTGGAGTACCCTTCCTCCGCCTCCGCATTGGACGTCCCGATGAGCGCCTTATCTCAGCTCCCAGCACGGGTGAGCTTGATGTTTGGTGGGAAAGACGGGGCGTTGTGGTCTCCCCAATTAAGGCCTGAAGAGGTGTTGAGTCCGGGGAGGAAGACGGTGTTCAATGGCGCGGCGCAGATGAAGAGGAGTTACATTGCTTCGCCGTCTCCGCATGATCCGTTTGCTGCGTTCCCTTCGTTTAGCGTTGCGTTGCAGAAGGGGGATTGTTGCGTACCCGCCAAGAGCTGTGTTGGAGGGCTTTTGAGAGGTTGGGATGTGAAGTAGGTTAGGGTATTGAAGTGCTTTTTGGGAACGAATTGTGTGTAGTTTTACGAGGGACGGTTTGGAATTATGATCCTTGTCGTGACGAATTTTTCTTTTATTTTTTCATGCTTTGTCAATCGCAAATTCCCTTCTCAGGGCGAACTGGCTCAGATGTCGCTCAGCAGCTGTGTTGGACTGCTTTCCCCGAAACACTTCGGCTGCACAGGTTTCTATGTGCCTTCTTCTGACTGAACAAGGATTGTGCTTTCTTCTTGAACAGTGCTGCAGTGCTGAACGCGTGCTCTTGCCCTTCGAGTGGGAAAACAATGATAATTTCGAAAATGGCCTGGCACCCACAACATCAAAATCAATCCTCGATTCACATAAGACCAACTATCTTTTAAGTGTCCTTTCGGAGAGGTTGACCTCGAGACTTCCCATCAAGCTCTTCAAATACCACTACGAGGTCGAAATCGCGGCCCAAATCTCCTGGGAGATACGGTGGGAAGTGACATGCCCTAGAGGAACCTTGGCTTTTGGTCAACGGATCGCGACGTCTGATCATCGAATTAAATTTGGGCGTACTGATTCAAGTGCGTCCTCACTAGGACTGAGCATTAGCGAACTATTGAAGATATATATGTAAATGTTTCGCATACTTGTCCTCGATCTTCATGAGGACAGGTTGGAGTATATTTTTTCTTTCTACAGAAGCCGCGCGTGAGCTGTAGATTCGAAAGCTGCGCTGACCATTGAATACCTTTCTATCATTATCACGGTGAGCATACTAGCCCTAGTCATTCCAAGCATACCCTTACAGAGGCGTAACTCAATTTTACTCACAACTGTGGCTCTTTCAATCAGCCTGCATCTTCTTGCAGCGCGTCACGGTATCTCCTTCGGCTTTTTCCCATTTCTAATCAGACAGATTAAATAAGGCCAATGGCTCTCTGTCTGGGAATTAAACCTAGCGTCCATACGATCAGTACTGGTTTGCTAACCTGGTAGTGCAATGGAGGCAATTGCAAACGAAACGCACTGTCTGCAGAAAATGCCGGAGGAATGGGACAGTATGGCGTATCGTAAATTTGAAGCTCTCAATACAAATGAGGGCGATGGATAGAAGTCAATCCCAAGCCTGAATCTGAAGGAGATACTTAACTTAGATGAGGCAGTCGACCGGACCCGAGGAAGATGGCGGTCATGATGAGCGGATTCGGAGTGCACAGACCCGGAGTCAGCTATTTTTATCTCTCTTTAAATAAATAAATTCGTCTGCCATGGACAGCTCACCTACTCACCCTCGACATCGACGTCGACCAGCGGCAACGCGTCCACGTCCGCGCCAAACTTGCGCCAAACGTCCTCCGTGCAAAAAGTTTGTTGATAATTGCGTAGGATGGGCTCAGAACGTCTGGTTCGGGATGATGCAAAACCATCAGTTCGCCGAAGATTGGTGCATGGGCATGGGCATGGGACGCCGACGGACCAGGACCACAAATAGACCAGCGAGAACAGGCGAGAACACTTCTGAACAGGGAAGAATAGGCAGCACGCCTTGGCACGGCGAATGCAGCGGGCATCGTGGTACAGCGCCCGGGCCATAATCAACTGTCTCCGCCTCCTCCGAAATTCGACTCGACCTCGCGCTTCCTTGTCGTTCCCTTGTAGTTGTCGTGATTCCGCATATCATTGAGACTGGTAGCCCACCATGGGTTCTCGCAGAGTGTTTACATCATTGAGGGGGGAGGACGTCAGTGGGCCCGTGCGCACGAAAGATAGGGCGCGACCCTGAATTTCCAATCACGTACAATGGCAAAGAATCACCCAGAAGAACCACGCGTATCATCCTCAGCATAATCATTTATGAAGTGAGTCGATTCCTCCTTGTTTCTTATCATCATCATCTTACTCTTTTTCTCGCCACTAGCCTCGGATAGCCACTCACTCATAGTTCACTCACTGTCATTTTCATATCTTTCAACTTTAATCGACTTGACGAACACACCCCCTACCCCACCCCAATCCACCGACACAAGATGCCCCACCCCCACCCTGCAGGCCAGGCTCTCACCTCCCGCCGAAAACGCGCGTTGGACGAGACCAACTTTATCACACACGATGCCACTGCTAACGACGCTGAAGAGCGCGATAGAACCACGGGGCGTGTACAAAGACAACGTACAAGCTCGACCACGTCCGTTGAGACTATTCGCGTGCGTCCTACTAGTACCATCAAAAACATCGTCGGCCTTGGGGTGGGGAAGCCACTCGTTGCGCTCACTCTGCCCAAGCCACTTCCCACTTCATCATCTGTGGGGAGCAAGATACCCATCCCTAGGCCTACGGTTAAATCGACCACCCCACCACCGCGCAAGTCGATATTGAAGAAACCAAAGCTTGCCAACCTAGGTGCTGCAGCGCAAACTGTCCCTATCGTCGCCCATCAGCCGGTGCTCGTCGTGGATGGCCCACGCGGAGAGGAGGGGATGGACATGGACGCGGAGTTGTTAAAGCTCCAGATGGACATGGATATGGATATGGACGCGATACCCTCGATACCTAGTCCGCCTGACAGTCCACCCCTGCGCGCCACTGATGCTCCCCGGGATAGTACCGTTCGGAATGCCCCTGCGCCTCCTCCACCTGCAACGTCGACTTCTACTCAGACTTCCGTATCAACAGTAAAAGGAACGAAAAAACGCCCCAGCACCAGCAAAACAAAAACACCCTCCATCTCCTTTCCCTCCATCGACGCAAAGGCAAAGTCAAAAGGGAAACCCTTGGTCGCGTTGTCTTCCAATACTCATGGTCATGGGCGGTCTTCCAGCAAGTCTTCGACCCACACACGCACCAATTCCAAGTCCTCTCCACCGTCCACCAAAGAAAAAGATCAAGCCCAAGACGCCAAACAACCCCTTCAACCCCAAAATTCAAAGTCAACAGCCAAAATCGATAAATGGGGCTGCGTCCACCTCGGAGCGGCGGATTGTGTGCTCAAGATGACGTTTCCCCAACCGCATTGTGAGGTTTGGGATATGGGGGATGAGTACGTGTTTCTTCTTTTCTTTTCTTGCTGGTTTCGACCCCCAATCTTTGTGTTTTCTTCGGTCTTGGGCTCTTCCGTTTCCTTTGCGGCCCTCCTTTCGTCTTTCTACGCTTTCAATGCGTCCTCTGTTTTTCGCTCCCTCGATAAATTCTTTCCCTCCTCCCCTCTCCCCCATTCTTTCTCCTGCACATCATCTCCTCTGCACTCGTTGCTTTCCGCTCTTCCTCAACTTCCGCTCTTGCACATCTTCATCCCTTCCTTTCGCCTCTTTTCGCGCTTCCACATCTTTCCTTCGCCTATCATCTTGAATGCGCCCTTCTTCCTCTTTCTCTCCGCTGGCTTTTCGCTCTTTACTTCGCTTTACCCCTTGCACCTTTTCCACCTTCTTTTCCTTTCTCTCCTCCCTCCGTTCGGCTTATGTCCCACTCTCCCCTCGCTGTTTGTTCACCCCTAGCGTCTCTTTTTTTATCCTCCTTTGCTCCTCTCTTTCCGCGTTCGCCGCTTCAGACTCTGCCCTTTCGACTCTTTCTGCCTTTTCCCTTTTCCCTCTTCGTTCCATCCTTTTCATTTGACTCCTTTGCTTCTTTTTATGCCACTTCTTCCACACACACACGCCCTTTCATTTCTCACCCTTTTCACCTTTCGTCTCCTCCTTGCCCCTCCTCCCTCCCCTCTTTCTTTTGCTTCTTTCACTTTCTGACTCTCTTCTGCTCCCACATTTGTCGCTTTCCTCGCTTTCTTCTTTCTCTTCCACTTATTTTCAGCTTTCCCTTTCGTGCACCTCTTTACTCTGTTTCTTCTCGTTATCCGTCTTTGGCCGTATCTTCCGCGTCTCTTTTCTTCTCATCTTTCCCTCTTTCTTCAACTATTCCCATGACCAATGACTTACCCGTGATCTAAACAGTGTGTGCATCGCCTGCCCGGCCATCTTACACCTCACCCCAAAGGACCCCGCCCGCTGGGACGTGACTCCTCTATCAATGCCGGACGTCAGCCTCATGGACATCCAATGCAGCGTTATCGTTCCCACCTCCAGTAGCGCGCACGACCCCAACGCATCTTACCACACCCAATTCATGGGCGCGGAAATTGGTCCGACTAGTAAGGATTGTCCGCCCAAGGTCCCGGAGGACAGCATTACAGTTGAAGGGAGGTGGGTTCGGGCGTCTAGTTACCCACCTACGGACGCCAAAAAGAGAGACGACCTCTCCTCCTCTGGGAAGACCAACAACAAGACCAAGCATAAATCCAGGAACTCGCTAGCCCAAGCATTAGGGCTCGACCTCGACCTAGACATCATCCCCGAATCCACATCCACCTCCACCTCCACCTCGTCGAAGGGACACCCAGAACGTGGGTGGTTCCTCAAAATATGGATCCCTATCCCTACGCGTCTCTTCGTCAAGAAGGAGACGAGGCTTTTCAAGGTGGTGGCCAAGGTGTGGATGATGGGTGATGAAGATCGGGATTTTACGTATCTGGATGGAGAGCAGGAGGGGGATGGGTTGGTGGATAAAGATACTTTGCCGTTGGTTGGGGTTGGGGAGATGACGGTGTCGCATTTGAGGGGGGAGAGGATGTTTGGCTGATCTTAATTTTGACGTGGTTGGAGGAGAGAAGGACAGGAGAGATGGATTTGATGTGGGGGGTGGGTGTCGTTTTGGTCGTGTTATGTGACCTCATTCATACTTACTTGTATTGCTCGTTTGTACCCTATCGGTTAACCATAGTCATTCCTTTATTATATTGATAAGTTTATATTTAATTTGGGTGAATCGTGAACTTGAGGTTTGTATGATTCGCAACTGGATAACGTTCGTTTCCTTGCCCGAGATAGCCAGTCACTGAGGAGGTCTTCCTGTTTTTTTCGTTGCCTCCCTTGAGACTTCCAAGCCCACTGTAACGGAGCTCCAGAATTCAGATGTGGACCAAGCTATAGTGCGCCAGTGGTGACAGATGCTCCCAATGCGCAGGGGTGAAAAAGGTTCATAATCAGTGTGCAAGCGAAGTGGAAGATCGTTGTTACAAGCTCGATTGGACGACACGCGAATGGGACTCGGGCATTCAACTGGCATTTGACCGCCACGCTCTGGTTCGTCAGGTACCTTGATAAGATTGTCGAGCTCCACGACTTTCGCTTCTAGTATTACCTGTTCTTCTTCCAGTGGCGTTTTCGTTCGAATTTTTGGACCTGCGTGCTGTCAGTGCATGCCGAACCACATTGCTGATCATAGACAACTCACTTCTTAGTATTGGGTGTACCCATGATAGCCTATGGGGAGTACCAGCGCGGTCGAATTGAGTAGCTTGAATGGGGGAAAGTTTGAGCGCTGAAGAGGGTCCCAGTATAGCCTTTAAAGGTCGGGAACAACAACGTGATGTCCACCGAAATAGAAGGCGATGACAAGGACCAAGCAAAGCGGCGTGGTGAATCAAAATGTGCGCCATTTTCTGACGACATGCTTTGTGCATAGGAAAATTACCGTGCATGACATGACCGTGCACTGCTGTGCGACTTCCGGGCGTAGCCGTGCAAAATTTCACGTTAATCGTACATTTTGCACGGTAGTGACCTATTGAATATGGTAAACACACGACAAGATGCAGAGTGAGTAAAACTCGAACCTGGATCAGAGGGTGTTGTTTGTGCTAAGTATATGCACGGCGGTGAACAGCGACTTCACTCTGGTAAGTACCTGTGTTGATCGATAGCATGGGGCCTTAATTAGGCATAGGAATTTCGTTTCTTGTACAAAGCAGGTCAATGATGCCGTGAATTTCAGTATTGTGATGCAGTAGTGATGCCTATGGTGAAGGAGGAGCAGCGGTTTAATTGTCAGTCGCAAAGTTTCAACAAATAGGGAGGCCTGTATAATTGTTTCATCCACACAATATATCCTTTAGTTCCGCATGTATCGAGAAGGTTGTACAAGCCTCTTACCTTTGTGATTTACACAAGGTTGTTGACCATTAATGACTATTTCTGGAAGAGTTTCGGAATGGCCCGTGCGTCCTCCTGGCCATCATTCCGCTCCGAGTCTTCACTCCAGTGAAGACCGACTCAGCCAACAGAAACGTTAAATCTATTGCGTGTAGTGCTTGCATCGTGACTCTAAGAATCAAGAACAACAACCGATCCGTTTGCTGGCGGTGCCAGTGTCAACGGTGCGAGAGAAGTTTGATTATGGAGGCTAGAACCATGGTGCGTTTCTTTTTCTATCTCTTTCAGCTTTTCAACCATTCGTTTCCCCTTTTGCGTCAACGCGCCGTGGTTTGTCATTCTTCCCCTTCTTTCCACAATCCCCCATTGAAACGCTAACGATTCTATACCCACAGAAATTGATTGACCTGAATGGCAACACACCGTACCACTATGGAACAAGTCTATCTTACGGCCTATCTACCAACGCGTTAGGACCAAGCACCTACAGCTGGGAATGGGCTTTTGTGTCTGCCCAGGACTAGCTAACGCTACACACCCACGCACCCGCCTGCTGGCATCCCAATCCGCTGAATGGGCCCTTGCCTCTCGCTATAAACACGCCCTCCGCAGGGCCTCTACAATGTGCGGAAGCGATTCCGTAGTTGAAGAAAGATACCATGAAGCCGAAATCGATATGAAGAAGCCTGCCAACTCTATGAACGCCATGGCTTGTCCTGCTCCCTCGTCTATCAACGCGATGGCCCTCTCGGAAAGGATATTCGGACGGCCAATCGGGCGGACGCGTTACATGTGGACAGGGACATGATACCCTCCACCCCAAAACCGTTTGAGAGTTCCCGCTCTCCGCAAAGTCGTTGCTGGACCTACGAGAAGCGCCCGGAGATAAATGGCCAGTTCTCCCTCCCATGTTGACCACACCTCTACCAGGCCCCCTCCTTTCGGACCCTCGCGCGTTAGACTCCCACATGCTCTGAGCCTTTGACTCCCATTCCCACCAAGGTTCATGGACGCCTACCCCTTCACATTCCCTTCTTTCTCTTCCACCTTCCCCTTCCATCCCTCTTCCTCCCACTCTTGCTGTGATTTCCTCGTCTTCTGCAGATCTGAGTGCATACGCCTCCCCAACCTTTTGCAATCCCCTTCCGTTTCCTCTTGCCTATGCCCCTTTCCTCAACTTCCACATCTTCCTTCCTCCCACTCGCCTTTTTCCATCGCCCCCCTTTCTCTCCCCACCCTCTTCCTCTTTTGTCCCTTCCGCCTTTCATGCGAGTACTTAACTCAAAGTGAATCAGACCTACCCTCTTACACCTCATCCTTCGGTGGGATGGGATGCCACACGTGTTGAATCTAGACCCTAGAGTAGATAGAGAAAGATCTCAGTCTCGGTTATACGGACTGTATATTAGTGATGTACCTAGAGTAGATAGAGAAAGATCTAGGTACAGTAAGTAAGAGTATCTCAGATATTAGTATGAGTGGCTCACCTCAGTCTCGGTTATACGGACTGAGGTGATAGTAAACTACTGGAGGGGTTTATATAGTAAGTACGAGTGGCTAAGGGAATAAAGGAAAAAGAAATAAAGAGAACGGACAAAAGGGAGTGTTCACGGTGTCGTGACATCCCAACACTCCTCCTCACCGTGAATACTCCTCCTCGCGTGGAGTCTTGGTGAATTAGCTGAGTCCTAGGAACCCGCGGAAGCGATTGAATTTCTTTATGTCAAGAGCCTTAGTGAATATGTCGGCAATATTGTCATTGGTATTTATGTAGGAGAGGGATATTTCGTTGGATTGGACGCGCTCGCGGAGGAAGTGATGTTTGATATCGATGTGTTTTACGCGGTCATGTAGGGCTGGGTCTTCTGATAAATTTATGGCGGCGTTGTTGTCGCAGCAGATTGTGGTGGGTTTGGTGGTTGTGTGATTTATGCTGTTGAGGAGTGTGCGTAGCCAAATGCCTTCCTTTGAAGCTTCGAAAGCTGCAGTATATTCTGCTTCGCAGGATGAGGCGGCTACGGTTTTTTGTTTTCTCGCTTGCCAGGATACGACGCCCGAGCCTAGTGAATATGCGTGACCGCCTACGCTTCTCCGTGTGTCAAGACAGTTGGCCCAGTCTGAGTCGGTAAAACCTAGTAAGGATATTTGGTTCGTTCCGCCGAGACGTAGTTTGAGATTTCGCGTGCCCGATAAATAACGTACCACACGGATTGCTGCATTCCAGTGAGCATATGAATAGCAGTCAAGATATTGAGAGAGCTGTTGGACAGAGTATGTGATATCGGGACGCGTGCCGATGGACAGGTAAAGCAAACATCCAACAAGTGAGCGGTATGGGAGTTTTTTGATATCGTCCAACTCGACCTTTGACATATTTTTGTAGTTGGCGCGTCGCAATTTTAATCCGGGGTCCATTGGTAATGTGGATGATGAGGCGTTTCGCTGTCCAAATTGAGCTACAATTTTGTCGATTAAGGCCGTTTGGGAGAGCATGACTGTTTTGTTAGGTCTATCCCAGTCTACTGCTATGCCCACGACGAAGCGAACATTACCAAGATCGGATATTGTCCATGCTTCGCGCATCTTGTTTTTGAATCTCTCATTTTCGTCTTTGTTGCTTGCGATGGACAGAAAGTCGTCAACATGTACGGCGCAGATGGTGGTGCCTGTGTCAGTTTTACGATAGTAAATGCATGATTCGCAAGACAGACGGGTGAAGCCCCATGAGATCATTTCTCATTCATTGTTATGTTCCAAATACGGCCGCTTTGCTTCATCCCGTATAGGCCCCGCTGGATCTCCCATATCCAGTCTTCCTTACCGGGTTCTTCAAACTCTTGGGGTTGTTCCATGTACTGGTACTCCCCTTCAGGAAGTAATCCGTATAGGAAGGCTGTCTTGATGTCAATTTGTTGAGCATCCCAATCGAGTGTCGCGGCTATATGAAGGAGTATGCGCCAAGACTCCATACGTGCAGTAGGTGAGGTTGTTTTAGTGTAGTCTTTACCGTAGATCTGCTCGCAACCTTTGAATACGAGACGAACCTTCCAACGCATCGCTTTTCCGATCTCGTTGCGTTTGATTCTAAAGACCGGCATTCCCTTCCTGATTTTCTTTCCTTGTGGGACGTCTGATCTGGGAATTAGCTTGTACACACCCATATCCTTGAGTGACTTGAGCTCGTCACGGTACCCTTCTTCCCATCGTTTAGCATCCGCTGATGTTTTTGCCTCATTCCAAGTCCTCGGCTCGTCCTCGAATTCCAGGGTCGAGGGATCAATTTCAGGTAGTTCGGATATAGCGGATAGGGCCCGATCAATGCGATCACCCTCGACATCGCCGAGATTTAGGGTCCCAAATATCTCCCTTAACTCCGCGATGGCAGCGTTTTCGACGATTTCTGGAGAGTTGCGTATTTCTTCCTCCTGGATGTCTTGGAGGGTTTTCTTACGTTCAGCTCGAGTTTCGCGAAGTCGAATTCCGGCGTCTATGGATTGTTGGATGGCAATTTCGGTGCGGGTGGGTTTGGGTTCGTTGGTTTCCTCGGCGATACGTGATGAGCGCCTGATCTGAGCATCATCTGTTGGATTGGCCACGTGTTGGGGATCTTGGGTATTATTGATTTGTGAGAGATCATCTGGTAAGACATCTTCCTCTTCGTCATCTGACAAGATAGGAGCGGGTGTAGCATTTTGAAGGATTTCGTTTAGCGTCGATGGTATATCCTCGGTTTCAGGGAGGGAACGCGTGTGTCCATCATGGCTTTCTAGAAAGCGCACGTGATAAGAGCTTATTACTCTTTTAGATTCCCTATGGTAACATCTGTAAGTTTTTGCATTTGGATCATAGCCTATCAAGGTGCATTCAATGGAGCGGTCGAAGATTTTTGGGTTGTGTTTGTTTTGTATGAGAACGAAGACTCGACATCCTATCTCACGCATGTAAGAGTACTGTACTAATACGACCAAGTCCTCGGGCCCTATAGGGCGTGACATATTTTCACCATCTCTTCGCCGCTTCAACAGCCAATGTGATGCGTGACGAAGAGTGTGATGGCTTCGGCGCTTTTGCAAGTTGTTCAAGATGACGTTCATGTCAACTTTTCAACGAGCCAGACCAGGCTTTCGTGATGGGACAAGATGGAGTCATACTGGCAGCTGAAGAGGTTGAAGGCCAAGTACTCGACCCCACCACGGCCGGGGAGCGGGAAGGCCGAGGCCAATGTAAGGAAATCAAGAACAGGTTGTACATGCAAGAAAACCTCAGATGGTGGGACAACTCCCATCAGAAAGTAGATAATATATACACCATGTCATTTACATGCCTATGGGCGCCGCAGGGGCCAGAAAAATCAGCCATTTTAGAATAGGAAAAAATGACTTCGAAAACCGGGGTGATGCGTGACATCACCCTCACTTCACTTCCTTCGATGACTTCTGTGATGTGTGATGCGAAGTCATGGTCGTATTAGTACAGTAGTCCGGTTTTCGCCCGTGGTATTTTCACCCTTGGCATGACACTTTGACGTCACGTGAAGCCACGAAGGCCTATTATTTGGCAACGAAGAATTGGCCTCTGAGGTCATAATCACTCATGGCGGTCTCTACTAAATCCTAATGGAGAATGCATCGGGGGGCAGATCTCAGTGTCCTGGCACTGCTGAGTGTCCAGCTCTACTTAGTGTCAGAGCACTCCTGAGTGCTCGATACCAAATAGTGTCTATCAGACCGTCAACATGAAAATCTGGGTCTGGTTTTACTATTGATAGCACTTTTTTCGTCTATCTACTACGAGGTTCAAAACACTTGACAATTAGTGGACATAGCTAGCAAACTGTATAATGAACATTGACCGTCGCCCCTCGCATAAAAACTGGTAGGGCTGCAAAAGTGCAAACATATGGCGCTCAAATGTCTTCCCTTCCTCTTGCTGGTGTTCCACGGAACCGAGAGTGGTGGGCGTTGCCCCCCCACAGTCGACTGGTCTCACCGCGCCACCCCCGCACCCGATGCGACAGAACACCTATACTCCTGTCACTGCTAAAGCTGGCCCTAGCCCTGGCGGTGGAGCGATAAGCGGCCACTTGTCGGTGGTTGTATCGGAAGAACCAATCATGTCGCTAGGCTCACCACACCATCCCCGCCCCGATGCATTGTCACACCTATGCTCTTGTCACCGCTAAAGCGTGCCCCAGCCCTGGTGGCAGAGCGATGAACGACCAGTTCTGTCACCCGCCCCACAAACACAAATCACGTCACAGTCGCTCACAGGAGGACGGCGGCTCTTCTACAGCGTGCCAGGATGACAGCAACGCCCATGAGGGCGATCCCTCCCATGCCTCCAGCGACAATAGTGCTGAAAGAGGCCATAGAGCTGTGTGACTCGGTTCCATTCCCGGTGCCAGTAGCGCTGCTGGTTGCGCTGTCTTGCACGCCGCCAGTTGGGGATGCCAGGCGGACGGAATTTGGGAGGGTGCTCGCAGCTGACGTGGGCTGGATACCAATCTGACCGTTGCCCAAGATAACGTAGGTACTGTTACTTAAGATGCCGTTCATTATGACATAGAGGAATGCGGGTCCAGGTTGGAAAATTAGGGTTGGGAGGGGCTTGTGCGACATGAAGGTGTGGACATGTTGTTGAGCTGCAAGTAGCGTTGGCCCATGTTCATAGCGTGCGTTGTGACACCTCCATCAATGAGAACAACCTTGGTCGCATCTGCAGCATCATTCGATGAGCCGGTGTATGAAGTTGAGGGGATGTGTAATGTTGAAAGGGCTTCCACCACAAGAAATGATATTGGGAACGCCAGAAGGCAGTGGGCGGTTTGTTGCGTTGAAATACGGCAGGTGAGGTATCTCAGGTTTGTACGTTGTTGGGAAGATGGTTGAAGGATTGATATCGTAGTTGGGGTTGGAACCTGCAATCATAGCGGACGCATCTGGAAGGAGCCATGGCGGAGGAGTGGTAAAGACGGGGAATGGTGGATGCCTGCAAACGGGCATTAGACCAGTGATTTCCTGCAGGCACGTTGGGGTGGTCCATAGTATGGCCTTCAATCATGTCTTCGTCTTGCAGACTGGTGCTGAGCCATCCGCGGGTTCAAACGTTCAGGAGTGATTCACCGACAATCCTGGGATGCGGGTTGATTCCATGGCTCAACGTAGGGAAAACGATGATCTTCGTAGTTGTATGAGGGCATGTCTGATGGTTGGGACATAATTGTTTGCTGGAGTAAGAAGTAACCTGGCAGCTGCACCAGATGCGGGGTAGACGCGAACAAAAAGCAGTTTCGATATTGGCATGCCCGGCGGCTAGGCAATGCATGACGGCGCTATCGTGGGGATGAGGAGAGGTTGGCGAGGGCCAGGCTGCTGAGAGGCGCCGTCGTAGGACCTGCAGTACGTGAGCTTCGTAACGAGCATGATGGGGGACGACAATGTTGAACGTTTCAACATTGTGTCACATGTCCATAAAATCGCGTGAGGGAATGTCCGGGCCGGTCCGCTTGAGGGAATAAAAACATAAAACATTTTTAGCACACTCAATTCTGAGTAGAATATTCTATCTTTCAACAAAAATGTAAAGTGATCTTTCCAAAACATTTTGAGATAGGTAACTTTTCGAAATGGTTAAAAAAATAAAAGTCTGACTGAACCCAAGAGTTGAAGACGATTTCGTTTATAAACTGAGGATACCATTGCAAGTTATCGACGGACCACCCTGAAAAGTACCGATCTAAATTTGTGCAACGAATGATTGGATTCTTCTGACTACTTTACTGAAATGTTCAAGCATTTAGGAAGAGGAATGGGTCCCGTAAATTAACTTGTGTTAAAAGAATCTCCGAGTTCGTCATGATCAATGATATCTACATTACAAAATATGTACTTCTAAAACCTGTCCCAAGGTCCATGCACCCAGGCCTGCTAAGTTTCCTACGACGACCGCTGCACCCCAAAAAGTCAAGTTCTCAAATCCGTTCTACCATACAGATGTAAGCTAAATTGGGAATAAGACCAAAAGCGAACTAACAGCAGGGCTCCTTCCATCCACCTCAGTTTTGCCAGCAGCTCTGGGTTCACGTCCTTTCGCGCAAGACGTTCCGATTCAACGCTAACGTCAAGATTCGTCAATGAGCATCCTGGCGCGCACAAAAGAGCGCGTACTTGTTGGATGGAAACTGACGACTGATAATAAGCAACTTCAAACTACACGTATCGTCAATTGAAGACTACGAAGATTTCAGTTGCGCGGTTACTCACCTTGGCGAAACCGGAATGTAGGCCAATGGCACTAGTAATAGGATATATATCACCAACAACTGAATAAACCCCAATCGCAGCCGCTTCCGGCTCAGCAAACAGAGCGGCTGCCGTACTTCTCTCAGATCGCAGGTCGGAAACAGAGCCATAAACTGTGCGAGTGCTTGCGCCGACCCAGACAGAGAAGCCGATTGACGTTGACGCAGTTATGTTAGTCACCTTGGCTCATTAGTAATGGGCCACCCTGCCCTGACAATCCATCAAATGGTAAGGGCCTAGCCGGACAGCCGGTTTGATTACCGGACCCCATTGTCAAAGGGGCGGCCGGACCCTGAACAATCCACCAGTAACTATGTGTGGGCCGTCAGCAACAATGTCCCATACCACTGGAGCGGCTGGGTGTACCTTGAATGTCATAACCCAGTGCGGGGCTGCCCTCCGCCGGGGTGTTGGTGACACGCCGGCGGCCATCATCCAGTTGAATACTTAGGATTACAAGTCTGGCTTATATCAATCATGCATAATGTTATCAACCTATGTATGCTGTTTGCTACAATTTGAGTGGAATCACTCTGCCAGACTAAGCACTGCACATTGTTTCTGAAACACTCCACTGGACTAAGCACCACACATTGCCTCTGCAAAAATGACACATATTGGAATGATCTGTTGGAAGAAGCTTCAATTTAATCTGCAAAAGTATTTGAGTACACCAGCAAGGCGATTCCTCTGCAAATATTGCTCCACTGGTTATATAATTTTTTTATGGTACACCGCCGGACCAACCACTGCACATTGACTCCGCAAACATAGAAAAAAAATTATAACGAAGTTTGACACATTTACACTGAAAAGATATCTAAGTACACAATACCTCTGCAAATATTGCCCCACCGGTGGTGTCATTTTTTATGATATGCTGCTGGGCCAGCCACCGCAAATCGCCTCCGCATTTATATTGAAAATTTATAATAGTGTGTTAGAATACTTTTGACATGTTTATACTAAAAACATATTCAAGTACACGATACCTCCACAAATATTGCCCTGCCGGCGGTGTCATTTTTCATGATACACCGCCGGGCCAGCCACCGCAAATCGCCTCCGCTTTTATATTGAAAATTTATAATAGCCTGTTAGAATATTTTTGACATGTTTATACTAAAAACATATTTAAGTACATGATTCCACCGCAAATATTGCTTCGCCGGCGGTGTCATTTTTATGATACGCCGCTGGGCCAGCCACCGCAAATCGCCTCCGCTTTTATATTGAAAATTTATAATAGCCTGTTAAAATATTTTTGACATGTTTATACTAAAAACATGTTTAAGTACACGATGCCACTGCAAATATTGCTTCGCCGGCGGTGTCATTTTTATGATACGCCGCCGGGCCAGCCACTGCAAATCGCCTCCGCTTTTATATTGAAAATTTATAATAGCCTGTTAAAATATTTTTGACATGTTTATACTAAAAACATGTTTAAGTACACAATGCCACTGCAAATATTGCTTCGCCGGCGGTGTCATTTTTTTATGATACGCCGCCGGACCAGCCACCGCAAGTCACCTCCGCATTTATATTGAAAACTTATAATAGCCTGTTAGAATATTTACATCTTTACAGCTAAAAAGATATTTAAGTACACAATATCTCTGCAAATATTGCTTCGCCGGCGGTGTCATTTTTTTATTATACGCCGCCAGGCCAGCCACCGCAAATCGCCTCTGCTTTTATATTGAAAATTTATAATAGCATGTTAGAATATTTTTGACATGTTTACACCGAAAACATATTTAAGTACACAATGCCTCCACAAATATTGCTTCGCCGGCAGTGTCATTTTCTTTATGATACACCGCCGGACCAGCCACCACACATTGCCTCTGCTTTTATATCGAAAATTTATAATGGCCTGTTAGGATGTGTTTGAGACATTCACACCAAAAACATATCTAAGTACACAATACCCCCGCAAATATTGCTCTGCCAGTGGTGTCATTTTCTTATGATACTCCACCAGACCAGCCACTGCACATTGCCTCCACTTCCATCTTGAAAAATGTGTAATAGCCTGTTAGAATATATTTGACACATTTACCCTGAAAATATATTTGAGTACACAATCCCTCTGCAAATATTGCTCTGCCGGCGGTGTCATTTCTTTATGATACTCCGTTGGACTACCCACCACATAGAACACCCTGCCAAGCAAAGCACTACACATTGCCCCAAAAACACCACCAATCTAATGGTCCTTCAAACTTTACCTGTGCACACTTTCTCTCAATATGAGCTCTGGCTCTGATAGCCAGAGATAACCAAGTATGCATTATACAGGACCAGAAAAGGGTGTTGCGGCAACAAGGATGGTTCGGCTATTTTGCTTGTTGCCAGGCAGGGACCATCAAAGTTTCAGTTTGTGCCTGAGACATTTCCAAATTGAGGTGATGCGCTTGGTGCATGGGCCCTCCGCCGCATGCAAACAGACCCTGCATCCCGACAAACAACGACGTACTCACCCAATTTCAATCCATGTAACCTGAAAACCAGCCAGGTGATAGACCTCAATGCCATGGTAATTACCATGTTAAAATCTTCAAGAGATGTTTTGTTTTTGTCAACAAACACAGAAAAGAGGGTTTTATGTTGATAATCTCTATCAAACCTTGATTGCATTGTGGCATTACAACAAAAATCATCAAGACTTTTTTTTTCCCCGAACAACTTATCGTCGGGCCTAGCTCGTTGGAATTGTCCCTTTTCAAGCTTTTCAAGGGTGGTTTTTACATGAGTCAAAAGTCATTATTACATGTTGCGGGGCTGAAACAACCTGTGAAATGGTACTTTTTATGATAGAAACCATCAAGACTTTTCTTTTCCCCAAACAACTTATTGTCGGGCCTAGCTTGTTCGAATCCTGACTTCTCCAGCTTTACAGAGGTGGCTTTTACATGAGGTAACAGCCATTATTATGTTCTGCAGAGCTGAAACAGCTTGTAAAAAGTTAAAATTTACAATGAACACCATCAAGACTTTTTCTTTTCCTAGGTAACTTACTGTTGGGTCTAGCTTGTTCAAATCCTGCTTTCTCCAGCTCTCCAGAGGTAGTTTTTATGTGGGTTGACAGTCATTTTTACATTCTGTGCAGCTGAAACAATCTGTGAAAAGGTATTTCACATAAGTGACTCTTCAAAACACACTTGTGAGCATGTACAGAGGTTTATATACTTTCTTCCAAACCCCTTTGAAGGATCCAGATGAGTCTCCCCTCTGTAGTCTATCCACTGCAGCTGCAATATACCCTCCGCAATTTACCTCCTGCAATATACCCTCCGCAGCCACAATCTACCCTCTGCAATATACCCCCTGCAATATACCCTCTGCAGCTGCAATATATCCTCCACAATATACCTCCCGCAATATACCTCCCGCAATATACCTCCCGCAATATACCTCCCGCAATATACCTCCCGCAATATACCTCCCGCAATATACCCTCCGCAGCTGCAATATACCCTCTTCAATCTACCTCCCGCAATCTACCTCCCGCAATATACCTCCCACAATATACCCTCCACAGCTGCAATATACCCTCCACAATCTACCTCCTGCAATATACCCTCCGCAGCCGCAATATACCACAATATACCCCCTGCAATATACCCTCTGCAGCTGCAATATATCCTCTGCAATATACCTCCCACAATATACCTCCCACAATATACCTCCCACAATATACCTCCCGCAATATACCTCCTGCAATATACCTCCCGCAATATACCCTCCACAGCCGCAATATACCTCCCATGATATACCTCCCGCAATATACCCTCCACAGCTGCAATATACCCTCCACAATCTACCTCCTGCAATATACCCTCCGCAGCCGCAATATACCACAATATACCCCCCTGCAATATACCCTCCACAATCTACCTCCTGCAATATACCATCCCCAGCAGTGCCATGTTTGAAAAAAAAAAAAAACATTGCTCCAGCGGTGCCATTTCAAAAAGTAATACATTGCCCCGGCGGTGCCATTTTTAAAAATAATACATTGTGCCAGCAGTGCCATTTTTAAAAAAATACATTGCTCCGGCGGTGCCATTTTAAAAAGGAATACATTGTGCTGGCAGTGCCATTTTAAAAAAATACATTGCTCCAGCGGTGCCATTTCGAAAAATAATACATTGCCCCGGCGGTGCCATTTTAAAAAATAATACATTGTGCCAGCGTGCCATTTTAAAAAAAATACATTGCTCCGGCGGTGCCATTTTAAAAAGTAATACATTGTGCCGGCGGTGCCATTTTAAAAAAATACATTGCTCCGGCGGTGCCATTTTAAAAAAATACATTGCTCCGGCGGTGCCATTTCGAAAAATAATACATTGCCCCGGCGGTGCCATTTTAAAAAATAATACATTGTGCCAGCGTGCCATTTTAAAAAAAATACATTGCTCTGGCGGTGCCATTTTAAAAAGTAATACATTGTGCCGGCGGTGCCATTTAAAAAAAATACATTGCTCCGGCGGTGCCATTTTAAAAAATAATACATTGTGCCAGTGGTGCCATTTTAAAAATAATACATTGCTCCGGCAGTGCCATTTTAAAAAGTAATACATTGTGCTGGCAGTGCCACCTATGCCGGCGGTGAAAAAAATACATTGGTCTTGCGGTGCCTCTTTGAAAAAACTGCACTGCTGCAACAGAGCTTTATTATATATATATATTGCTCTAGACCTCCAACACAGCTATTCAAAAAGTGTCTCTTATGAAAAGGCAATGTGTTTTTATTGGAAGGTGTTCTGCTGGTCTGTTATATTCAGCTGTATATCTGGGGGGACATGATATGGACAATAGTTAATGAAGACTGCTTGTGTTTCAAAAGAAATTACAGTATCTCATCACCTTGCAGTAGGACTCTCATTGTGATTAATCATTCAGTATATTTTTCAGTTGTAATGGCTCAAATTCATGACATTTAACTGATGACTGCAGCCCTATCACTATGTATGATCACCATCTATGTTTACATGGTACGCCGCAACTTGTGCCGCCAGAGGACAGGGTACACCGCAACTCTCCCCGCCGGGCATCAGGACATCTCCGCCGGCGAGACACTATGCCATTGGTGAAAAGGACAGCCAGCACATGCTAGTGAGTCCCTGTAAGGATTGCGGCCGCACCATCACTAAAGGCACATCATAAGATTCGGGCCGTCCGGCTGGGCCCATGTAGTATGGTGTTTTGTCACATCCGGCTACTCCATTAGGTAAGGCACAACGTGACTAACATATGTGGTTGACGAGCGGATTCTAGAATGACGTGAGTCCCCTTTGTGAAATATCACAGCGCAGTCAAGACAATGGCTTACCTCGAGTGTGCTGTCCGTTCAGTTCCGGGAATCAATTCATCGTTTCAAATGTGGATGACAAGAACCTCGACCAATCCATTGGCCACACCAGCTTGATGTAACTCCGGGGCTAAAGACACCGCAACGAAGCCGTGCGTCTGTGTCGTCTGTAGGGCCTGCCCAACAATCGACATCAGTTGGGAGGGCACTGACATAGGCCAAGAACATACTTGTTTTCAGCACCTGAGGAGGGAGGTGGAGGAGCAGTCAAGATTGGGAGGTGCGGGCTTGTTGTGCAGAGGAGGGTGGAATTTGAGGGAGCTGTGAAAATCGGCTGTCATCGACAGTTGGTTTCGTTTAGAAGGAGTGGGTGACTGTGGGTATGCAAGAGAACGCACTCATACTCGGTAGCTGAATGTAGAGTCATCTATGAAAAGAGTCGTTAGCGCCGTCATAGAGAAGTTTTATATGAACTCACTTCAAGTCGACATATTTCGTCAAGGGAACGCCGCCATGCAAGTAAGGACTCGACAAGCAAATATATCGGCACCCGAACACGACCCGCCGAGCCACTGTGCAGTACATCCATCTTCGGAAAAAAGTTTGCAGATATGAAGATGGATGTTTGAAAGAGCCGTGTCACGGTGCCTTCAGATGCTGTGGCCTCCATGGTCCGGCCACTCATTTCGAGCGATGGTCACACTGTGAGGGTTGTTAAGATGAAAAAGAGAGACAAAAAGACAACAGAGCTCAACCATAGAATGAGGAGTGATGTCGATGGTGGTTTGTAGTAACGGCAAGTGCCATCAAACCCGCCTTCGGATCGAAGCGGAGAAGCAAGATCATGATCAGTGCCTATTCTTAGCGAGCGCGCTGCCGTCGGTCTAGTAGTGCATCCCGCCACTTTCAGTGCTTAATGGCACTTTCGTAGAGATCTCGATGTGATTCTGACCTATTTATAGGTGGCAGCGCCGAGTGACCGAGGTCTTCAAGGCCAATTACCTATTGCCAAAGAATTGGCCTTAGAAGGCTTCGATCACTAATAGCTGTCATGCCTTAGGTGGGTATTTTTCCCAAGGTGTTATACCTCCTGGAAGTGAACGTGTGAGAGTTTTGGAATGAAGATGCGCTGCTGTCAGATAAAATTCATCCCATAAATAGGGAGGGCAGTCAGCGTAAATGCGCATAGTTCGGGCTTTGGCCATAAGGGTCCGATGCATTCGTTCTACACGTCCTATGTGAGCAGAGGTGTAGGGCGCTGTGAAGCGCTGTTCGATACCACGGGACTTCAACCATTCGTTCATTTTGTCGCTCTTTAGCTCCCCTTGATCGGTGATGTAGGTACCAATTTTCTGACCGGTTTCAGATTCCCTTGCTAACTCCCATGCCATTAGTTCTGGGAACGCATCATCCTTATTTTTCAAGGGAATCGACCACAATTGACTTGTGTAGTCGTCTACGATATCCATGACATACTCATTTCCCGCACGAGATCTCAGGTGCTGTCCTGATAAATCAACCCACACCTTCTCCAACACCCTTGTAGCCTTATGCCCCGGCCCCTCCTTGCGTGTCTTTGGTACTGGTGTCTTTGTCTGTTTACCAAGCACGCAAAATTCACATTTAGGTGGATTTGTGGGGGGAAAGCTGGCAGGCATACCTGGGATTAAGCCGTTCTTCGCCATTTCTCGTACAGCTTGGTAGTTTGCATGGCCAAGACGACGATGCCATGTTTCGAGATCGGGCGCATGAGATATAGTAAAGGCGTGTTCAGCGTGAGGAGATAGAGGGTTGAGGGAATAGAGGTTTTTGGTGGGAAGGAGTGTGCCGTGGGCAATTGTCGCACCGGAAGATTTGTTGGTAATCCAACAGGTAGCTTCGTCGAAATGAGCAACGGCTTGGCTGTCGCGTGCAAGTGTGCTAACCGAGATAAGCCGCACTGCTGCATTAGGAATGAATAAAACATTTTCCAAGATTATATGCGCTCCGCGCGCAATGCGAAGTTTGATATTACCCAGCCCGATGGCAGTAACAGATGATCCGCCTACGCCTTTAACAGATCGAGCTGCGATTGGACGAAGCGTGAGGAAGTCGCTTTGTTCTGGGGATATGTGAACGGTTGCTCCCGTGTCGACGTAGAATGGAAGATCGTCGAGAGAGATGGGGGTGCGCTTGTTTTGTTGGAGTGGAGAAATTTCAGAGATAGCGGCGATGTCGACAGGTTTAGTGTGCTTTCTCCAGTCCAGTGAGGTTGTAGGCTCCTCCTCAAGCGCTAACCAGCCACTCCATTCTATGTTCTCCAAGGAGTCAGGGAGTATAGATTCCGGAAGGTCCGATGCGAGGCCGGCAAACTCAGTCTTTGAGCTACTGGGAGCAGAGATGTCGGATGGGTCGACGTGGATAATGAAGGCTTTGCCTGTGGAGTCCTTCACGTTCACGGCAATTTTTCCGGTGTTGCTGTTGGACTTTGTAGCGTTACTGGTATTTCCTCGAGCTTTTTCGCGATCCCTCTTACGCGCGTCTTTGGATTCTTGGATTGTTTTGCCTGCCATTCCCCCTCCTGGGGAGATGCAGTATAAATCCATGTGGCCCTCACGTTTGCAGTTACTGCAAATGGGAGTGCTATAGGACTTCGTGCGGACGGCAAGAGCGACGTCGGATGTGGAGAATGATTTTGTCGCAGAATGGAGGGTTTCTTCGCTCTCTAGGTAGTGACGAATATCCTTTGATGTGTATTCTTTGTCCTTTGTCGAAGCGCGTAAATCACGTAGAATGCTGGAGCGGATATGGGGAAAATCTTCGAGAGAGTTGATGATCGCAATGCAGCGGAATAGATCAGCTGTGAAATCCCCCATCGCAAAAGCTTGGTCTACGGCGTCGCAAATTTCGCGACACGTTTGAGGGAGTGGCGTACCTTTCTTGCACTTAATATTAAGAGCAGTGCGCAAGAGATCCACCTGTCGAACTGGCCCCTCATTCTGGTGTCGCTCCCTTAGTGTGTCCCATGCTGCTTTGGCCCCCTTTGCCA
This sequence comes from Laccaria trichodermophora, assembly GCA_018417955.1. Classification (NCBI taxonomy): domain Eukaryota; kingdom Fungi; phylum Basidiomycota; class Agaricomycetes; order Agaricales; family Hydnangiaceae; genus Laccaria; species Laccaria trichodermophora. Next base: position 193,674 of record JACTVC010000034.1, read on the forward strand.
TATCCAATTCCGCTTCGTCGTCGTCGGAGACGTTCATTGCGATGGCCGTATAGGCGAAGCGGTCATTCTCCACCCAGTTTTCACAGGCACGAGGTTCAGTCGTAGGGGATGGTTTGGATTTTTCACCAAGGACGTAGCTGAGGAGACCGTTGATGGCGAGATAATGTGTCATATCTTTGCTCCATTTCTTGTAGTTGGATTTGAGTTTGTCAAGCTTTTCGCCGACGAAAACGTTGTTTGGGCGAGTAAGGGATATCGAGGGACGAAGTGCGTCGGCTTTAAGCAGTGCCTCGTCGAGGGAAAGACTGGCGGCGGCGACGGATTCCTTTGGCGCCATGACGAGAAAGAGACAGAGAACAAAGACAGTTGGACGCGTCTAATTTACGCGTTCGGAACGCGTTTGATGTGACAAGATTAAAATCTAGGGTTAGGTTCTTCGGTCACCACGCGTGACTATAGGCCCATAACCTGTTGAATCTAGACCCTAGAGTAGATAGAGAAAGATCTCAGTCTCGGTTATACGGACTGTATATTAGTGATGTACCTAGAGTAGATAGAGAAAGATCTAGGTACAGTAAGTAAGAGTATCTCAGATATTAGTATGAGTGGCTCACCTCAGTCTCGGTTATACGGACTGAGGTGATAGTAAACTACTGGAGGGGTTTATATAGTAAGTACGAGTGGCTAAGGGAATAAAGGAAAAAGAAATAAAGAGAACGGACAAAAGGGAGTGTTCACGGTGTCGTGACATCCCAACAACACGATATTGATGTCGAATGTTCGTCTTTAGGAGATGGACCTCGGCGTCATTGTTCCAACGTGACCAATTACAACTCATGCACCTCCGTCCTCGTCGGAGGATTTGAAACTCCGTGGGTTTGGATAACTTTGGAAACACGAATACTAAAACCCACAGTGCCCAAGCCCAAAAACACGCTATTCCGCCCCTTCGCCTCCATGACTTTGACGTCATCCCCTCCGATTTCAACGCCGAAAGAATACCAAGGAGGCAAGTTGTGGTGAATGCTCGACCATGGCTCCCCATGCAGGACTCTAGTGCTTGTTTTGGTGAAGACGGATACGGAGAGTCAAGGCCGTCGTGGAGGGTGACAGATCTTGGGAGCGTATACCGATCTGGAGGTGGGGGTTGAGCTTTGACACGGAGCTGGGTATTCGCATGCGGGAACTGGGTTTTCGGATGCGGGGGAGGTGGAGCGTGGACGTGGCCGTGGGCATGCTGCCGTTGGTTGGTGTAGGAGGTATGACAGCGTCGCATTCGATGGGGAGGAGATGTAGGTTTGAGCGAGCCGGTGACGGAATTAAGCTCAAGCTAATTGGGCTTTCGTCGTAGTTGGTCATGTACGCTATTTGTCTTTTCTCATTGGGGTGCGACTGAGCCTCATCAGCGTTCTGCAGGTTCGGATCCATTGCAGCCTTCATTGGTTTACACTTGGCTATGCAGCTCATGTACAACGCTCTGTCAGTCTATCATGCTTGCTAAAACGTTGACTGCCGGAAGCTCTCTTCTTTACAGGTCCAACATCGTCGGTGGACATAATAACTTATGCAGCTTGGGGTGGAGCGTAGATGGCTGCTTTTAGAATGCAATTGGCGATATTGGGTGGGACGCAGCTCACATGAGATTATAACCAGACATCGGTTATCTTGTCGACATTCATGGCGGTCCGAATGCCGGTTCGATGCCGGCTTGTTTTCCACAGGCTGTGTCTTGCAACAAAGCGACTTTGCTTTCACCATCTACCTCAGATCACTTCACCTAAGCACCGTCGAGTAGGTGGAGGGTCATTAATCATTCACTACGACGAATCCGCGTTGAACAAAGGTACTAGACTTTGTTATTCCCAGATAACCCTTGACAGTCGATGCCCAGCTCTCAGAACTCCAACAGAACTCTGCACAGTTCGAGTCCATGGGCGATGCCACCACTGAATCAAGACTCGGATGATGAGATCGTTGTGATCATTCCGAACGACGGAATCCTGCCATTTGATAACCTGCAGACTGACAGAGAGCTCAATGAGGTTTATGGGCAGGTTCCGCCATGTGACATGGGCGGTTACTCTAACCATTCTTTTGGAAACAGTGAGTTATCAGGTGAAGATTCGGAAATGTAGATCATATTCTCTCAGGCAATTGGTTTGCAGGTGCAATAAAACGGCAGCGAACGTTAGAGATGAAGGCTTCAAGGACCGGCGTATATCCAGACATATCCCGCGCTCTGGACTTTCCCATTGAGCTTCTCCTCGAGGTTTGTCCAGAACTCAGGATCTTTCCGATCAAGCGACTGAGCCACGTACCAATTAGATCTTCGAATTCCTTCACCCTATTGACCTTTATTCTATTGTGCGCTCATCGAAGAAACTGAGGGATATTCTCCTGAATCGGCGGGCATCGGCTGTGTGGAAGGAGGCCTTTAAGAGCTCTGCTGATGTTCTGCCGCCGTGTCCTCATGATCTGTCCGAACCTCAATGGGCTTCGATGTTGTTTGGGCCGGCGACGTGTGATGTAAGCTGTTTCATCCTTGGAGATTCGCATTGGTACTGATCAAGGGCGTAGGATTGTGGAAGGAAGGGTGCCATGATCGATTTTCACCTACAATGGCGTCTTTGTCGGTTCTGCATGGTAAGCAAATATTGAGTTGTGATGATTCCAATTTACTGGAGGGTCTTTTTGAATTATTCAGTATGCTATGTATGTCGACAGGCCTACCCTTGATCCTGATGGATCTTGGAGCGAAAACATCCTCTGGAAGTGCATCCCATCGACTTACCGCCGAGGTCCATTTCTTCGTGTCTTCGATAAATCGCTTTGACCGACTGCCGAAACTAGACCCTTTATTTTACCCAACTGAGTTGGAATATGACGAAGAGCCCAATTATTTGATGCGGGATATCTGGAACATGAATGTGAAGCTTTCCACTTTTATCTCGGATCTCAAAACTCCTGGCGTAGAAGCAGCGTTTGAGGAATTTCGGCACTTCGTAATCGACAAAACGAGTCGTCGCCTTGAAGTAAAATACACTCCTCCTTGTCAAGGTCATTGTGCTGATGTCATTGTACAGGATGCAAAGAAGGCCAACGCGTATATGGTGCGGATGGCCATACAGGTTTCGGAAGAACAGGAGGAAAACTTGAAAAGATTGATTACTCGGTAAACATATTTCTGGCATCTTCCTCCCACAGATGTTGACGACAGACTTTATTACTACTAGACATACTTCTGTCCTTTCACGACGCGGCCACGATCAAGTGGATTTGAATTTTGCATCGGCCGAGCTTCTTGGTCGATATTCGTACAGTGAAAAATTCAAGGTCAACTACCGTTGTAAGCTTCTCTCTTCACAAATTTATCCTCCTTCTAAAAGTTGGAGAAAGCTTTAAAAAAGCTTGCTCTTGACGTCTTATACATTTCCGAGGCCCACAAGGTTCGAAGGTTGGCAGAACATCGACGCTTGTTGGTCTTCGCAAGAAAAAAGTTGGTGAATGACCTATATACCACTCACCAAAGGACACTTCCTCCCATTTCATGGTCACATTTACCAAATGAGGCTGTGTTCTTGGAGGAAAGTCCATTTGCGGTTTTCATTGCTTCGGAATCAAACGAAATAGGACAGCTGCCAGAAGGGTCGGTGCAATCTGATTTGGTACCTTTCCTCAGTTCTTGGATCCAAGCCCGAGAAAGCGAAATCTACACCAATTTCTATGCTATGATGGCATCACCAAATAGCACGAATTTGGAGCTCGCCGTCAATGTTTTCGTCTGTCCCATATGCGATATTGTCGGGACGACACGCCACACTTCGGTCTTGGTCGGCTTGAAAGACTTGCGCTCTCACTTTAGGTGCCTTGATTCGCTCAACTTCAACTTTAGTTTTGAGGGACTAGCTTGCGTGCTCACATTAGTTGGTCTTTTGGATATGGACCCGGCAACGGCAACTGTGGGTGATTTAGACGCAAGGGACGCTCGGTTTTTCTGTGAGACCTGCGAAATATCGGGGAATGAGGGGGCCTCTGGCAAACAGGCTTTGAGATGGCGAGAATGTGTAAGTCGTACAATTCGACGATGTGCAAAATTAATGTGAGATTGCATAGATCTCTCATGTTAACGATCGGAAATTTTTGCCAGACGGGGGAGGCCATCGCCTTGCATCTTGGGCGCTTCTAACGACAGAGGCAACAGAATCCATCAGAAGACGTGAACAACCCTACCCGAATCCTCAGGACCATATCTGGTGTTGCAACCACTGTCCCGAACACTACGACGACGCCACGACAAAGACAAAGGCACTCCGCCATGCAAGGGCAGAGTACGTATCCCTCTATTTTCACGAGAAAACAAACATTTCATGTGCTCAACTTGAAGGCATTTCATTGACCGGCCTCGCGTCAACGTTGATGTAATTTACGACAGACGACATTTGATCCCTCCCCGAAAGCCTGTTTCTGTCGGATACGATCCACCAGAGATTTATCAATGCGGAAAATGCCCAGACACAATCAACCGTCTCTGGCAGATTGACCGTCTCAAACGTCATATGCTCGATAAGCAAGTTTAGAATGACTACCTGCTTATAAATCGATAACTAACTGTCGTTCTGAAGACATCAACTTACGAACCCAGGTCCGAATGACTGGAGAGTGGTGAAAATTGTAGAGAAGGCTTGTCAGACAACTCCAGTCAGGCTCAAAGTCAATCGAAAATGGGAAAGCAGAAAGAGGCTCGGTTTGGAAAGCGATACACTTGGCTGACGGGAGACTGTAAGATTTTAGACCATTGGTGGACTGTTGTTGTACATCCCCCTGTACCTAGGAAGATAATTTTTGTCAGAGTAAAGCCCTATGAATCCCTTGTACCAGATCCTATATACTGCAAAGCCACCTTCATTCCCTGTGCCCTCAACGACTCCACTTTGGCAAGGCCACCGATCTCATTGATACTCTCATCATAGCCGTGAACCGCAACTAATTTGAGTTGAATGGCATCACCGGTACCGCCAACATTATACCTCGCGTCAAGCATATCCAAAAACGCGTGGCTATCAAGCATAATAGGACCGACATATCGGAGGGATACGAGGTTCGGCAGAAGACGTCGTGAACTTGAACCCGCATGTGCGCTTGCAAGCGCAGATGAATGGAGTGCATCTATGAATATATTGGAAAATGGAGGGGCACGCTCGTTGTTATCCAGTTCAAGCTCAGAAAGGTTGTGTAGTTTCGATAAAACCTCCACCATTTCTTTTTCCGAAAGGATGTAACCGACGAAGGAAAAGCGCGTTATGGATTCTGCACAGCCAGAGCGGGCGATGAGAGCGCAGATAGAGCGAAGAAAATTGGAGCTACGCCGAGGGGAAAGCGCAGCTACATCATTGAGGTGGGGTGCTGAGATGCTGTCCATGAACAAATTTACTTTAGCATTGGAACCGATATGGAGCGAAGTTACGTTAGTTGTAATGGGACCGGATGGCATTGATGGTCGATAGAAGCCTAAGTCAAGTTCGTGCAATGCGAGATGCGCAAGACTTGAGCATCGTTCAACAACCGTCAGGCACGTTTGTATATCTCCCGCTGTGATGCTAAGCTCAGTCAACTGGCTCCACGGAAGCGACATTTTTCCCAAATTCTCCGCCTCGTGATAAGCAAGTTTAAAAGCAACCGAACGAAGCCGAGGTGCAACTGAAAAAACCTCTGGACTGTATGTGAGTGCACCTTTAATCGTGAGCCGCTCAAGGAGAGGAATTTTGCCCCGCACTTTGTGGTAGGCTAGCAACTCCTCTGGGACGATAAGCAAGGGGGTGCCGGCATTGAAAAAAAAGACCCGGGGTCGATTTTTTTTTTAAGGCGACCTTGAGGTGGACTAACTAACTAACGTAATCAGGAACGTGTCTATATATAGTAATATGACATCATTTGTGAGCGCTCTCCCCGCGTCTTGCACGAGTCGTGCAGGCACAATTCCGGGGTGCTTGCACATGTTCCACACTTTTAGATGGAACTAGGCATATAACGTGAGTTGGAAAATCACTCAGTTAATACAATGTACTTACCCAGTGTTTCTCGCACACCTTGTTCGCATATGAGAATTTGATGAGGATACACGGTTACCACAATCTGGACAGATTGCGAAGCCCTCCGCATCAAGAACAGCTGGCTCCATCTCAATGGTGTGATACATACTGTAGATTTTAGGATATTGTTGGTCAACAGTAATTTAAGTAATGTCAAAAAAATGCCCAAATATAGCAGGAATTAATGAATGTCTTATATCACGGTGCTTGATGGCCTCTATTGGAGCTGTATTCCTCCCGGCACATTCTGTAGTTACTATATTATGCTGCAAAGTACTCAACTTAATGATCGAAGGCCCTCTGCCCAAGGTGTCCTTTTTTTTTTTTCACAGCCTGTGGCTGGACTAACTAACCGGGTCCCGGTACGGGATTCCCGGGCCGGCACCCCCTTGACGATAAGGGTGATGGAGCGCCATTGCTCAGAATGCGCAAGCACCAAATCGAGAGTGTCTGGCGGAGGCGTCCATTCTTCCAGGTCCTCGCTGGGATACGTGACGACGATGGAGAGTGGCCGATTCTTCGCTCGCCGTAGCCAACTTTCCAGTAGATCTGACTGGACATCCTCAGGCTTCTCTTGCTCCAAGAACATTGTGACAGAGCTCCAGAGGTCAGATGCTGCCCACGCAATGGTACGCCAGTTGTGACAGATACTCCCGATGCGTAGGGGCGTCAAATATTTACCGCCCTCGCTACAAGCGAGAAGGAAGATATAAGTCATGAGCTCTTCTGGTCCATAGTGTTGCCGAAGTTCGGTTCAGTCCGGTTCAGACCCCCTTTGGTCCGAACCTGAACCTGAACCTCCTACAAATTTTCCGAGCCTGAACCGAACCCGAACCGTGCGTTCGGTTCGGGTTCGAACCTTCTGAACCTTGTAATTTTTTAAAATCAAAATTTTCGCCTTTTTTCGTGTCCAAATGCTTCGAAACACATGTGTAATCTCTAAAAATCAGTTATTTATGCAATGCCGTGGCACAAACCATGTTTGATAAGCCAAATAGATATTATACAAGTTGCAACAGACCCCAACAAGTGCACGTGTGGGAAAGCGACCTAAAATATGGCCATCAACCATCAGGATTGATACTTTACATTTAAATACTGTAGTTGTTACAGATCACAATAGTTTTGAACGAAAAAATTGCAAAAAAATGTCCAAAACAGAGGGAAAGTAGGCCCCCCAAGGGCTAAAGGTTCAGAGGTTCGGTTCAGTCCGAACCTGTTCTCCAGAAAATTTCTGGAGCCCGAACCTGAACCTGAACTCGAACCGAACTTTGTGTTCGGTTCAGAGGGTTCGGGTTCGAACCGAAGTTCTGGACTGAACTTCGGCAACGCTACTTCTGGAAGTCGCGTGAAGGGAATTTGGGCGTTCCACCGTCGTTTGGCTTCTATGCTCCGTTTCGCGAGATCGTTCATGGAGTCGCGGTGCCTTTGGATTTCCGCCTTGGTGAGATAGTCGAGCTCCTGGATTTCTGCCATGATTTTGGCAGAACTTTCTTCTCCCTGCATTACTCTGCCTAGCTGTCAGTGCGTGCTCGTACTCGGCAAATTGATTGGGGATAACTCACTTCTCAAAGAACCTAAGATTGCCTGTGTTCATAATAGCCTGGGGTCTGAGAAGAAGGTGATATGTTCAATCCAAAACGTGGTTGATCTTGAGCAGATATGATGGGCTTGATATTTGATGTGAGGTTGCCTGTGTTTCGTTATTCAACAAAAACACTGGCTAGGTATCTCGTAAAAGAGTAGGAGAATAAGAGTGCCAGAGTGCCAGAGTGTCCAGTACCTCGACCTTCCACACTAGAAAAGGTCTTGGGTGAGTCAATCCTGAGTCAATCATCGCCTGCACGTGACCAACTCCCTAAACCCACCTTCCACCAATACCATCTGCACCAAACTCAATTGCCGTTGAAACGAGAGCCGGTCAATGTTGTTCTTAGAAAACATATCCTTAGAAGGCAGAGTTGTTGGGCTTGAACATTTGAGAGGGTGGTCGAGAACATGGCTGGTTGAATTTGATTCGTGGTGATAGGTATGTTCCATGTTCTCTCTGTTACTTTGCTCTTTCTTTCGTGTGTTCGGCCTATGATTTCTCTTTCGTATTTCGTGACTCGTCTAACATCGTTCTCCCCATTCTTCACGGGTTCGCCCCTCTTCTAAGTCAAACATTTGAAACACTCAAAATTCTTCACGTCACAGATATTCACGTGAACGTTGATACTGCCGACACCAAGGTGGCATCGTCAACGGTCCCCATGTTGTTGGGGACGTGTTATCGAGCTCATTGGGCATTGCATACTATGAGTAACTTCACTCAAACAACCTTAAACGACACCATGCACGCACCCTTCCTCACCATACCCCTGCCTAGGCTCCCTCGTCTGGGTGTAAATGCGCTCCCAATGAGGCCTCCACTAAGATGGACGCGATTTTTCAGGAGAAGCGAGACACCCATCAACTTTACCCAGAAAGTCGGTGTTATGCAGAGGCGTCAGGAGCGGGAATCTGCCAACCTCAACGCCGCAGCTCGTTCTCCCCCTTGTACCGGATGTGGCTGTGGATGCGGGGCTGCTGATGAACATGGTCACGGACGCTATACCTTCCGTGGTCAAGAGTCCATCTATCCGGATGGCTGCTTCAGAACTTTCACCCTTTCTGCTGTCTGTGACATCAGTTCGACTTATCACATTCCATGGTCACCTTCAAACACATGACGTCGAAGAAGCTTCCCACCCGTTAGCGCGGAACCCCTCGTCGGTCTCAAGCCGTTGGAGATGCTGCATCTTGATGCCTTTTCTCTAATCCCATCTTCGCCTACACCAATGCCCTATCCTCCATAATCCACGCGCGCCGAAACCGAATATCAGATTCCCTGCTGCCCTGGGTTTCAGAGCGACACACGCCTTGAGCCCCAGTCTCAACCACTAAGCACCACAGCCTTCTAATCCCACCACAGCGAAGATCAATACTGAAATAGAGTTGAGTAACCTCGATTGTGTGCTGGACAGTAGGGTTCTGCAGCCGCCTTATGAGATCTGAATATTGATTAAGTGCTTACCCTTCTTCATCATTCCCCCTTTCGACCAACTTTCGACTCTCTGCTCCCCGTGACGCTTCTTCTTCTTCTCTCTTCCTTCCTCGCACTAGTCATCGTCCTAACTCTTTTACTTGTCGTCCTGGTCTTCTTCTCCCTTTGTACCTTGTTGTTCTCTCTGCCCCTCGTTGTCCCTTCCCCCACAAAGAACTGACCCAAACCAAACAGCATATGCCACCTTTGCCCGGCTTTGTTCCACCTCGCTCCAAAGATAAACACAATGCCTCTGATCATGCTCAACATTAGTTTTATGGATTACCTTGCTACATTGTCGTTTCGACCTCCAGCGGTGTCCACGGCCCTTCTTCTGGTTGCACGCATCACTCAAATGACTCTTATCAGCTCATTTGTCTGCGATCAAAGCAACGAGTCGGGATTCGGGATTCTCTCCCCACGATGTCGAACAGTGGGAATGGCAGGGGTTTATGTTCGCTTCCGCGAAGGATGACTCCCGCTGCTGCTGCTCACGACATCGAAACCAAGCTCAATCATAACATTGACCTCAACATCGTCTCCGCTCTCTCTTCTTCACATCAACAAGAGGGAACTAATCCGCAGTGGCTTCCAACATCTTGTAGTGTCTGTGTGTGGTGGAGTTCAAGCTGGTCGTGGATGGTGATGAGGATGATGATTTTGGAGGTATGCATGGCTTGGATGCGTAGGGATTGAGTATTGGGACATGGGGGACCGGCGGCTGGGCAGGAGAAGGGTAACAGAGCAGAGGAGAACGACATTGTGTACATGATTGATATCATATGCATGCCGTTGGTTGAAGATGACAGTGTTGCATTTGAGCGTGGAGAGGATGATGATTAGGCTCGGGGGTTGCAGCCGATGAAAAGCGAAGATCTTACGCGCACACCAGCCAGGTTTGTTTGGCACTAGTCACCACTTCATGTGGTACATCGTGGTCAATTCCTTACAATTCTTACGACAGTGTGCCAATAATTTATCGTCGCTTCGAAGACATCTCGTCACGCAAGCTACTACCTATGTCCGGACGTCCTTTAAGACTGACTCTTCTTCCTCATCATCTGTGTTACCATCCTCCGCTTTCTCGCCCTCAGCCTTTTCCAAGTCCCTCTTCTCCCGTAACAGACGCTCCTGCTTCTGCCATGCAAAATAAAATATCTTCGTCCCGTGAAGTTGTCCAGCCGAAAACGCGAAGCACAACATTGGTGTAACGATCTTGAAAGATAGCGACCAACGATGCCATAGTTGTCCGAAGAGGTACATTGTCAGAACGGTTTCTGAGATGGTACCAAGGAACGTAGTTATGCACGCGATTTTGAAGAGATTTGAAAGGAAGACGTGCGACGTGGGATACACACGGTAGAGAATTAGGGCCATATGGGGGAGAACCTCCGCAACAGCGTCGAATGCGCCTGAAAGGGAGTAGAACGTCAATCATGGGTATAAGAAGAAGCAAATACCAGATGCCACATACCCCAGACCGTGCATAGCACAAACTCAATGCTCGAATCACTATCGCCGTTGATGTTGATCGCAATGGCAGCCTGAGCTACAAGAATACTGCCAATATGATGGGCCACTGACACCGGCGATATTTTGACACGATAAGTTAGCTCAAAGATGAACATGCCACTTAGCAATTGGGCGCAAACGAGCAGCAGGTCCCCAAACGTAACACGGGACCCAGGAGCGAAGGGTGTATCGAAATGGGCTTGGCCAAACGCAACCGCGCCAAAGGGATATATTCCGATGACGAGGGTAATAATTTTCGTGGCGCCTGCAATATGGTGGTTGAGGAACCCACGTCGGCTCGTGTCATCGAGGCTGGTGTATTTTTCGCCATAGAGCTTCTCTAGGAGGAAGTTCTGAAGAACGTATAATCGAATGAGGAAGAGAATGATCAAGATGACGGAGAGGATGAGACCGCTGTAGGGAGAAAGGAGAGAGATTCTCGAGATGGGAAAGCCTTTGAGATGTTCCGCAACATAGTCGCGTCGTGGTAAAGCCATAGCGTGAAAGGGTGGATAGCTCAGGACTTCTGAGTTGCGCCATCGCCACCATTTTCAATGAATCGGAATAAATAGAATCCTAACGCAATGGGAACCAACAAATGCAGACGAAGAAGGCTGGGCAGGAAAATTACTGTTGTGGGCACCAAGCGGGCACAGGGAATGAAGGTGGATATGCAGAGTAGGAGGAATTCACAGGACTTCACCATAGCATAACTTCTTGAGTCAATAGAATGGAGATGAAAAAGGTAGTGAGGGGTATTCGAAGAAGGCACATACCATAGCAATCCGTCGGAAGCTCTGATCTCCCGTCAGTCAAGTGTATCGCGGCGTTCCAAACCGAGCCTCTTCATTCTGCGTTTCCATTTACGATGGCTGTCGAGTCTGAGTGCTGTTGTCTTACAAACCTTCACTTCCAATCACTCAGACCTGGGTTCGTAAGTTGATGTCTTTGTAGTCACTATAAGCGAAGAAATGATGTTTGAGACGGTCGATCTGCCAGACACGGTTTATTTTGTCCAAAAACCGAGCACCCTTGCGTCTAGATCATCCACAGTTGCTGTTGTCGGGTCCATACCCGAAGGGTCGACTGATGTGAGCGCGCATGCTAGTCCTTGATAAAATCGAGCGTAATCGGCGAAACAAGGCATCTAACGTGAGAGGGCAGCCTGAGGTGCCTGAGAATAGACTTGTTTGATGTAGTTGCGGTGGATGATGTCATTCCGGATCTTATAGTCAGGAGGCAAGTTGGTACTTGAAATTGGGTGGTGTGGAGGTTGGAGTTGGTCATGTCCTGACCAGCAAGGCAAAGCGGAACTGTAGGCTATTGTAAAGGTAAGTAGGTGGCACTAGTGAAGAAAGAGACGCGCTGTCGTAAGAATCGTGGGGGAACGAAGCAGTAAGTGGTGCAAAACAAACCTGGCTACCATGAGAGATCTCGACGGTGGCTTCCACTTCCCCAAAGGGTCGCCTTTCGTTGTCTGACCCCCGACCCCAAGACCTAACCAACATCCTTCCCACACTCAAATGCAACGCTGTTACCCCCCCTGCCCGAACCAACGGCATGCATATGGTACTAATCCTGTGCACAATGCTGTTCTTATCTGCTCCCAACCCTTCTCCCGTGCCTTTCCCCCACAGCCAAATACTCAATCCCTACACATTTAAATCGTGCACAACTCCAGAATTCGAATCCTCATCACCTTCCACAAACACCTCCACAAACAGACGAGACGAGGTGTTTTGGGAACCACCGCGGCTTCCCTCTTGTCTTGTTGGTATGTAGAAGGGAGAGCGGAGACGATGTCGAGTTTGAGCTTGGTTTCGATGTCGTTGGCAGCAGCAGCAGCGGGATTCATCCTTTGCGCAAAGAAAAATAAACCCCCGCCATTCCTACTTCGACGTGGTTGGGGAGAGAATCCGTTGCATTGATCGCGTACACATGAATCGTGTGATCATGATAAATTGTGATGTTTGGGTCGTGCACGCAACTCGATTAAGGGCCGTAGACACCGCTCAAGAGTGAAACGGCAACGCGTCGAGTTGTTCCGTAAAACCGATGTTGGGCATGACCAGAGGCATTGTATTTTATCTCTGTAGAGTGAGGAAGAGCAAGATAACAAGAAAAGTGCGGAAGTTCGGATTGAGTTCAGTGTGCTGGAACCGCGTGACGCTGTGACACCTCTCAAAATCTCCGAATCTCCTCCATCCAACCTCCATCCGCCTTCTAGCTTGATGCATCCTCATTTTCCCTCGTCGGTATTGCTCGGACGTAGTGGAAATGTGTAAGTCGTACAATTACGAAGATGTCCTAAAATTTAATGTCACGTTGACATAGATCTCTCATGTCGACGATTGAAAATTGTTGCTAGACATGCCGGGAGGCTATCGCCTTGCATCTTGGGCGCTTCTAACGACAGAAACAACAGAATTATAAGACGTGAACAATTTTACTCAAATCCCGAGCACCATGCCACCACAAAGGCACTCCGCCTTGCAAGAGGAGAGTACGTGTTCCTCTACTTTCACAGGAAAACAGACCTCCTATGTGCTGAAATCGAAGGCATTCCATTGACCGCCTTCGCGTCAACGTTGATGAGGCCATCAAACCTCACCTGCTTGGTAAGTTACTTTAAAGTGACTGCCTGTTTCTGGGTTGATAATTTACTGCTGCTCTCAAGACATCAAATTACGAACCCAGGGATGAGTGATTGAAGAGTGGTGAGAAGTCGTGTATGATAATAGCGCTCAGGCTGAAAGGCTCTCGTAAATGGGAAAACAGAGTGGCCCTCGGATTGGAACGCGAACTAGAACGTCAGTTCGCATCTTTTTCTTTTTCTTTTCCTCTTGAACGGGAGATCATATAATTGTCAGAGCTTTCAATACACTGCTATTTACCTCAGATACCCCTGTATATGTTTCCATCTACATCTTCGACCCGAGAATAGGAAGATAATTCGTGTGTAGTTCTACGAGGCTCATACGGGATCCTATATAACGCATATCCACATTCAATTCTTGTGCTCGCAATGACATCGCTTGGGTAAGGCAACCACTTTCATTCAAGACACTCTCATAGCCACGAACCACAACTGATTTGAGTTGAGGGACATCACCGGTACCGCCCACATTATGTTTCGCCTCTTGAAGCATATCCAAAAATGCTTCGGTATGGAACGTGATAGGACCGAGGTATCGGAAGGATAGGAGGTTTGGCAGAAGACGTCTTGAAGTTGAACTTGAAAGTGCACGTGGTAAATGGAGTGCATTTATGAATGCATTGGAAAATGGAGGGGCATGTATGGGGTTATCAAGTTCCAGTTCAATAAGGTTGTGTAGTTTCGATAAAAACTCCACCATTTCTTTTTCCGAGGAGATGGAACCGACGAAGGAAAAGCGCGTTATGGATTCTGCACAGCCAGAGCGGGCGATGAGAGCACAGAGAGAGCGAAAAACACGGAAGCTACCCCGAAGGGAATGCACAGCTAAATCTTTGAGGTGGGGCACTGAGTAGTCTCTCCTAGACAGACTTCGATATTATGTGAAGTCGTACCTTTGTTCACGATAATATGAAGTCTGTTATTTACCACGCCCCCAAAACCGTGTCAGAAAAAGTTTATGTAATCTTCGGAGTTTGAAACTGCGTCGCGTCAATACTCCCTCGTCTCTCTGGGCTCTTTGACGCGTTTATAGTTCCAAAACGCCTCCTAGCTTTGCAAATTCAATCCATATCTCATTTAAATGCTGCCCTCCGCCGATGCAAACGTTCGTAGCATCCAATCATACAAGAAAACGCCCACAATCCAAGTTCCTGCAGTACCAGACTTCCTCTCCGCATTCATATCGCAATCTCCACTCAGTTTGTCGAATTTCGGAGCTTTGCCACCTATTCAATTTTCTCCTGAATGTCTACTCTCGTCTTCATCCTCTACCTCATTGTCACCTCACGGCTCACCCTTTATCAATCTCCATGAATCTTCCAGTCAACCAATGCTAATCCGAGCTCGACAAGATAAAACACAAAAGCAAGAAGCAAAATTCCGACGAATGGAAGAGATTCTAGAAGACTCGGGCTTTGACTCACTCGGCGAATTTCTGGAAATCCTGTTCTACAATCCCACTTGCGGAGCGGAAGATCCTCGCGGTGTTCTCATGGTCGAGTTGTCGCTCGGTTTCTTCAGGGAAGAAACAAGATCAAGATGTCTGATGTCATTGAGCTCATTTACTCTCACAAGCACAGTGCACCGTCTTCGAGATCGACTCAATCCCACGAGCGCCATGCGCCTTTCTCGCCATCTGTCACTTCTTCCGAAATCCTCCACGTGCGTCCTTCCTTATTCACTTGGGCAACAAATCTTGTCGCCAATCATGTTCATCGAGAGTTCTATGATCTTACTAGTAAGGATGACGACGTTCACCTTCGAGCATCAACAAATGGTCGACGTGCGGATCATGTTAACCTTGTAAGCTGGGAAGCTCTCGGACAATTCAGTATTGCTGGATTTTGTGACAAATACAAGACTCGTGCGCCTGTCTCTTGGTATCTCACTGAATCAATGACTGCCTCTCGCAGGAGCGGCATTGTGATTCTAAAGAAGCGACGCCCACATCCAATTGCAAGTATTTAACTAAAATTTTCATTGTCGTTGATTGCTTATCCATTTTCATAGGTACAAGTCGGCGCGATCAGCTCGTTTATTATAGCACGAAACCACTACGCAAATGGAGATCTTGCGATGGTCTTGTCCATATGGCGTTTCGCAGCCAAATCCCACGTCGATGTCAAGCGTGTCTACAGCCGATTTGGAAATATCGTTAGCGACACAACCGCTCGCAAGGCTCTCGACTCTATGACAGGATCAAGTCTTGCTACTCTACGAGCTTCTGTCAAGGCTGCAACTGAACGAGGAGAGATGTGGTGTGTAGTCTTGGATAATATCCAAGAGTATTGTCTGGTATACGAAGTAGGTATAGCTCGCCAAAGTATACTCAAAGTTGGGACCGCAGCAGCTGCAATACGCCTCGATGATTGCAAACCTGGTGCTTTTGACTTACAGAGTCATCTCGCACGTCCAATCCGGTATGACTTTCTTCACAATGGTGTTGATCGTGTCAAGTCCTTGAGGGTCCTGCCAGCAGGGTTGTCGAGCCATCACTGAGTCGTTATAACGAGTTCTAAATCAGCCAAGATGTTGAATATCAAGTTTGACGTGTATTGGAATGGAAACGCATGAGCTATCGCGTCGAGAACAAACGGCAAGGACGCGATATTGACGCGACGCGCTTTCAAACTCCGAAGATTACATAAACATTTTCTGACGCGGTTTTGGGGGCGCGGTAAAAACAGGACTAGGCACTGAGATGCTGTCCATGAACCAAGTTTCTCCGGCATTGGAACTGATATGGAGCGAAGTTATGCCATGTAGATTAATCGTAACGGGATTGGATTGTATCAGATAGGAGTGTCTCAAGCTTTCGTGCAATGTGAGATATACAAGGCTTGAGCATCGTTCAACAACCGTCAGGCATGTTTGTATATCTTCTGCTGCGAAGCTGAGCTCAGTCAACTGGCTCCACGGAAGGGTGATGTCGCCCAATTCCTTCGACTTGTCACCATCAAGTTCAAAGGCAACCGAACGAAGCCGAGGTGCGACTGAAAAAGCGTCTGGATTGTACCTAAGTACACCTTTAATAGTGAGCCGCTCAAGGAGAGGAACTTTGCCCTGAATTTTGTATAGGCTGCCTGGCAGCCACTCCTCTGGGACGTTAAGGGTGATGGAGCGCCATTGCTCAGAATGCGCAAGCAACAGATCAAGAGCCTCGGTATTAGCTAGTGGTTCCCATCTAGTATTGACATTATGATTTTCGCCACGATACGCGACGACGATAGAGAGTGGCCGTTTCTTCGTTCGCTGTAGCCAACTTTTCAATAGATCCATCTGGATGTCCAAGACCTCTTGAACCTCCATGCAGACTGTGAGGGAGCTCCAGAGTTCAGATGCCGACCACGCAACGGTACGCCAGTCATGACAGATACTCCCGATGCGTAGGGGCGCCGATGGTCTACCACCCTCGCTACAAGCGAGAAGGAAAATATAAGTGATGAACTCTTCTGGAAGTCGTGTGAAGGGGATTTGGGCGTTCCACTGTCGTTTGGCTGCTATGCTTCGCTTCGCGAGGTCGGTCATGCAGACCCGGTTCCTTTGGATTTCCGCCTCTGTGAGGTTGTCGAGCTCTTGGATTTCGGCCATAATTTCGGCGGGACTTCTCCTGGTATAGGCGTTTCTGAGCATTTGAACCTGCCTGTCTGTCAGTGTATGCTGGCATTGAAAATTCATTATGGCTAACCCACTTCTCTAGGCTCTGAGGACCTAGCGTCGCCTGGAATTTGAGGAGAGGCTGAGGGCTGAACTTTTGACGTCTATATACATATATAGAAAAGGAGCCTTCAGCTTTAGGAGAACACCACTAGTATTGCACAACGCAAGGAAAATAGGGGAGCGAGTCAGAGTCGTTGAGAGTAGGGCTGCGCACCGTCCGTTTGACGGGGACGGCCGTCGATCGACAGGTGTAAATTTGCAACTTGAAAGCCAGAACGGAAACGGGCGGGCAAAAAACGGCCGTAAACGGGTTGTACGGCCGTTTGCCCACCCTTTCAATGTATATAATTTTT
This sequence comes from Laccaria trichodermophora, assembly GCA_018417955.1. NCBI lineage: Eukaryota > Fungi > Basidiomycota > Agaricomycetes > Agaricales > Hydnangiaceae > Laccaria > Laccaria trichodermophora. The sequence continues at coordinate 211,008 of JACTVC010000034.1, forward strand.
CAACAATTTTTGGGTACCTGATGAATGTAAGAAGAGATATAGAGCACAAATAATGAAGATTTGCACCTTCAAACAGCAAATCGTGAGCTCGAGGTGTGAATAAACCTTTCGCGGGGTTTCAATTGCGATGAGTCAGCACATTCTGGTTGTTTTTGAGCTGCAATTTAACCCGCTTGGAGACATTTAGTGTTGATAGAGATATACAAAATTTAATAATGAAGCACTTCATATATTGTCAATAAATAGTACAGCTAATTGTGGGTAAAATTACTGAATATGTCGATGACCCGTCTGACGCCTGTTACGGCCGTCATATGACGGATAAAAACAGGTGTTCAGCAAGCCCAAACGGACACGGGTAATTGTCCATCAGACCCGCCCGTCGACCCGTCTATGACGGGCACGGTGCGCAGCCCTAGTTGAGAGCGATTATAACGCGTAACGTGTGTGACGTGTGTGACGCAGCAAAGCACTTCAGTGATAGAAAAGGAGGTCAACTCTAGTAGAACGCCACGCCGGCAAGGAGAATAGGTTGAGAATAGGGGAGCTTTGGGGGAGCTCAATAAACAGGAAGCGCAGCGTCCAGTATGTTGGCATAAAACCATGTGACCTTATTAGTCACAATTATGACATATGCAGTGCGTCTTAACAGCACTATTTCACACTATATGCTGTACATTGTTCTACAGCATTCTATGTCAAATATGCGTACATAGTAGCACGGACCATATCTGTATAGTATATAAGGGCTGCTACTATGCCCCAAATTCTATAAGTTTCATACTTCTAGCTAGTCTTGCTTAGCACGCCTCTACACACACACAACCCAAGGTAAGGGCTATGGTAGTGTCAGCTACCTCTGCACTGCACGTCCTATACGCGATACATGCCTTGCAATAGGTTATGGGCCCCGATGTCGAACGACGTGCGCTATCGCTGCATGAGTTCTGACTAGCCTTAGCCTTAGCACCTTAGGGTTAGATTGTGCACTCTACGAGCTGCACATCGCCAACAACAGTTTGCTTAATTGCTGAACGTTGTCTTGATTGTTCGCCTCATGGCTGAACGTCAACGCTGTTGCTGTCTGGACATTGACTCTCAAGGAGTTGGGTTCACATCTAGCAGGATGCGCAGTGCGCTATGCTGGCTGCACGCTCAATGTTAACCTGCATACTGACATCAACCCAAGTTTTATCTTTTAGATATCATCTTACTCCATTAACAATGTCTTCCAACAAGTCTTCCACCTCTCTCGCTGTCTCCGACATCCCTCACTTCAACGGCTGTAATTTCCAGGGATGGTCAGACAAGATGATTGGCATCTTTATGATCGCCAAGGTCTATGATGTCGTCAAGGGCGACCTTGTCAAACCAGCTGACTCTGAGAGACCACCTGCTCTTGTGCCACCCACCGCTATAACTGATACCACTACCACTGCCGACCTTTCCAGGCTCAACGCCCTCTGGACTCAGTTCCAGGTTCGGCTCAATCAGTACAACCACCTTCTTGGTGTCTGGGAACGGAAGAACTCCGCCTGGACTGATGCGAATTCTCAAGCCATGGGAATCTTTAACCGAGCCCTTGATGTAGGGATTTGGGATCAAGTTAAGGCGAAAACCGCCAAGGAGACATGGGACTGGCTGAAATCCAAGTACGCCAAGTCCTCCCATCTGGAAATCATGGAGCACTTTCGCTTCATGAAAGACCAGAGGATAGACCTCTCCGATCCCAACCCCCAGCTCGCTAAATTCATGCATCACTACCAGGCGCTTCCCGCCAACATGATTAGTTCGGCTATGGCCACCATCATTCTCCTATCCAATCTCCCACTGTCTACTGACCCTAACATCAGTAATGTCTACCAGAACCTCCTTGAAAATTCTTTCAAGGACGAAACTGCCACGTCGCTCACTTTAGACGACACCATGACGCAGATTCGTGACGTCTGGCAAGCTCGCTTCCTTACCCTATCCGAACAGGATCAACCCTGTAAGGGGACTACGTATAACAATAAGGGTAAAGCTCTGGCAAACAAGCCGTCGCAGCAGAAGCAGCAGACACAGGTACAGCGGAACACCGCTATCAAGGGCAAAGGCCCTAATCCACAGTACTCTCAGCAGCAGAGTGCCGATTCTGGCAACTCACAGCAGAAGAGGAAGCATCCCTTCCGACACGGAGGCAAAGGAAAGGGTGCACACAGCCATATGGCTGGAGCCCCTGATACTTTCAACTCTGATTTCATCTTAGCATCATCGGCGATGCATATCGCCGATACACCAGCAATTCCAGCACCTACGGCTCACACCGTAGCTTCCTTTAGCGCTGCCGGTCCTTCGATCCGGCGCGAGAGGACTACAGGGCCATGGAAAAACCCTGGCAAATCTACTCCTCCATACCCCCATGTACAGCGTTCCCGCGATCTTATGAGTCGCCTTGGGGTAACACCCACTATTCAAACTTCGAAAGAATTTGAGGGAATCGCTTCCTTGGAGGAAGTAACTGAAGGAAGTTTTGGAGCCCCCACTTATCAGTGGGGAGCATACAAACTTTCTGATATACCCAGGGTTCCCATGCCAGAAATGGCACCATTGCTGGATAGGATGCAGATAGACAAACCATTGCAGGAAGAAGGAGATACGGTGTCCCTCGGAGATGAAGATGAACCGATCCCAGAAGGATTGGATCTATTTGGGGATGATGAGGACGTTGGCGCGTCCATCCCAAGAGGTAAAGGGGTCAAGCTGGACCTCGATAATGATAACTCCGATTACAGAGAAGACCCAGAGACACTCTGTGGTCCCATTATCGAACCAGAACCAATAGCTCTGGTCGCAGGACCGTCGAAGCACGTTTGGAATAAGGGGATAACCCAGGAGTACAAATGGTGGTATGACGACGACAAGGCCTACAATGGGCCGACTGAAAATGAGTTAGTCCCTCCTTGTTCACACAAAGGCGATTCACTAACAGATCCCTCTACAGCTTCTATTAGCGTAGACATAGGTAGATCGTTAGATAAGTATCTAGCCTATGTGAATAAATTTGATTGCAAGTTCGTTCTGAACTGTAAGGACTGCAAGGGCAAAAACTCTAAGTCGAACCTCATCGAGTGGGTCGTTGACTCAGGAGCATCAGTTCACTTTTCTGAAGACGAGTCTGATTTCTTGGAGTTAAAACTCTTTCCCGAGAATCAAAGACCTCTCGCACAAACTGCGAATGGTGCAGCTGCCATATACGGCACTGGCACAGTCTTCGTGAAAACATGGATAGATACCCCTGAAAGAATGACAACAACTATATCCCGCTTAAATCCGGTATTCTATATGCCAGGAATAGGGATTTGTCTTCTTTCAATGGGTTTGCTTCTGAAAGGCAACATGCTAATCAAGGGAGATGAGCGCACCCTTCGATTCATTGATGCTCAATCTGGAAAGGTGAAAATAGTAGCCGTTACCAGACTCTTCACCGATACGATCTATTGGATCAATTCGGAGATCCTTGCTGGAAGCGAGTTGATCGCGCACAAGTCCATGCACATTGATGATTTCGATCTCTGGCATCGACGACTTGGACATCCTGGAAAACAGGTGTTTGAGAAATTCAAATCGAGTACACGGAATTTTCCGAAGTCGATTGAGATCCCCATAGATCCGCCTGTGTGCGAAGGTTGTGTGAAAGGAAAGATGCACTCACACTCTTTTCCTGAGAATTCTGCACGCGCCACACGTCCGTTTCAGTGGATTCACTCTGATCTGAAGGAGTTTGCGGTGACATCTTATCATCACCACAAATATTACATATCGTTCCTCGACGATAACACATCTCACTCCTGGATAACTCTCTTGAAAAAGAAAAGTGATTCCAAAGTGGCAACCAAGCAGTTTATCGCTATGGTCAAAAACCAGTACAAAGCGATCATCAGCGAATGGATGTCTGATAACGGAGGAGAATACGTTGATCAGAACTATGTCAAACTCCTGAAAGATGAAGGGATCATCATTCAACAAAGCGTTCCGGCCCAGCCGCAAATGAATGGCAGAGCTGAGTGCTTCAATCGTACTATCGATGAGAAAGCGGAGTCTATGCGCCATCAGGCCTGTCTACCTGACAGTTGGTGGGAGTTCTGCGTATTACATGCGAACTACCTTTACAACCGCACTCCCATGCGGCGCCTTGATTGGAAAACTCCTAAGGGCTATCTTGAAAAAGTAGACCCTGATATCTCACACCTACGTATCCTTGGATGTGGAGCTTACGTCTTCATTCACAAAGATCTCCGAGCCAACAAGTTAAGTCCCAAGTCGGAGTTGATGACTTTCCTTGGCTATCGTGATGGTTGTGAATCAAATCTGATGTTTATGCGTCCACCTAACAACGTCATCTTTACTGCTGCCACTGCACTGTTCGATGAACGATTGTTCCCAAGATGTGCGAAGAAGAGTAAAGTGCCACCTGTCACACAAATTCAGGAACTGGAGGAACCCGAGATCGTAATTGAGACAGAAAGTGTGCCTGACGATAATTCCGGTGCACCTTTCGCTCCACCCCATGATATATTCATTCTGCCAAGAGACGACGAGAGCACACATGACGATGATGAGCCTCCTAGTCCTCCTGGATCGCCGCCACCGCAACCCCGTCATGCTCCAGGGGGAGCACAGGGTGGTAATGAGCCGCATCGCCGCTCTGAGTGAGAAAGGAAAGGAACCAGAAAAGATGGGAACGTATACCCGCCTGGCACCTCTACAGATACCGACAGATGTCGTAAATTGCCTGACGCAAACAACGCAACGTCCGTTCCTAATTTAGGACAGTCGAGCAAGCCTGCTGTAGGTGACCCTGGTCATGCTAAATTAGCAACGGAAGGGGGAGCATTGTGGGAATATTTGCTTTCAAAGGCAATACCTCACCACGATGAATTACCAGATCCGATGAATGTCCGTGATTGGACTTCAAAGGACATCGGCAAATTACCAGCCGAAGATCAACGGGCATGGCAAAAAGCTCAATTTGAGGAGTTGGAGGCCCTCAAAAAATGCAAAGTCTATGAGCTTGCTGACCTACCTCCTGGCTGAAAGGCTATTAAAAATCGCTGGGTATTCGATTTAAAGTCTGATGGACGTAAAAAGGCCCGCTTAGTCGCTAAAGGCTGCTCACAAGTTGAGGGTCTAGACTTTGATGAGATCTTCTCACCGGTTGTTCGGTTTGAGTTGGTCCGCACTATTCTCGCGTTAGCAGCGCTTGAGAAATGGCAGATTGAAGGCCTTGACATTAAATCCGCCTTCCTCTATGGAACGCTAGATGAAGAACTCTATATGGAGCAACCACAAGGGTTCAAAGTTCCTGGTCAGGAACACAAGGTTCTTCGTTTGCTAAAGGCTATCTATGGCCTAAAACAAGCCACATGAGCTTGGTGGCATGAGCTTGATAAGAGCCTCAAAGAGCTCAGCTTTAACTGCCTTTATGCCAATGCTGGCATTTTCGTCGCAAAACATGCTGACGGAACCATGGTCATCATACTCGCGTATGTGGATGACATTATAGTCACCGGACCAAAAGGAACCCTAGTTGCATCCAAGAAGAAACTCTTTATGGACAAATGGGAATGCCGCGACTTAGGAGTATGCAAGGAGTTTCTCCGAATGAGGATAGACTATCGAGATGGGAAGACCTACATTGATCAGGTTCCCTACCTTGAGAAAATTCTCAAGCGCTTTGGTATGGCCGATGCCAAGGCTGCACAAACTCCGCTTCCCACCGGCTATAAACCTGAACCGTTTGATGGAACTGCTACGACAGCTCTCCAGTCTCAGTATCAATCGGTGATTGGGTCCTTGCTATATTTAATGCTCGGAACTCGACCTGATCTAGCCTTCGCTGTCACACAGATGGCAAAGTTCGCTCATAATCCGTCTGAGGATCACCTCACTAAAGCCAGGCACATAATGCGCTACCTTGCTGGTACGCGCAAATACGCCTTGGTCTATGATGGAAGGAGTGATGGAGGGCTATATGCCTATTGTGACTCTTCATATGGAGATGACAGATCAGACCAAGATCGCAGACGTCGATCAACACAGGGTTACTACTTTACCCTTGCGAACGGAAGCGTCAAGTGGCATTCTAAGACCCAGACGCTGATCTCTACGTCCTCCACTATGGCAGAGTACGTTGCACTCTCTGACTGTGCATGTGATTGTGCATGGTACAAGATTCTTTTCTCCGAACTCAGAAAAGCAATTCCTTATGTCCCTATCTATGGTGACAGTCATGGAGCGATCTTCAATGCTCAGAATCCCGTAACTCAAAAAGGGATTAAACATATTGAGATTCGCTACCATTACATCCGAGAACAAATTGAGAAAGGTGAAGTCAAAGTATTCGCTGTTCCTACTACAGAGAACGTTGCTGACATGTTCACCAAGAATCTGGGACCAACACTCTTCTTGAAACATAGAAAGGAGCTTGGTATAGAGTTTTATCCTCTATAGTCCTGTACCCACAAACAAGTATGTGCGCTAGCGCTGCACTACTTGAGGGGGAGTGTTGGCATAAAACCACGTGACCTTATTAGTCACAATTATGACATATGCAGTGCGTCTTAACAGCACTATTTCACACTATATGCTGTACATTGTTCTACAGCATTCTATGTCAAATATGCGTACATAGTAGCACGGACCATCTCTGTATAGTATATAAGGGCTGCTACTATGCCCCAAATTCTATAAGTTTCATACTTCTAGCTAGTCTTGCTTAGCACGCCTCTACACACACACAACCCAAGGTAAGGGCTATGGTAGTGTCAGCTACCTCTGCACTGTGCGTCCTATACACGATACATGCCTTGCAATACAGTACCACACAGAATGACAACATAACAAGAAAAGCGCTGGAGTTTGAAGATTGTTCAAGCTTGGGAGTCCAGAACCCAAGCAGAACCCGTGTGACGCTGTGACACCTAGAATCAACCTTGCGCTTCCTCGTCGTTCCATTATACTTGTCGTGGCTCCGCATGGTCACCGGCTCAGCAGTGTTTACATTATTGGGTAAGACGTGGGTCCTTGCACAAGAAAGGCACCCTGCTTTTCCAACCAAAATGAACCAACGGTAAAGACAAGGTAAAGAATCACGCAAAGCTCGATGTGAGTACGTTTTGATCAAGCTCTCCTGGTTTCTCAGCATCTTACTCTTTCTCGTTAGCCTCGGGTAGCTACTCCCTCATTTTAATTCCACATCTTTCGCATTTCAGCTGAAACGACTTGACGAACGCCCTCTCCACCCCATCCACCAACACGCAAACACACAAGATGTAGCCAGGCTCTAACCTCCCAACGAAAACATGCGTTGGACGGGGCCAGCTTCATCACACACGATGCCAATGCCAATGAGCGCGATAGAACCACAGCATGCATACAAAGACAACGGACAAGGTCCATTGAAACTATTCGTGTGCGTTCACTACCAAGGCCAAACTTCCTGTCGTGGGCCTTGAGGTGGGGAAGTTGAAGCCAGGTGATGGATTTGGGAAGCCATTTGGCATGCCCACTGGTACTGTGTCCAAACCACTAATCCCTGGCTGTAGTCGTTGCCCTAGGCACCCACATTATTGCACTTAATCCCTTGCCATTATCCATGCATTCATGCCAGGGGTCTGCAGCATGCACTGGCACCTGGGTTTGGCCTAGGATTTGTTGGGGTGGGCTTTTGGTAAACATATATCAATCAAATTCTGAGGAGATATATGTGTCCTTTGTGGGGTTTGGGATATGAGGGATAAGTGAGTGTTTGTTTTTTGTCTTTTTTTGGCACTTCGGGTTTGAGGCGACTTGTGACTGTTTCGACTTTGTGGAGTTTTTTGTTTGGTTCTACCCCGATCTTTCAACGATCTCTCTTTGAGCCTTTCGGTTTTTTTGTCACTTTCAACCTGATTTTCGTATTTCCTCCTTTTTTGCACGCTTCCATTACCCTTGTGCCCTCCTTTCTCCTCTTTTGGCATGTCCTCCCTTTTCGCCCCTCCTCCTCCTCCATTTCCTTTATAACTCATTCGTCTTCCCTCTTTCCCTTTTCTCTTTGTTCTCCTCTGCACCCGTTGCTTTCCGCTCTTTCCTCTGCCTCCGCTCTTGCGTGTCTTCGTCCCTTTGCATGTTCTCATTTCCCACCTTTCTTCGCTCTTTCCTTCGCCTCCCCACTTCACTTTTGCCTTCTCTCATCTTCATTTGGGTCTTCTCCTTCTCTTTCCTTGCTGCTCGTTTTCCCCTACCATCTTTTCCTTTATCTCCTCATGCCTCTTTCTGCGTTGGCCGCTTGACCCTCTCCCCTTTCAGGCCTTTCTGCTCTTTCCTTCCTTTCCTCTCTTCATCTCTCATCATTCACACCTTCCATCACCATTGTCATTTGCTTTCTGTCGTCTTCTCTCTTCCTCCCTCCTCCCGCTTTTGCTTCTTTCATTTGCTGACTCTCCTCCCCTCCCTCCCTCATGTTTTGCTTTCCTCACTTCTTCTTGTTCCAGTTCTTTCTGCCTCTCTTTGGTCTCACCTTCCACGTCTCTCTCCTCTTTTTCTTCTCATCTTTCCCTCTTTCTTCACTTATTCTTCTGACCAACCACTTACCCTTGTGCGAAATAGTGTATGCACCGCCTACAAGGCCATCTTACACCCCACCCTAAAGAATGCCACCCAATGGGATGCTCTGCCAGACGTCAGCATCATGAACATCCAATGCAGCATCACCGTTCCCTCCTCCAGCAGCGTGCACGACCCCAACGTGTTCTATCACACCCAGCTCATGGGCGCAGGATTGGTCTGCCGCCCGAGGTTCTTGAGGACAGCTTCACAGTTGAGGGGAGGTAGGTTCGAGTGTCAAGTTACCTACCTACAAATGCCAAGAAGACAGACAACCCAACAAGTTTAAGCATAAATCCAGAAACTATATATATATATTTTAAGTAATTTTTCCTCAAGTTGCTATGCATCTCATAATGTTGACTATCATACAATTTCTGCTGAGTGAGAGGTGGTTTCAGTGTCCACCATGATGGTATAAGTGATCTGGGTGCCTGGAATCTCCTCTGGGATCAGGGTGTCGCCAAAGGCAACTATGTCATATGGTAAGTAGGTGCCAGGGGAAAGGTTAGGTGTTGCCAGAGCATAGTGGTCAAATATTCCCTTGAAACCACTATCAATGTGGCTAAAGACAAGTTGGCCTTTTGGCAAGAAGCCAGTAGTGGGGATGAACATCATCCAGTGGTTGGTCCGAATTGCTGCTTGCATGAAAGTCGGATTCAGGTGAATAGAAGGGAGAGACCACTCTATATCAAACAGCTCGCGACACATGGCAGCCTGACTGATATCCTGGTTGTAGGGTATTGTAGTGCCATAGGGGCTGATGGGAAAACTGCTCTGATGGTGTTGGCATACATGCTCTGCTCCTCCACTAATGTGTAACCCATGGTTGTTGACCTGTAATTCAACCCTTTCTGCAGATGAGTATGTAAAAAGAGGCTGGGCATCAATGAGGATGGTGTCTCAGTTCTTGGGGATGGCATCCTGAGGCTGGCCCAAATCGTCACGTATTTCTCCAAAATGCTCATAATGTGGCTTTAGTTCATTCTGTTTGATGAACTGCTGAGCCATGGCAAGTAAGGGGGCATCGGCAGGATCATTGAAAGAGGGTGATAACCAAGTAGCCCAAAGGACTTAACCCTTACAGATGCTTTCAACATGACACTTGTAGCAAGACTGTGCATATTTGAGCATAGCTTCCAACTCTGCAGTGTTGGTAATGCCAGTAAGATCAATAGGGGTGAATGCCTTAGGAGGTGGGTATTTAAGGCTGGGCATGTTGGCTGTGTATTGCTCAAAACTTAGAAATGTATAAAAGGTGCATGGATGCTGTTAAACTTACAGAAGTGGGCTTTGGAACATTGGAACAAATTGTCTTTGTAAGAAAAGGTTTTTTGTTGTGTCAGTGGGATGAACAGGGGAAATGAGGAGGTCTCACAGAAATAGTTGATCTGTTGGTGATGGGGGAACAAGTGAGGAAAGGCTGTATTTTATGTTTTCAAAAAGTGAGACTTTATAATTTAATAGGGGGCATATGCCAGACAATGATGTCATCATAGGAGGCTCTGGCACACTAGACACTTATACCTGGTTCTCCTTTACTAAGAGCTTGTCACTTCACTCTGATTATTCTTCTGTATATGAAATCATACAATACTTAGTTGTCTTATTTAAACTAGTAGACAATGGATAGGTGACAGACAAAGATCTGAATCAAGTCATGATCTAAATACACATCTTCCAAGTTCCAATGCTATATCACCATTCCAATCTAACCTTCATGCAGAGCGGTCGGTAGTTCTGGTGTTTTCTGTCACAAACTGGTGCTGGTGCAGGTGATCTGGCTGCCTGGAATATCCTCTGGGATCAGGGTGTCACCAATGGCAACTATGTCATATGGCAAGTAGGTGCCAGGGGAAAGGTGAGGTGTTGCCATAGCATAGCAGTTGAACACTTCTTTGAAACAACTATTGGGGCAGCTGAAGATGAGGTGGCTTTTCAGTGAGAAGCCAGTAGTGGGGATGAACATGATCCAGGAGTTGGTCTGAATTGTAGGCATGAAAGCTGAATCACCAAGAATGAAAAAAAGAGACCACTCTATAGCAAAGAACTCACATTGCATGACAGCCTGACTAATGCCCTGGTTGTAGGGTGGGATTGTGGTGCCATAGGGGCCAACAGGAAAGCTGAATTGCTGGTGTTGGTATATGTGCTCTGCTCCTCCATCAACGTGTAACCCATGGTGGATGACCTGTTGTTCAACCTTCTCTGCACATGAGTATGTGAAAAGGGGCTGGGCATCAATGAGGATGGTGTCTCGGATCTCATGGATAACATCCTGAGGTTGGCCTGGCTCATAGCGCTTTTCTCCAAAAGGCTGATAATGTGGCATCAGCTCCCTCTTATTGATGATGCGCTCAGCCATGGTGAGTGTGGGGGCATCAGCAGGCTCATTGAGAAATGGTGGTAGTAACAAAGCAGCCCAGGCAACTTGAGACTTATGGGTGCGTTCAATGTGAAGTTTGTACCTGGACAGGGCATATTTGATCATGGCTTCCAACTCTGCAGGGTTGGTGATTCCAGTACAGTCACTAGGTGTGAAGGCCTGTGGAAGCAGATAGTTGATGTTGGGCATTTTTTCTGTGAACAGTGAACTGCTCAAAACTTGGGAATAGGAGGTGCATGGGTTCAGTTGAACTCACAAAAGTGGGTGTTGTATGAAAATGTAGGTCAAACGTAGGTCCCAGGTCACACCTGATCATTTAATGTGTCAGTGGGATGAAAAGGGTACTTGATGAGTTCTCACAGAAATATGGTGATGGGAGGACAAAAGAAGAGCTGTATTTTATGTCAGAGAGAGACTTTATTGTGATCGGCCAATTTTGAATGATGTCATCATAGGAGGCTACTTGGACGAGTGAGGTTATCAAGAAGTTATGGTTCTTATTGAACGATCTGGTCGGTAACTCAACTTTGATAGATGGTATCGTTCAGGCACCATTGGCAATGGAGCAAGTATGACTCATCTGCAGCTTTTCAAATTTCCAATGGCAATGACAATTTCTAATTTCTTTCTTCTGCTTGCCTCTTGTCATGAATCCTGTACTAGTAACGTCCGACATCTCTCAATCTCCTCTCCCATCTCCCGAAGCATCAACTCATACGCATCCCTCCACCACCCGATCTCCTCAAAATATAACCCCCCATTCCCCTTCTCCGCCTTCTTCAACGCCTTCTCTTCCTCTTCCCTTGTCAATATCCCACCATCTACAGCCACAGGAAACGGTTTAGCAATCGTATAATGCACGATCTTCCCCTCCCCCTTCAAACTCTCCCATAACGTCCTACTCCGCTTCTTGATTGCGAGGTTGAGGTTGTAGATGTATGGCAGCCTCACGGTCCGCGCTGCGTAGTAGAGGTTGAGAAAGGATTGTTCGGCTTGATCGAGGGGATACGTGGCGCTCTCAATCTTTGCCTTCATATCCTCAAATACGCTCGTCGACGTCTCGAGGACCAACACACCTGCGTTGAACGTCAACGCGAACCCTCGTGAGTCCCCGGGGACGTAAACGTCCGGAACCGCAGCAAAGTTCCACGGAAGCTCGAACAACTCGTCAAAGTTTCTCCGGACAAGGGTGTCTGCGTCCAAATACACGAGTTTCTCCACTCCCAGGGAGTCAAAAGACCATACAGTAAGTTTCGTGTACTGGTCCTGAAAGCGGTGGTGGATTCCTTTGCCATTATGGGGCGGGGGGATGAGGGCGATAGGGTGCGGGTCCCAGCCAGCCGCACGGACTATGCATAGGGCGGGGGCGGAGACGCGGGTGGGGAGGTATGGGAGGATGAGGCGGGCGGAGGTGTTGGCTTTACGGAGGGAGTGCCCGAGTACGGCGACGCCGATGGCGAAGCTGTCCGAGTAGAGTGTCGATACGACGGCGTGGGAGCCATTTGGGGGAGGGGGAGGTGGGGTGTAGGAATGACGTAGGACTGGGCTGGTGTTTCTGAGATGAGAAATGGTGAGTGTGAGTGTGTTTGGTTCATATATGCGAAAACTTGCATGTTTTGAAAGTCGTCTAGTGGGTTAAAAGACCGAAGGGTGGCGAAATACCATCCTGCGCATGAGCTGACAAGTATACTGAGGCCCAATGGGAGGAGAAAGCGTCGATATGACGGCTTTGGGGGCGCGGCGTTGGTTGGGAGTGGTTCGTACGGGGAGGATAGGATGGGGCAGAGGTGAGACATGGTTGGAGTCAATCAGCTGCGGGCCTTCGTTTTCGACTTGCATGCGTGATTCGCTGCTGAAATCCTATCAGTCGGCTTTCTCTTTGGTAACGCATAGCCCATCAAGGGATCAGTCCGTCAAGATTACCCTACGTTCAACGTTCCCCAAGACTCCAAGACTTTTGCCCAAGCCTCAGATTCGACGTACGTGTTGGACGAGAACAGTTGTATACTTGCATCGTGGCACATTTTCGCTTCAGACCTCGGAAGAGTTGACTGCGGAAAGCAAATAACCCGAGGAACGACTTCAAGTTATTTTGGGACGGGTCTATTTTTGGAAGAGAGCGAAAGCACGTGCAAGGTCGACTGGCACTTGTTTAAATAGTAAGTATGGTTTTGCAGCGTCAAATGTCAATGCTTGACGAGGGGGACCTTTACGAAAGTATACACTTTACCATGACATACTGTGGTCAATTAAAAAAGGCATTAAAATCCAAGATCATCCATCAATATTTGGGGTTTGGTAAAAGTGCTGCGGTTAACGGCCCCCAGTATTCTGGACCTCTGGCATCAAAGTTGAAGGGATGGAGAAATTGGACAAGAGTCCGCCGCAGGGGAGGCCTGGGTGACTGGCTTCGCGATCGTAGTTTTTAGGCGAGCGATTTGAGCGTGGAGACTGCAGTCAAGCGATTTTCTGTAAATGCAGCAGGCAAGGTCGATCAGAAAATTCGCAGCTCATTTGAGACAATATAGTGATTCAGAAGGCTTAAAAATGCCTAACGGGAAACTGGTAAAAGTAGGCTCAGAAGGGTTTGCAAACCTCGATGGCCTAGGTCTGACGAACTTCATTGAGCGGGATTGTACACTGGTCAGTTATGGCACGGACTCAGGGACTCAGAGTCCGATAAAAATAATATTCTTTGACATAAAAGGACAAGAAGTTTTCTGCGCAAAATTGAGTTAACAAAGACGGAGCACTCCAATGTGCGGCTCGATAGAAATTGGGGGGAAGTCACGGCGAATGAAGGATTCAAAAACCATACGATGGTCGTATAATTCGTGCGCTCGCCTCCTCGCAGAATCCTGCCGCCTAGAGTCGCTTAGTCTGTGTGGGAACTGACGGGGCCAGCGTTGAAAATGGAGTACACATTTTGTCTGACGGTATAAGTTGGCAATAGGGATTCGAAGTGCACGAATGTGGCGAGTGATCATGGCTCAAAATGACCCTTGCTAAATCCTGGTGGATCATTGAAGGCACCTACTTGGACGAATGTGGTCAGTTAGAGCTTGGGGCTTTTGAATCCACCCCAGTGAAAGTTATTCGAATCTGGAAGGTGGTGAGTTGTAGCAACTGGAAAGTTTTCTCGGGCAAATACCAATCAACAACTTGAATAAGGCTTTCTGCGTGGGAACGAGGAAGGTTTCCTCCTCATCATAATCCGAATCGATCACATTGTCATTCACGCGCACGCCTTGTTCCCGTCTTATTGACCCAGCGGGTTTCTTCACGTTGACCTGCAGCATGCGTTTGTGGTACACATCGATTTCCAACCTCGCCACTAGCATTTGGCTTCACGCAGTTACATCTTTGGACGGCCAGCCTTGTCCACATCTAGACAATAGGTTGAGTGGGTCGGAGATGCCCTGACCCCCCGCAATCGACTTCTACTCCCATGGAGCGCGGTAGAGGCCGCACACAACAGATTGCCCTTGGTCGTGACGTTCGTCGTCAGGATACTGGCTGGTGGATACCAGCCCCTGGTCGTACGAACTTGCGCTTATGATGTAGATCTGAGGTGAGCGTCTTTCGAGACTTATTGTATACTCCATTTGTTGATAAAATTTTGCGGTCGAAAGTTCCCAATGCGTAACTGGTAGAAATCTCTTCTTTGGATCAGTGGTTGCGTATTACTCGACGCTCCAAGCTTTCGACTCAAAACCTAATAAACAGCACTGCTCACCATTCCTGTTGTCGCCCGTCGCCTTGTGTCGACTGTCGTGGCAACGACAACAAAAACCTTTAACAAGGCGCCTGTCCCTGAACGATTAGGTTCTGATCTTCAATTTTTGGATCTATTTGATGCTTACTTATTTTTAGTTCGAACAAACCATCGCGAAGGCACCATGATCGTTTCTTCTTTCATTGTCTCCCTTGTATAAAGGGATCGCCAACTGCGCATTCTTCCCCTCACCTCTCTTTCTTCTCTCCGTCTTTCTCTCTTCTCGTTGCTGGCATCATTCCATCTTTTCTTGACCTGGCGTCTACGTTCTGAGTCGACCTCACTTTTATTCAACCAACCCTAGACTTTACCTACACCTTTCCTTGCTCTCCTCACTTTCATTCAAATTCCAGAACAACGACATGGCCCCGCTATCATCACTCCTTGTAGCTTTTCTCATGGCTGCCACTGCTTACCCCGTAAACGCCGGTGTGTTCTCTTCTCCTCTTTCTTCGTGCCTTACTCATGAACTTACTTTGCATGATCAGTTCCGCTTGAGGGGCGTCAGGCAGGATCATATGGCACCCCCAGTGACAAGTCACCTTCGGTCGCCAATTCGACAACCCCAACAGCCACCGTCGTAACGCCCGTTCCGTAAGTGCTTGTTTTCTTCCCCACGACAATACAAAGGAATTTACCGTTTTCTTGTCCTCCTGTTAGTATCGCCACGCTTGTGGCCAACAATGACTCCCCGTCCCGTGTCATCAACCTGAACAAAAGCGCCAACTCAACCTCAGCAGACGGCAAGAAGAAACACAAACACCTTAT
Source organism: Laccaria trichodermophora (assembly GCA_018417955.1). Lineage (NCBI taxonomy): Eukaryota > Fungi > Basidiomycota > Agaricomycetes > Agaricales > Hydnangiaceae > Laccaria > Laccaria trichodermophora. The sequence goes on from JACTVC010000034.1 coordinate 226,562, forward strand.
GAATAAGGGTGCGAAAGGCGTTTTCAAAAAGAACGCCACCGCTTCTGCTGTTGCTGCCGGATCCGCGAACAGGACTGATGTTTACGCGCGTGATGTTCAGGAGGACGCTGCTAAGAAAGCAAAGAGCGGTAATAAGGGCAAGGGTAAGGGGAAGAAGGGGAAGAAAAGCAAGAAGGGGAAGAAAGCTCAGAAGGGCGGTAAAGCTGCCGCTCGCGAGGAGGAAAACCTTGAGGAGTCCGATTCCTCCGAGCTTGTTGAGCGGTTCGTCGATGTGGTTGAGGCACGCGATCTTGTGGCAGAGCTTGTAGCGCGCTACAACGACGAGTTGGAGGCGCGCGAGCCTGAGGCTGAGGAGCGCGATGTGGAGGGCGAGGAGCTTGTCGCTGCGAAGAAGGGTGGCAAGAAGGGAAAGAAGGGCAAGGGAAAGAAGGGGAAGGGCAAGAAAGGGAAGAAGGGCGGGAAGGCAGCTGCTCGCGCTGCTGACGCCAGTGATATCGACCCCTACGCTGAGTCTCCCGTCGCCGCTCGTCAAGACGCGGGGAACGACCTTGCCGCTGCTAAGAAGAAGGGTGGTAATAAGGGGAAGAAGGGGAAGAATTCGAAGAAGGGTAGTAAGGGAGAGAAGAAGGGACAGAACAAGGGGGGTAAGAAAAGTGGTGCTGGTGCCGCTTCGTGAAATTCTGTATTCCCTCAAATTCTCATATGAGACATGACCTGATTGGGGAGCTTATTATATGGGAATTTATACCGGATAATTTGACCGCTTTACAATGCTTTTCTCGGGGAGATGTGAAAGAACAACATGGAAAAATGGATTCAGCGCGATTTGAGCGGTATTGAGTGCATTTGAGTCCAACAAATTGTTTCCTGGCCAGACTTCTAGTACATATGTGAGATCAACCGATGACTCTCTCGATAGAGGGGAGTTTACACGTTCCGTTGACGTTCATCACCCACAAAATTTGGATTTTCTGATGCTCGAGACGCGACGCGACGCGTCAAGTTCACGCGTCCCATCACGTGCGAATATATCGAAATCTCGTGCTTGGCGTTGAACGTTGATGCCTTGGCAACCCTCCTCCTCTTCGATTTCTGCTACTGAGTCATTGGAATGCCTTTTCCTCCTGGCAAGCAATTAAGGCAACGGCGGCTCAACGGCTTTGCACACGATGTGTTGAACTCTGGGCTAAACTCGTATGTGTTGTCTCGTGGACGGTGGAGGTTCGTCTTCTCACCAATATCTCACCATTTGACCTAACATGATGCTGCATTCTGATAGTTGTCGCCATCTCGACGCCGAGCCATGCGACTACCATCCCCATGTAGGATCGATGACGAAGGCTATAAACACCCCACATGAAAGTCTCCTTGGCCCAAATTGATCCCCTTAGTCGTCGTTCTTTCTTCCTCCAGTGACCTGGTGTCTGTTTTTGAGTCGACCTCACCCTCGTTTTTTGGTCTTCGTCTTCGTTCGTTTCTACTTTCGAAAAACTTTTTTTACAATCAGCTTCAATTCACTTTCAAATTCATTACAATCGGTCGCGCAAATGGCTCGCCTTTCGTCCTACTTTGTTGCGCTGCTCGTGGCAGCTTGTTCTTACAGAGTAGATGCCGGTGCGTTGCCTGTTTTTTTAGTTCAAGAAAGTTCACTGACTTCGGGGGCAATAGTACCGCTTGAAGCGCGTCTTACAGAATCAACCACGTCAGTGCAAGCCACGATCACAGGTTCTGCCGACATTCCAAGTTCGACGGGAGGCGGAGCGAATCCGACCGTCGTGTGTAACGTTGCTCGCACTCAAACTGCGACCGACCTCACGACGACCACCAAAGCGATGGAGGAGATCACCGCTGTGGCTGGAAAGTAAGTTTCCATCTCTATCTCCCTAACTTACGTCGTGTTCTGATATTTTCAATAGCAATGCAGATATTTCTGCTGCTGTCAGCGCGGCCAAGGATGGGTTGAAGACCGCCATTGAAGGCCTGGCTGCCATAGCCGATGCTCTCGTAGCTGGGCAAGCACCAAACGACGCAGACGGAATCAACCTCACAAATGGGTTGATGGCTGCAAAGACGGCCCTTGCTTCAATCCAAACGTATGTTTTACCTCTCCACGCTGAAAAACGAAACCAATATCTCGGCAGGCAGGACACCACCATAGATGGCGCTGTGGCAAACACTGAATTCCACCTCTCCCGCACGATTGACGCTGGGGAGAGGGTCGTTGAGAATTGCCAGGGTGCAATCGGAGGCTCCAATGCGGGTTCTTCAAAGTCTACGACGAGCTCGACATCTACCAGCGTTAGTTCATCCGAAAGCACCTCCTCAAATGGAACCGCCTCGGAGACCAGCAGTGACACATCTTCCTCAACCGTTACTACTGTACGTTTCCCCTCTTAATTTGCTTGCTCTTCATTCATCCAATTCTTTCCGTTGTAGACGTCCCAGATAGCGTGAGTTGTTCCCTGTCTTTCGTCTGTAATTCATGCATTAACGCGATCCTGTGTCTAGGAAAGCCACGGGTGTCCACGCTGGCGGCATGAGAGGTGGTCAAAACAAGAACGGTACTGTCGGCCACAAGACGGGTAACAACAACGGTACCGCCCAGCACAAGATGAAGCAGGGTGGTAACATGAATGGTACCATGAACAGTGGTCATAAGATGGGCAACAAGAACGGTACTGTGAACGCCGGTCATCATAGGATGGGGAGCAAGAACGGTACCATGAAGGCTGGTCATCATAAAGGTACCGCACACGGAGGTCATAAGATGAACAGTGGGCACAACAAGAACGGTACCGTCAAGGCTGGTCAAAAAGTGAACGACGGGAAATCGAACAACGGGAAGAACGGAACATCCAGCAGCCGCACTTCTGCTCACGGCATGGGTTCGACGATCAGGTCGTCGTCATCGCCTACCTCAGTGACCACCACCACTAAAATCATCATGTCGTCAGCTACGATCGCAATCTCGTCGCCTGCTCGTGCGACTACCACTACCGCCTCTCACCAAATGATGAACAACGGCAAGAACGAAAACTCCAGCTCCAGCTTTGGTCACAATATGAGCTCGGGTGGCGATGGAAAGTTGACCACCAAATCCACTAGTTCGTTCAAGGCCACCATCACCAAACCATCGGCTTCCATGTTCGTTCATTTGACGTCTTCATCTGCTCGTGCTACCACCACCTCGTCTCGCCACATGATGAACAATGGCAAGGGCGGAAACACCAACAGCAGCTCTAGTCACATTATGGGCTCGAGCAGCAAGGTCATCTCGACAATCAAGTCCACTTCAACGACAACGTCATTGAAGGATACCTCCAGAATCTTGGCTTCCACTACCAGCTCGATGTCTGTTCAGTCGATGTCGTCCCCTGCTCGTGCTACTACCACTACCGTTTCTGGCCATACGATGAACAACGGCAAGGGCGGAAATCCTAATACCGCCACTGTCCACAGTATGGGCTCGAGCAGCGGGGGCAGCTCGGCTACGAAACCCACGACAACCTCTACTTCGTCAAAGGCCAGCAACACCAGTATGGGTCACAACATGGGCTCAGGTAACAAGGGCAGCTCATCTATCAAATCCGCCTCAACGTCGAATTCGTCGAAGGCCATCACCAAGACATTGGCTTCCACCAAATCGGTGTCTTCATCATCTGCTCGTGTCACGACCGCTGCGTCCAGCCACACTATGAACAACGGCAAGGGCGGAAACTCCAACACCAAGTCTAGTCACAATATAGGATCAAGTAGCAAGGGCACCTCGACTACGTCGACATCGACTCCCCCAAAGGCCACCAATACCAACACTGGTCACAATATGGGCTCAAATAACAAAGGCAGCTTGACAACCATATCCACCTCCTCAAAGGCCACCGCTATCAAGACCGTCGTTTCATCGGCCTCTATCACCAGTTCGTCGTCTACTCGCTCGACGTCATCATCTGCAAGAGCTACAACCACCGCCGCGTCTGGTCATATGAACAACGACAAGAACGGAAACTCTGGTAACAAAGGCAACTCGACCACCAAATCCGCTTCATCCACTTCGTTAGGGGCCACCGCTACCGGAACTGTAGTTTCCTCTACGAAACTTGGGTCTACTCTCAAATCCACTTCGACCTCTACTTCATCGATTGCCACTGCTACCAAGACCACAGTTTCGTCGGCTTCCGTTATCAGTTCGTCGTCTGTTCGCGCGATGTCATCTGCTGCCCGTGGTACCATCACCGCGTCGACCTCGTCCACCGACTGTCCTCCTCCGAAGACCAAGTTCGTCACTGTGGTATGTCATCTCCGCGTTTGCGTTCAATATGTCTCATCTGATGTACATATTCTCTTTGTGTAGACCGTCACCCGGAAGTGAGTCATATTAATGTTCACCTTCTCGAAGTTTGCTCAACGTTAGGGCGACCGCGACCGCGTCTAGCAAGGACGACGGCAAGACGAACCAGAACCAGAACACGAGCTCTACCGTCACGACCACCACCGGCAATCCTATAGCGTCGTCATCGTCGTTGAGAAGTGCGACACCGGCCGCCAAGCCCACTGGGAAGGCGATGAGGCGCCAGCGGGGAAGTCTCCAATGCAACATTACTCGACTCCAGATTGTGAAGAGCCTCTCAGCCTCGATGTCCTCGCTTTCACAAGTTGGTACTTCTGATAGAACGTAAGCTTTTCCCTCTTCTTCCAAATGTCTCTAATGTGCCAATGTGATAGTGACGCCGGGATAGCGGCTGCTGTTCAACAAGCCCAAGACGCACTGAATACTTCGTTAGCCGGGATTAAGACTATCATGGAAGCCCTTGGTGCTGGCGAGCTCTCGCCTGCTGCCGCGTGGTCACAAGTTGATGATGGGTTGAACGTCGCCAATGCTACTCTGGACAGTATCACTTCGTACGTCTTTCGTGCTTTCCGTGTGTCCTTCTCAGCCTCGAAACTGATTCTCGTACACGTATGATAGATCAAGCGAAGCTGTGAATGACGTATTTACTGTTGTTCAAGACCATATCGCTTCGACGCTGGAAGCGACCAAGGCTGTAGCGGAGACTTGCAATTAGCCCTATTTCGACTTCGGACATTCTTCTGAAGTTATATTCTCGCTTGACTTACAAAGAATGTCTACGGACTTGTACAGTTTGACATTCCCAGAGTTGCTGCAAGGCGTATGAAAATCTGCGACCAACCGCTGCTAAAGGATGCTGAGCTAATCTGCACACCTACGCTGTGATGATAGGAAACAAATCTTTTCCAGAATCCAAGTGACTGGCGCAAAATGAACAAATTTCTCGGGTATGGTTCACGGAACTCATCCGAGTCATCGGGTCTTTAACTTTCTAGTTAAAGTAACGTCGTAGGAAATTGTTCGCGACTCCATGAAACCTTCCACGTTAATCGGCGTAAGTCCGAGTAGTATGCAAGTAAAGTAGCGAAAACTATCATAGAAAGTCTGACGCGGACGACAAGAAAATGAAATGGAGTCTGTAACAAAGAAGAAAAAATTAGACGGACTCGTATCTTCTTGCCAGTGGGAAGACGGCGATGGGATGTGGCGACAAGTTCGAAAACACAAAACAAAACAAAATGAACATGTCCGTTGAAAAGGAAGAACAGAAAAAGTATGTCCGTGCTCCGACATTGTAAGCTCCACCTATTTCGGCAACTGACTTGCGGCCAACTCAATCAAATTCTGCTGCCCAGGGGTATTCTGCACATATCTCGCATTAAACTTCAAAACACTCTTGAACCCCAAGAACGCTTGCGGCGTGATTGGGAGGAAGGTCCCTGCCACGAGCCATGTGACACCAACGGTGCATGGGATCCGGTGTATTTGAACAAGGGAACGGTTGTAAAGAACTTTGTGATGTCGGAGAAGTCGAGCGGGCCCGTGTAAGCCGAGCTTCCAGGTTTCTCGATTGCCTGTAAAGGACCGGAAAGAACTTAGAAGAGGATCTAGGAATTTAGCATCATTGCCGTTGAGAGATAATTCAAACAGGGCAGCGAGAACAAGATAGGTGCCATCTGGTGGATATTAGAATTTACTTTGAACCAACAACAATCGACTTTTACGACATACCAAGGGCAGTGTGAACAAAGTGAGCTTCCATGGGATAAAATTGGGCGTCCATGAGATGTTCCGCGGGTGTATGGAAATGATGTTGCTTCAGGCTGTAAGTCTTTCCTTCGAACGTCGTCGTCCCATTAATGACTTGCGGTTGCGGCCATTGCTGCGCATGGCGGGTACGAATCACACACTGTGGGAAGTAAAAGCACTTCGATTGAGTGACATGGTCACTCAAACCGGTGTAGGGAGTGATTGTGTCACTCAAATTCACACCTAAGGCATGACAGTTATTAGTGATCGAAGCCTTCTAAGGCCAATTCTTTGGCAATAGGTAATTGGCCTTGAAGGCCTCGGTCACTCAGCGCTGCCAACTATAAATAGGTCAGGATCACATCGAGATCTCTACAAAAGCGCCATTCAGCACTAAAAGTGGCGGGAAGCACTGCTAGACCGACGGCGGCGCGCTCGCTAAGAATAGGCACCGATTATGATCTTGCTTCTTCGCTTCGATCCGAAGGCGGCTATGATGGCGCTTGCCGCTACTTCTCACCAACTTCTCACTCACCATCATCGACATCACTCCTCATTCTATGGTGAGCTCACAAGCTGTTGCCCTTTTGTCTCTCTTTTTCATCTTACAGTGTGACCATCACTCATCGCTCGAAATGAGTGGCCGGATCATCGAGGCCGTGACAGCATCCGAAGGCACCGTTTGAACACCCATCCTCATATCTGCAAACTTTTTTGCGAGGATGGATCTACTGCACAGTGGCTCAGCAGGCGCCGATATATTTGCTTTGTCGAGTCCTCACTTGGATAGCGGCAGGCCCTTTGGTTCGCTTGACAAATATGTCAACTTAGGGTGAGTTCATATTAAATTTTGTGACGGCGATAGCTAACGACTGTTTTCATAGATAACTCTATATTCAGCTACTTTCCTAAGTATGAGTACGTTCTCTTGCATGTCCACTGTTACCCACTCCTAAACGAAATCAATTGTCGATGACAGCTGATCTTCACAGCTCCCTCAATTTCCACCCTCCTCTGCATGGGCGACAAGCCTGCTCCTCCACCTCCCTCCTCATTGCTGAAGACAAGTGTGTTCTTGCCCTATGTCAGTGCCCCGAAATGCGGTTTACCAGAACAGCGGACCCCACGATCAATCATATTCTTTGCCGGAAATGTATATTATCCACATGTGAATAGTCGGGTAGCAGGCGCTTGGGAGATAGCGAGCGTTGCGGGTGTTAAGACGATGACTGGGCTGGTGTTGATGTTACGCTTGTCCTTGGGCTCTTTTTGTACGTTTTCGTTTTTATTTCGTTAAGCGTCGGTCTAATGTGAAGAATTCGGACTACACCCATAGACCCACTATCTCCATCTTCATACACTTTAACGACCCCCTACTTGCCGGACAAGAAGGCACTAAACGGCGTCGGTTTTTCTTGACCGAAACCGACAACGGTTATATAAGATCACCTTTTCCACTGCATTAGCTTCCTTCTGTGCACCCTCCCCTGATTAAGACGCGCTGTGGAGGGTGGTCTCTCAAAGGTACGTCGTCTCCTGTCATTCGCACCTCCGATGTTCGATTCCAAGTGCACTACTCACCCATTCGCTCATTTATGCAGCTTAAAGACAATCACAAACTGAAACAACGGTCGAATCAGGCTAAGCAAAGACGACAGACCACCAGCACCAAGTTCCTGAAGGACGACTACAATGAGGGCAATGCGCACTTGAACGATTCCAGCCACCATAGCGGCAATCATACTCCATGTGTTTTTAGAGCCAAACGAAGGGGCACCGGCTACATAAGGTGTTCAATACAGCTGAGAGTAGAGCCTTTCTACGCAAAGGTTATGGAAGTATTTTATCATGTAGATATCGTGACAAGGTCCTTTGAAATTTCAAACTCGACGAAGATCATTGAAACACATGCTTATGCCTGGCAGTCACTCAGTTCGCTTCCTAGAAACTTGAAGATCTGATAAATTAGTTAGAAGAATTGAATTTATCTTTCCAGGAAATGTTCTTAACAGTACTTCTCGGGGTGGTATTTGATAACTTGTCAAAGGTGTCCTCAGTTCATACATGAAATCATCTTCAACTCCCGGGTTCAGTCAGACTTTTACTCTTTTTTTACCCTTTCAGAAAACTGCCTATCTCAAATTGTTTCGGACACGTCGCCGTATGATTTTATTGAATGATAGAATATTTATCGAGGAATTGAGCATGCTACATGAATTATATGTTTTTTATTCCCCGGCCCGAACAACCCACACGTTTTTATGGGCACGTGACCCAAGTGTTGGATAGCTCAGGTTTGTTTATCGACGCTCCGCCATGCTCGTCACGAACCTCTATCCTCTGGCCTTCCACTGCTTGACTTTTGAGCAATCTTGCTCCTTTTTCTATCTCACTCCCGTATCTCTCCTATGTCACTTCCGTCGTTCTGTGACTACGTGATAATTGTGGACGGCTCACCTCACACGTAATCCTCACGCCCTTCCTATCTGTTCGCAGGGCGTTCCAGATGTCAGACCCACCAACTTTGCTGAACTGGGCGAAACGCGAATCGAAGCCAGGGGATGGCTTGTTGTTTGTGCGCAAGACCTGTGTCTCTAATTCTTTCGTCTTTTTCTAACAGCTGCGAGGGCGATTGAGCGTTAGCCGTATTACCCGTACAGGTGGAGGTGTGACGACAACCCACTACCCTTGTACCTTCGAATCGCAGTCCTGAACCGACAGAGCAAGGGGTGGGGCACTCGGGTACAGGGGGGACAACGAGGCGCGGGTTTTGTGGCAGGATCCTAGCCAATCATAATCTCCATCGGTATGGGTTTCCCTGCAGCAACCACCTGAAACTCCACTACGATTCGTCACTTGCTTCACATCCCCGACACTCATTGCCCCCCCCCCCCCCAACCATGGCGTTGAATCCCTGAGTTTGCCATGGTTGGAACGTGTGGGGGCACTGTCGGCGCTCATGGACCTCGACTTGGATTTCATAGACTTGCCAATACCCGTCCTCCCTTAACGCAAAGCATAGGCCTCAAAACCTAAGGAGTCTATCCATCTCCGCATCACTCCCATTGGCTGGACTTTGAACGACCTCCTCCACCCGTTCCTCCCTCCCACTCGTGTGCGGCCGACGATGAAGTCTCTTTGAGTTCTCGCGAAACATTGTCCCAAGCTTACAGAACTTCGGATACCGCTGTATACGAGCGACGTACAGGCTGCACAACCCTTTCGTCATCGAGCAAACCATTATATCTACTGCTCAAACGTGAAATAAGGACACTCACGATCACATTGGCAGGAGATGATTGGGATATGCGAGACATTTTTCACATCGAGGATCATCTGTTGACCTTCATGTCTTCGCTTTCGTATTGCTTTCTTCCCTTCAACTCCCGGCATCTACCACTAGCCCACTCCATGGGTATGACCCAATCCCCACAGTCCGTTCTACCGTCGCTTCCTTCCCTCGTCACAATACAATTTCTATGGATGGTGCCACTGCCAACCACCAGCTCCAGCGCCATTACTGTGCCAAAGCGCTACCGCCATAAGAAGCATTACAGGTGCACTCGGACCTCTTGACAATCGAGAACGATTGCCTCCTAATGAACGTCATCTGGAGCAACCGCTTCATTGTCGGACCCACTGACAGCCAATTTTAGGTCCTTTTCGCAAGCGTTGAGAAGGTCGTCCAGTATATGAGCAGCATCTGCGGAGACTTCAAGTGCCCATGGGAGGTTTTGGTGATGTTCCCACCCAGACGATTTGGGCAGCAATGCGATTTGCGCTGGGGTACACGAGCAGCGTCTGCGGAGAGACCTGATTTTTACAGACTGCTCCACCACCATCTCCAGCCCGCGTTACAAGGATAGTGAGTCACGACAGTGGTGTGGTCTGCTTTGGTGGAGCAGATGGCAGAATGTGTCGCTCATCGCTCGTGACAGGACTGGTTTTTCCGTACCGTCACCAACGAGCCTGCTAGCGTACGCTTGATGCTTGGGCACTGGTGTGGCCAGTGACTGGACCTGTTTCCGATGCCGTCACCGATGAGACAGTCACATACGCTTGTCCAGCTCTGTCAGTTCATACAAACATAAAAAGTTGAAATCGTCATTTTATTTGTCTGACATATGCATAATGAAGGTGTATTTACGTGCTGACAGATGGAGTAGTGTCAAGCACTTGGGAGTGCCAGACAGTAAGTAGCGCCGGGCACTCAGCAGTGCTGGGACACTGAGATCCGTCCCCCGATGCCATTCTAAATCAGGATTTAGTAGGCAGTGCCATGAGTGATTATGACCTCGAAGGCCAATTCTTCCTTGCCAAATAATTGGCCTTCAAGGCTTCACGTGACGTCAAAGTGTCATGCCTAGGGTGCAAATTCAAGGAATTTTAAATGAGTGATTTTGACCCCCAATCCCAGATCACTCGTGACTCATATGTTGTGATTTTTCCACTTAGTGATTTTTCCACTCATATCAAGGGGTTTCTTCACTCATACTTAAAATAACGCCTGAGCTACTCTATACGTCGTGGTAAGTAGACTCGCGACCAGTACCTTACGCGGACCCTTCCCTTTTCGTACTACTGGCAAACAGCACCAACATTTACCACAACAACACCAACTACTACCAAAAATAGGAGGCGGAGTGTGAAAGGCAAGGGTACCGTGTAAGGACTGGGCAGAACGAACGCGATTCCAAGGGGTTCCCCCTAGCGTGACGCTGCCTTAGAAAAAATTCGGCCTCAACACATCAAAAATCGTACATTTCACGATTGAATTTTCCGATGTTTTGAAGGGCATAGATTAATATCAGATAGGTTCATAAAGGTGTTTTTTTCTTTCAAAATCTAGTGAAACTTAAGTACTGGGGTTGCAGGGATGGGGAGTAGACAATGGTAAGGTGCTACGAGGTATCTGAGAGGGGGAGGGGCTGGCAGGTATATAGTTTCTGAACTGCAGAGAACTCGGGCCTCCTACAAATGCAGATTGGGGCCTTGTTGGAGTGTTGTGGGGGAAGGGGGGGATAGCCTTGGTGCGAGGAAGGATGTGAATGGTATAAAAGATGTTCATATGGATTATGAAAAGGTGGGGTGAGCTGCTGGTAAGGATGAGCATGGCTGAATGCCGGCATTGATTGTGAAGGGCCGGGAGGGAATTGTGGCTGGTTTGGCGTGAGTCGAGTTGACGGCGGCGCTGGCGGACAACTTGACGATGCGATGAGGGTAGACAGCGAACGGAGTGGGGTAGCAGGGTAAGAATTGATGAGTGTGGCTGAATGCCGGCATTGATTGTGAAGGGCTGGGAGGGAATTGTGGTAGGTTTAACATGAGTTGATTTGACAGGAGCGCTGGCGGACGACTTGATGACATGATGGGGATAGACTGCGAATGAAGTGGGGTCACAGGATAAGAATTGGAGGGACACTCGAAGCGGCGTTGCGCAACTTCAACGACGAAGCCACATGAGACCAATAACAATGCAGCTACAGCCCACCCCATCCACACTGCCAGTCCAGACCCCAACATCCCTTCAGGTGCTCCAGTTGAACCAAGCAGGGTGGCTAATATAGATGAGGAAGAGGAGCAGGGAGGGGAAGAGGAGCAGGAGGGAGAGTTGGTTGAGCTGATGAATGAGCTTGAACATGGGTTTGAAGAACCTACCCTACCAAGGCTGACAGAGGAAGATGTAGCCTTTGACATGGATGAAGTATTCCATGTTGATGTTGAGGGTGATCTCGAGGCACCAAGTGAAGAGGAGGAAGAGGGTGAAGGTGATGAAAGCAAGTTTGACTTGTAGTTGGTAGCGACGAAGCGTGAAATTTCACTAAGTCAGACGTGACAGAGTGTGACTCAGTCAAATGTCGTTTGTTGTTACCAGCTGTTTCACACATAGTGCAGCGGAGTGTGAAATGGCTGGTCACGAGCCTACATGGTAAGCTCCGTGACCATGTTATGTTACATGTGATCGCATATCTATAGACAAACACATGCCACCGCGTTGTTGGAGGGAGATACAACTCACCACATCCACGAACTGGCAGCCTCGCATTTTCCGTTACTTCTCCTCGCTGTGTTCAACGCGAGAGAGTACTAGGACTTGCGGGCTAGGACCATCCTATGACATGGAAGATTCAAGACATTGGAATCTTCCTTGCACGTCCGTGCATTGGCGCTGTCCGCTCCCCTGTATCTGCTGGCTTTGCGCTGGCTACTCTGCCCGCATTGCTATCCGTTTTCTGCAACGACTTGGTGCTCACCACGTCGAAACCCACGACCTCAACAGCTTGTGCCCCCTTGGGACCGTGGCCATCAACACAGCGGCGTGGAAATGGCACAACAAACAAGTCGGTAAGAGGGAATGTGCGGCTGTGGATACCTTCTGGTGAGTTGGACGCATTCCGTGGTATCCGCTGACACTGAACACTCACAGGCAAACAGAGACTGGGTCAATTGTCGCAACACCGCTTCCTGGTACAATCGAAACAAAGCCAGGCTCTGTGACTGTCCCTCCTTAGGTATTGAGCCTACCATTCTTGATCCCATTAAGGGCAAGGAATTGGAAGGTGATAAAATTGAAGGTGTTCTGGTCCTCAAGACGCGACGGCCGGCTATCGCTTGCACCGTCTACAAAAGGCCATAACGCTACGTGGACATCAGCTGACAGTGAATTCGCATATGAAAGTCGCAGGGTAATTGGACTCTTCACGGCTCCAAATCTTGAGTGAAACACGCATCCCGGAAAGGTGTGTGGCTGGAATACATGTCCTGAATCCCAGGATACGAGGTGCGAGGACAAATGGTCCCTAATTCCGAACTTTCTGATATCGGTTCACAGGGGATTTCGTGTTTGCGAGCTGCAATCTATCCTTAGCAGGTTTTCTTTCGCATCGAGAATTGTCTTCGAGTCTCCTGACCATCTCGGACACCACTGAATGATTATAAAGCCTACCCCAATTGACCTGCCATTCTTCAACGGTCCTCTGTTCTTTACCGACCGCGTAACTCATCAAACAGAAAACACTCTCATGTCTTCTATCGCTCCTGCTACCAATACACCTGTTGTAGTTGTCCAACCCTCGCTGGATCACTCTTCAAGTGCAACGATGGCCGACACTGCTGCAACGGGCCCTCCTACCGCTGCAACAGTCCCCATTGCCACAGAAACCGTTATTGGTGCCCCGACTACCTCAGCCTCAGCCGACACCAACATCACCAAGCCTGCCGTCACTGTAGGCGATGAAGTTCCAGCAGTCACTTGGTACCAATGTGCTTGTGCTGAAGCTTCAGTCAATAAGGCTGCTGCCTCGTCGGCCAAAACTGACGTCAATCGCCCCATTGGTGGCGCAGCAATGAGAGCCGTTCTCACCAAGGCAACCCATATGTGGGACAACGGAAGTGTACGTCCCCACTTTCACTCCATCTTCGACGCTGACCACTGCCTTTTACAGACACTCATCTACACCTTGTTTGAAACTGCACTATGTCAAGCTGACGTATCCTCAGGTGTAGAATTACAAAGAAAATTGGGCGGCTTGGTGATCTTAGCACTGTCGCTACGGTGGATGTCATTAAGAAGAGGGTGGCAGGATTGTGATAAACTTCTTATGTATTCTCCGTAAGACTTGACGAAATGAAGAACTTCCCATTGCCCCTGGTAGAGTCATCTTCAAGGGAGATTGGGTGCAATCGGTCAAGTTGTCTGGGTTAGAGTGATCTGCGGTCGCATCACACAGCAGTCAGTTCGTCACATTCATGGATCTTTTCTCGACTGACCGAAAACGATTTAAACATGTAGGATATATATTCTAGACCCTGTTGACAAAGTAACCAAATGACTGGACATCGGGAATATGTCTTGATAATTCATTCAATACCTAATCTACATCACCTAATCAATCTTCTTCACTCTCACTCCCGTCTACACTACCAAAAAACTCTGCTTGAATATCTTCTCCAGTTCTGTCAATAATTCCCCATTTTCCGTGGGTCTCAACTCTCCCCACCACAGCTGATATTACCCGAACGTCCATAACGATAGCTGTCGTAGTGCGGTGATAGAGGGTGAGTTCAATTCCTGCATCCTTTCCTCTGGTGACACATGGTGTTATGAGAGCAAGGAGACGTGTTGTGCCTCTGAGTTCAGATCCCCAGAAATTAGTGTCAGGTAGGGAGCAGACAAGGATATCCTCCAAGCATCCATAAAAGATTTCTCTGACCCATTCACCAGCAGGCGTCTTGATTGAGATGGTATACTATCAAAAAAGAAAAAAAAAACGAAATAAATTCAACAGTCATCCGCGTAGAATCCAGACTTACCCGGACGTATGAGGAATCACGACCTGTTGACCTTATTTTTGCACATCTAATGGAATCTCCACCATTAGAAATTCTAACCCTTCCCCAAGCTGGCATAATTTTCGGCAGAGCAGAATTTATCGTTTTTCTTGATTTTGAAGGAAGCATGCTTGAAAAATATCCCACAATCTTCTGCCGAATGGTATGATTTGGGCTGTACTTCCTATCATAGGGGGCACCAAAGATGCTCATTTCATCTGTTTTTCGATTCAAAACTCATAAAAATTGGATATAAAATATATACTTACAGTCAACGTACTTATGCTCAAATCTACTCAGTGAATTTGCACCCCGAGAATCCGGACTTGAGGATAGCTCTTCCTGGAGATCGTAACGTGAAGAAAGCTGATCAAGATATGCTGTGTGAAGAATTCTATTTGTTAGATTCTTCCAAGGGTGATGCCTCGATTGAAGGTTCTTTTGAAGATTCCCACAATAGCGTTCCATGTAGTATGTCCATGTCGTCCACATTGGGCCACAGAACCAAATATTGTCAGGGACATGGAGCAGCCCATGGATACTGAGTATGCAGACTGGAAGTCTTTCTTCTTTGTACTGATAGTAGAATCTGTGAATCCACATCTTAAAATGTGCATCCGAAAAAAAAAAGGCAACATACCTTTCATATTGCCTTACCCATTCAATAATCTTGTCTTCCAACTCGTCGATTTCGGCATGTGTAATGGTAAATTTGAGGCACATCTTGATGATGTCTGCAAGGTCACAGGCATGGCGGTAGTATTTTGGGTGCCAAAACCTTCCATTAAGAACAATTGGAGCAATATAAATGAACCAAAATGTTCAAGATTCTGCAGTGAAGTGCGACTGATCTGTTGCGATATTCCGAAGAACGCAAACAAAACTGGCTGGAATGTGTTTCACAGCCTCTGCTGTTTCGCGTCCAATCTCCTCCCATATGTGTGTCATAATTTCGTAGTCCTCAGAGCCAACATCCAACCCTTTGAACTTTCCTGTCCATAACTTCACAAGGGCCGGAATTATGTTCTCTGAGAATAGATGCAAACCTTCCCAAGGTGCAGATCGCCCAAAGTGACTCGAGCCCACTCGCCTGATTGCTGGAAGTTTCTTGATACCAGTTTCCTTGGCAATCCGTTTTACCTGCCCTTTAGATTTAGCCACGTCAATTTTTTTGACCACTTCGAAAAAGCTCTCATGTGAATGCATGGGAAGATTTCTTGGATCCCAGATTTTATGAGGTTTGCCCTTTGTCACCGGTGCTGTCAGTGGAACGTAGTAGTTGGTTTTTCTGTTGGTGACATCTCGAACACCTGTAATTTCGCAGGAGCGGCAAGGGCAAAATCCATTGTGACCTGTCAAGCCCATCATTTTTTTGATTGCAATGATATCCCCCAGATCGAAGAGCTTGTAAGCGTGCAAATGAAAATATTTTCTAGTCAGTGCGTTGAAGGTTAGAACTCCAAGCGCAAGCCGAGCACATTCGTTATTGAATGGTGCAGTGAACGTTTCTATTTCCTTTGGCTGCTTTGGTCCAGGTACAAGTCCCAGACAGATTAAATACTCCAGATGAGTTCGGATTTCTGGTGGGAGATTATAGTTCTTGACGAGAATGGGAGTGCCAGATGGGCCGCTTCGATGTCGTTTGAAGAGGAGGAATGCATCTGTGCAAACCGACAAGGCAACATCCTTGCTCGTTGAGAAGTACCGATGACCCAGTTTCTTTCCATCCACAGTCACTGTTGTTTGACGAAGGGAACAGTAGGCGAGAGAGTCAAAGACATCTGATACTGAGTTTGGATCATGTTGATAATTTGCTCGATACCGCATCGTTTCGACTAGTTTTGAATTTTGAAAAAAGCCTTGCAGCCAGGGAATAATTGGGAGGTAGCCAAATGCTCTCCAAGGCTTTCCATTGGAAGTCCTCACTTCCTGGCAATGTGGGCAATGGGTGTGGTTTGCATATTTTCCTGTAAATGCGATGCAAGAATTGATGCAACAATCATACCAGATTGGCTCAATTTCGGAGAGGATACCCATATGTCGTAGGATTATCCAATCTGAGCTAATTTCTAGCTTGTGATGAAATAAATGTAGTGTTTGAAAGTCCGGTTCGGTCCGGTTTTTTGATGCCCAGGGGCGTTAACCGTAACCGTAACCGGTCTGCATTTTCCCCAGAAGTCAAAAGACCAGACCGGACTGCAAAAAGACCGCAGACCGCGGTTTTTTGCAGTCTATAGACCAGTTTCGGTCTGCATCGGTTTTAACTGGTTTATGACCGGTCTTTAGGCCAATATTTTAAAATTATTAATCGGTAAATTTATTAACATTTTTAATAGCTTCAAAACGAGCCCAAGAACGTTAAATTCCGTTAGGAATTGGTGCTTCTATAAAATAAGTCTGGTACATCTATTATTCCCCAAAGTAATTTACATATCTCTCTCGTTTTTTTACCAAATCGTACGTTCTTGGGTGCGTTTTAAAGGGTATTTAAGGGGCTATAAAAGACCGGTCCAAACCGGTTTTGACCGGTTCACGTTAACCGGTCTTTTTGCGGTCTTTACATTTCAAAAATAAAAGACCGTAACTGCAGGTCCGGTCTTTTGCGGTCTTGGTCTGGTCTGGTTACAGTCTTTTTCCAGTCACGAGACCGGACTTCCAAACACTAAATAAATGTCGCATTTGATTGAATGTTTGCTGCTCCATCCCACTCATCATCCGCAATTTGAAAGCTCTGATGTTATTGTGATCTTTGTCCATCAAAATTTCATTTCCTATTGCTTCGAAGTTAGCAAGAGAAGTTACTTTCTTTGAATGATGCACTGAGATCATACATAATAGCCTCTGATTGAGGACCTAGGAGGCCTTCCAAATCTTCAATCAGCTCTTCGGTTGTGACACTCCCCTCGATATCGAAATCAGGTGTTAAAAAAGATTCAAATTCGAGACCCGGCGAGATTGAATCCACACTTCCTGAATCATGATGATCTACTAAATCATCACTCACTTCGGAGCCGCTGGTGTCATGGTAACCCTCTGGGTCACTGCCATATTCCAGGCTTTTGACGGCATTGTTCACAGACCTGACCTCTCCACCAAAAATCTCATCCTCATCATCAGCATCACTTTCGTCAACTCACAGCTCATATGGCACAAAAGTGTTGTCCAAGGGATGCTCAGGAGAGTGGAAACTGCCAGCTCTCTCAGAAGATTCAGCTGAATCGGAATCGCCTGTAGAAGATGCTATATATCTCTCATCTGCAATCCTATAGTGTCGAAGATGCTGTGTGCGACCAATGAAAGAAGTGCACTCTGGAGTGCAGTGACAATGTTTCTTTTGTTCCTTCTTTTTCTGATATTTGGATTGCTTTGCAATAGGGCTCCCAGATAGCGACATCACGGATGCAAGAGGCCAAGTCCTTTATTGATTGTTGTTTGAAATACAAGTTCTTTGATCGTGAGTTACTCACATCTTTTTGACTGAATTGACGAGGAAATGTGAACGCATATGCGAGTTTGTTTGTGTATTATACAGTGTATATCTTTCAAAGTTGTATCACGTGCCACCGTTTACTCTCAAGCTCAGTGATCATGGTCTTCTACTAACTCTCATGCCTTCCAAGAAACTCAGCGATGTGGAGCGTCTTGCAGCGCTCGAAGCTGAGAACAAGCGTCTCAAGCGACAAGCTCAAGGTATGTGCAGATTTCACATGCCCAATTATGTGAAGTTAACTGCTCCTGGGAAGTGCAAAGCGCCAGGGTCCTCGAGAAGCCACAGCTTTCACCGACCGAAAATCTCATACAAAAACCTCAGGGAAGGGCTGGAAGGGAATACTCTACACGCATAGAGGTTGGCTTGAGTAGGAATAGATGGAATCGGCACCTTGTGCATATTTCCTTGGATCCTAACTTCTGCATCTAATGCGTGCAATCAGAGAATTATCTGAACAATAGCCCAGAAGTACTTCGAGAGTGGAGTGACATTGTCAAAGCAACGCAAGCCAGTCATGGAGAAGGTTGTTCTCCTAGTAAGTTGATCAGCATCATTATTTCCATACAGCGGCCTGACACATTTGCAGATACAAGCAGAGATTAATTTCTACCACCAGTTTCAAGATGGATGGCCCATTCGTGATATCATGGCCTGATATCTCTCGAACAAGTCTTCGCGCAACAAGCAGGACATAGAGGCAGAGCACAAGGACGCAAAAGCTGATTCACGAAAGCAGCGAAGGGATGCGTCTGAAAACTCTTCTGATGAAGAGGAAGGTGAGGACCAGGGGGATCAGGAGGATGAAGAGGACGGCAGAGGGGAGGATGAGCTGCATAAAGGGTATGACACCGATCATGAGGTGAAATGTTTGACGCATATATCGAAGCTTTTACCTCCTGACAATCATTTCTCGTAGAATTTGGCCAAAGGCAAGTGGAAAAGGAAGGGACCGTCACCCAGTAGGGGAAAGGTATGTACCTATGGTTATATATGCGCATTCATCTCTATTTTAAACACGTCCCTTAGAGGCAACGGGTTGTAGAATCACAAAAGAAGATTGACAAATCACTCCCTAAACCCGTTTGTTTCAATTATTGCATACACCTCACACTCTTGATTGACAGCAGGCTCGAATCCGAGATGCCGAACCTGCAAAGAAGAAATCGGACAAGCGCGCTGCCAAGGTAACATCAAAATATCACTTACGATGATAGCTGATGTCTCTCAAGAAAACAAAACGCGCAAAAAGATTTAAAGCCAAGGTGAGAATATAAACGAATTTCTGCGGCATCCTTCATATCACTGGTTGTGCAGAAAAATATCATAGTGTCGGATTCCGAAGATGGCGAACAAGTGAGTGAACACACATCTATATATTGGGGTCAAACCTGACTTCAAGCGGTTGTTTGAGGATATTTTTTTCGAGAACGCCTCAGAGCCTTGCTCTCCACAGGTAAATTGATGACTGTTCATGGATTTAGAAACTCAAGGTACCCTCTAGCGTCGTACAATGGTCTCTTTGGCAGTCGGAGAGAATTCACCCCGCCGATGCACAGATCTTGTTCATGCCAAGGGTAAGGCCGGTTCACACCAGGTGCGCTTGCCCAAATTCCCAGGCTGGCGCTCTCTCACATGTTACTAGGACCTCGCCGCAATTGATCATACAGATAATTGGGCTACCCGTTCAAAGGTAAGTGTGTAGACAAGCTCGTTCACTTCATCTGAAGATCCTTCAGGGTAAAAGTGTCCAAGCTCTCTCAGAGCTGACCAACGCCAATAAATATTCGACCTTTCGCAATAACCTCCGCCTCATAAATCAATGTCCCATGGTGGAATGTGGTGAAGATATGCCTGTTGAGCCTAGTGACGCGCTCATGGACCTCATTCATACCTACAACGACCTCAGATATGCTTCCGAGCCATTCGATAATGGGGAGCATCTGACAGAAGTGAAGGATGCGATATGCATGGAGATTCGCGCTGGAAACATCAAGATGGATGGTCAGGATCAAGGTTGGCCTTCAGTCATCAACTTTCTTGATTTGCAAAGCCGCGTTCTGCTGATAATAAATACACACCTTAACCGATTTGTCGGTAACCGGAAGCAGATAACATCATCCCTAGCTTGGACAGATTTTTGTGAGAAGGTTCCAGACATCAACACCTTTCAGAAAGACCTTTCAATACAAAAATGAGTCACTTACCTCAAAAATGTGGGATAGTAGGTTTCTCTCTCTTTCCTATCCGTTCTTGTTGATTACATTCGCTTCAGTTTCGGCAGCATGGGCGCATTTGTAATCATGAACACACTTACTGCAGTGTGTCGTATATATCGTCCAGAGGTGTTCGCTCCTTTGGAACCATGGGAGTTTCTAGATTTTATCATCATTCCCCATGTGGCAACTTTCCTAATGGCTCAGGATTACCACGACCATGACATTGATAAACCAGAATTCCTTGGCTGCTATTGTTGTATGTTATGGTGGAGCGCTGTGTATGGTAGGATCGTGTTTCCCTGGCCAAGGCAAGACAACAAGGACGCAACCATTATTGAAGAGGCAAATGAAAAATTATCAGTGTATTTGGATAAAGACTCTTTTCTCGCATAAGCTTTTTCATCCTTGCTCAAAACTCATCTGACAATTGTGACAGGATTACATCAAGTTAGAGAGGCCAAGAGAATATGTGAGTTTCGTCTTTTAACATAAGATTTCTCACATAATCAATTGTTCCAGTCCAAACACCAAGATATCTCACTGAAGAGCCCATCCCCGAGCAATGCGTTGAAAGCACGTGTCCCAAGCATATCTGCAACATCACCCCACCGCTCTGAAGAACTCAGTCACGCTCCCAAAGGCGGGTACAACGAAAGGCGCGCCAGGTGTCAACTAACACTGGAACACATGGATTGTGATGTGGGTCGTCCAAATTTCCTTTGTAACATCTATTTATTGTCAACTCTAGCCTGTTGTCCCACCAAAAATAAGGGATAAAAAGCAACGGCCATGCCAGATCGAGACGCTAAAATCGGTCAGTGATCAGAAGTAGCGTCAGTATGGCCACTAACATTGTAGTACCCCCCCTCAGCCCCCTCTACCCACCCCGAAGGACGAACCAACTCGTACTCTCCGCTCCAAAACACGCTCAAAGGTAACAGCTGGGGTCATCGTACCCATATGTTTCTGATTGTGTTGAATGTAGGCCGTATGATGGTCTTTGTGCCCATAATCTTGTTCGCTGTCTTGCTTGCGGCTTTCGCATATATGCTAACTCTGTTAGGTCGCACTAATCCTCCTCTGACACACCGCTCTCCCCTGTTCTTAGAAATTCACACTTACTTCTCAACTTCTCCTCTCACATAACTTCCTCTTTCATGATGGGAATCTCTATTTTCGAGCCTTGCGGACATGTCCTTACTTACCCACATTGCAGTACTACATGACTGCGCTTATGCTCCTGTGTATGGCCACCATCCATCCATATCGTAACGTGTAGTCCATAAATCCGAGTGTTTTTCACACATACAATTAAATGTCAGCTGAACATAAAATTGAGTGCAACTTTGTTATGAAAATCAATGTCTTTTGCTCATAAATTTGAATGACAATCTATCATGGATTGGAGTGTCAGCCTCTCGTCAAATTGAGTGTCAATTTCCCATCAAAATGAGTGATTTCAATGTCGCTTCGAGTGATTTTCGCAAACTAGAATTATGGTTAAAATCACTCAATACTGTCACTCATTCTGAGCATATATGTCACTGACTTTACTGAGCAATTTTCACTCAATCTAGGTGTTTTTCCTTCCCACAGTGCACATGTTTTTTGATTACATGATGTTGCTTGTCAATACAGTTAGTTCCAAATAGAAGACATCATAAACATAATCTTGAATCTGCTTCAAGACGCTCCTGTAATCATGTATGTCAATATAATTTAAACTTTCTGTTGACCTAAGCAAGGGGGCCCCGGGATTTCAGAAACAACACGGGGTAGATTTTTTTTTGTAAGCTGTCTGTGACGTCCCCCCCCCCCATTGCTCCTTCTAAATAAGGTATGTTTTCGTCCAAAAAGGGTATGTTTTTCCCACCACTCCTTTGAAGAAATTTCTGGCTGGTGGGCCATGAACCCATGAACCTTAAAATGAATTACTGCTCCCTTTTCAGGTGTACAAATCCAGCTTTTTTTCAATTTTACTTTTGCCATGCAATTCTGAGCTGAGCAAGAAAATTGGGAGGGATGACAGATTTTTCATTTCCCTTACACACTGACTTCCATGGTAAGTTATCAACTGTTCAACTGCATTGGAGGTGCCGTTGATGCATCTAGCATTGCTACAGGGCCCCAAATATAGATTTTCAAAGCTTATATACTAAATTTTGTTAAGGCCTGCCAGAGGTCCCCCCCCCACCTACCTCGGGTCATGGGTCGACATCCTGGGGCCCCCTTGGACCTAACATAATCAAACTTCACATCACATCATCCATGTCTTTTGTTCTCTTTTCACCATCATCAACTATCATACCAATTCATGATACACAATGTCTAGTAGGTTCAAATTTGTTTTGCTTTGATCTATGTTAGACACTAAGCTCTTTCTACTTGCAGACAAGATTTCAATAACAGTGAGTGTGTAGTTATATGAGTATGAACATATCTCAATTGTCTTTTAGACAGCAGACATACAAAGGGTGTTGGGATGCTCAGAGGCATTTTCTAGGCATTGGAAGGTGAGTGTAACCATTGTGTTTTGACTGTCTCACACTGACATGCTTATTTCTTGTTTTTCTCTTCAAGGAAACCCTCAGGGAGGTGATGCAAAAACATCTCAATTGCAGCAGAACATTTGATGATCAACTTGATAACATCAAGACATGTGAAGAGAAAGTAAGTTGTTTTTGATGATAGAACTTTTTTTTTCCTTTTTCAGTCATCATTCATTGGTGTGTTTTCAGGCATGGGCGCAGTATCTGAACCTCCTCATAACTGGGGATGCTAAAAAGGCGAAAGGAACTGGCCCTTGTCTATATGCAAAAGATGTTCAATAACAACAGACATAACCGTTCATGGACCAATTCAGGAGGTGGGGCAATGGTTCCTCTTGACAGTCCTAAGGTGTGTCAATTGAAAAAGGTAACATTTAGTATGTTAATGGATAATGCACACCTTTTAGAATACTACAAGGCAATGGTTGGGATGAGATAGTCATCAGACTTCATGAAGACTGACTTTGTATTTGCAGGAGGTTGATGCAAATTCAGATATGGAGGACCATTTGTGACATGTCAAAGCAGTGATGTATCTTCCCCTGTTATCCCAATTTCCACTGCCCATTGCTGCCTGGGTTAATGTTTTTTCAGTATGTAGTTTCATAACTGATGTTGTGTTGAGTGTGGTGACAAATATTGGGCAGGGTTTAGGATGGAGGGAAGCATAAGAGAGTGAGCCATACCAAGTGCAGGCTGATGATGTCATCAAATCCAAAGAAGAAGTACATTGTATTTGTTCTTTGGTTTATGTGGCATTCATACAAGCTTTCACCATTCTGGGTGCTGTATCCAAAGCTTTTTCACAACAGAGATGTCAGCACCCCAATGCAGAAAGCAGTTGCACATGCTTACATGCAAAAGATATTTTCAAGTGACAAGCACAGACATAAGGTAAGGGAAAAAATATGGGTAGAAGGAAGAACATTTCCAAGGTGCATAAACATCACAACATTTCTTCAGTGCATAAATGTCTACTGTTATCATTCAGATGACATAAACACATACCAAGGTCACAGAAGACTACACATCCTAAATCTTGACTGATACAAGTTTGAGTAGATCAAACAAAACAAGTCTTCATTGAGGATGATTTTGGGAGGTGATAATCAGCCAAATTGCCGCAGACCAGCCCCAGACACCATCCAGCAAAACCCATCCCTGAATGTGGCACCAAACATCAATAATCGCCCCAGACGTTTCAGATTGGCACCATATCAACATCCCAAAATTCTTCCTTCTATTGAGACATGAGGAGCAAACGAAAATATTCAGCTCAGGATGAGGCCAAGTGAGGTTAGAGTTTTCTGCATGATGCTGAAACACATCTAACTCCTGGAGGAACAGGCCACACAAAACACAAACACTCCCTTGAACACAACACATGAAAACCCTCAAGAACATTGCAAGCCAGCAATGTGCAACTTTAATCCATCAAAATATGGTCACACCAACACAGTACCATCTTCCACACAGTGCAACACTGCCTACAACTGCAACTCTAGCTCCAGATGAAGACCACGTTGAAATAAAATGTTTCCTTGCTGCTTGCAATCTGCCTATGACTCATTTTATGCCAAAACTCATCGCATTTGGGTGTAACAGCCAAGTAACAGCAAAAAGTTTCTGTGAGGTCTTTATTGTCCCCCTATGATTCCTGCCAAGCTCTGCCCAAGCTCTGCCAAGCTTGGGTGGTTTTCAGACATAGAGCATCCATATTGGATTGGCAGGAGCGTCACAGCTGAGCTCTGCAGGACTCAGGCCAGTCCTGAGGACTGAGATTTCACCTCATCCAGGACTGGGGTGCATTGAATAGGTCACATGACCTTATACAGCTAATCTCACGTGGAAGGTTAAACATAACAGTAATGTCACAACATGTGACATCACTTTCTCTTCTTCAACCACCACGACGACAACCCGACGACGACCATGACGTGACACCCAACGTCAACGCCAACCCACGACCACCTGAAAAACGAAGACGCATGCCCACAAACGAAGGTCCACTGCCCAAACGGTGACGAATGTGCCCAGACGACCACAAACGGATGCCCACACATGAAAACGGCCGCCACCGCCCACGAAAACCACCACCACCACCTCGAAACGCCCACCACCATCCCGGAATGACCGCAGGCACCCACGAACGGAAGCACATGGAAACCAGGTGCCACGTCGCTGCCATGGCAGCGATGTGGCACCATTTGCCCCACACGCTGACAACACGCCAACAACGGAACGGAGTGAGGCCACGACGACAAGGCCGTGGGATGATGACAAGGGGCAAACGACGCAAGGACACACGACGCAAGGACACAACAACGAGGAGGACATGACACGACGTGAGCGCCGTGCTCACAAATGAAGATGAGCGCGCACGGACGAAAACGAGCATGCACGAAGGAAACCGACCGCCCACGTAGGACAATGACCGCCCCCTGCACGAAGACGACCGACCGCCCACGTATCACGACGGAATCCAGGTGCCACGTCGCCGTCGGCGACGTGGCAATTAAATGACGAAGGACGTCGTTGATTTCTAGGGCACCATGTGAGTACCCCCCCCATTGTCTCCCCCTCCATCACACCATACCACCCCTCCCTCCATCACACCCCTCCCTCCATCACTCACCCTCCCTCCATCACTCACCCTCCCTCCATCAACCCCCTCTCTCACCCAACCATCCCACCATGCCCTCCCCCCTCCCTTTCATCCTCAGTGTACCAGTCCCTCCCCCCTCCCATTCATGCCTTTCTATCACACTCTCTGCCTTCCACCCCTCTCCACCACACTCTCTGCTCTCCATCCCTCTCACCACACTCTCTGCCCACCATTCCCTCCCCCCTTTCCTTTCAATGTAGTAGATAGATAGTTTTATGTAGTTTTATTGAATATACAATTCTCCCATTACAATCCTAACTATCTGAGAAATTATGAGATCAAGTTATTGAAGTGATCAGGTTATTAAAGTTGTTTTATTAAGCCACATGTTATGATTCATCTGGAATTTTCAATAATCTACTCTGGTCCAGCAAAAATCCTGCTGAACTCTGTCCCAGTCCTGCTGAGTTTGGCAGAGCTTGGCAGGACTCTGCAGAGTTCTGAGGATTCCTGAGGATTCCTGCAGGACTCTGGCCAGTCCTGCAGGATTCATAGGGGGACTGAGAAGTACAGAGTTTCTGTTAGCCATCAGCAAGTTGCCTGACCACATCATTAAATGCTTCTTGATGTCAGCTTCTTCATTCCCTGGAGGTGAATTTACACAGATGGACATTTTTGTGCTTGCAAATCACTTCCACATGTACTACAACTATTGCTCCAGCTCCTAATACTTAACCCTACTGTTGGTAACAAAATTTTGATGCAAAGGACCATTGCCTTGGTGTGATAAGTACCATCAGGAACTAGTAATACAACATGAACAATACAAGAAAAGAGAAAGAACCACACTAGGGACAAAGCTGAAAGTGTGTTATGTAAGAAAAATTTCCCTTTCAGGTGAAAGGGCGTACATGGTGGAGGTGCAGTGTCTAAGTTAGGCAACCCCATGACTTGTTTCTCATGACTTATCTGATCTTCCCACATTTGCAATCTAGATAACAGAAGAAAAGTGGATGGAGGTCATTTCTGAATTATATATATGATCCCCCTTTGGGTGGATTTGTAACAACCTCTACCATCATGCCAAGGTTCTCAATTTCTGCTGACCCGACATTGGGGATATTTATCTGCAGATTGGAGGTCAAGAGGGGGATGATGCCATGGTTGATATTAATGGGCAATTGGATGTTTGCAGTTAAGCAATTAACATTGGCAGTGCTGAGGCCAGTCCAGCCAAGAGGGCCAGTGACTCTGATGTAGCTGAAATTATTGACAGGTACATCATGTCCTGCAATGTGGGGGCTACAACAGAGGTTTTTTAACAGAAATTCGTGTATGCAGCTGCCTTCAACAAAGGAGATAGAAAGGACAGCTAATGTTGTGGTGACAAGCATAGAGGTAAATGGTGAAGTTGTGAGAACCATGGAGCAAACTGGGTGGAAAGCACCAAGGCTGTAGACTGGTGCTGCAACAGAACTGAAAGAGAAGGGCAATAAAATGAAAAGATGAGATGGATTTATATTTAAATTGGAAAGAAGCCTTCCTCAAGGCAGCTTGGAATTCACTCAACATAAACACCAATCTGAAAGGATGAAAGCACCTGGTACACAATGAAAAGGGTGACTGTGGCAGATGAATGTAAACCAAAAGAATTCAGGGATAATAATGTTTTGGGTGACAAGAGAAAGCCTGTGGTTGAAGTTGTGGCTCCAGGGATGTTCAAACTTGTTGGAGTGCCATAAAAATGACAAGAAGAATGTCTGGCTGTGAGTACAAGTTGTACAATATTTGTGAAGGACATGGAGCCAGTGACCTTGACATCAATGCTTTTTCAAGGATGATCAAATGGAAGGCTGTTTGAAGGATCTGTTTTAGATTTAACCTGGAGACATGGGAAAAGGAAAGTCACCAAGATGCACAAAAGTGTGTGACCTAAATTCATTTTGTTTTTTCATTGAGTGCCGGTAAGAGCAAGAAGTTACAATAAATGCACCAAGGACATTCAGGGTCACTGCTAATATTCATGCCTCATTTCCAATGTCATGAAAGGCATTTATCAACCAGTAAGCACATGTCAACATCATGTGCAATACATGAGGTGGGGCACTATGCCACTGCCTTGTCATTTCCATTACTTTTCACCATGAGTCTATGTGGCAAACTTAAAGGTGGCCATAACAAGCCATTAAGGTATCTATTTCTACACCCTCAAAATTTTCAGCTGACATGGATGTGCGGAATGGAATACAAAATTTAACCATGGGCAGCAGTAAGAGTGATGTGTTCAAGAGCCACTGTAATTTCCTTTCATTCTCAGACAAAAGTCCTGAAGAGTGATCTCCTAATAATACATACCATAAATAGACAGGCACATATTATGATGTCAGCCCTTTGAACTTTCTGAAGATCAATGACTCAACTTGTGTGTGAAGGTGTCTCATGGAAGTCTCACTCTTACTTTGTTGCTGACATCGCACTTCTTTCAACAGCTTTCAAAAAGACATCCAATCTTTGGTGAGACTCAATAAGATGCCTACAGTAGGTGGGAGTGCTGCCGTTCAATTTCAAAATTCAATTTCTGATGAACTGAGGTGATGGAACCCTAACCTGACCCATAAAAGGGTCATGTGACCTATACACATATAAGTAGTATTTGGCTGTCTACCAACGCTGTGTGCTTGCTTTGCATCATGCAAAACCTTGCTGCTGTTCCATGTACAGGCAGAATTAGAACCAATTATATGTCTATTTAACCTAATACTTAAAAAATCATGCAATTAAGGCATCTGAATTCATAAAGTAAGCAGAGTCCACTTCAAAATTGAGCAGAAGTTGATTCTCATCATATCTTTTGACTCAAGTATGATATGAGAGGGAAATCAGTTTGATAGCAATTGAAGAGAGGGTCCCAGAATCTAAATTGTCAAGCCTGCTGGGAATTGAACTTTCCAGAGAATGTCTATCTACCATTTAAATATTTAAGTTTCATCTGGAGGGGATATACTCATAATATTTTGTTACTAAATATACTGATTCAATAACAAGCCACTGCTCATCATGCCTTGGTGCACATTATAAATTTACTCTCCATATTTTGTTTGTCATCCCCCTGTCATGAGGACACTTAGTCCACCATGCTTGGTCTTTATCAAAGGCTGTTTCTGTGGTATTGGGAGTCAGTATAATTAAATCCTCCTTCTTTCCTGCTACATTCATTCCCCATCATCTCTTGTCTTGTGATATTGATTTATGAATGGTACATCGTACCTTTGTTCTATCAACACATGGTTATTTTTGATGTTGATTTGGAGTCAAATTACTGTAGCTATCTATCTGTAAACTCAAAGCTGATATATTTCATTTACAAGTACACAAGAGAATGGATAATAAATAAGATCCCATTAAATCAGCCCACATAAGTAGCTCATGATCACTACAGTCATTCATGTCAAATGACTGGGGAAATCAGCAAAAAAACTAAAGACTACTTTGCCTGATATATCTCAGCTTCTTGGTACATCCATTGTAATGTTCATCATGGTCATCAATATATTATTAATGCCCTGTTCTTTAGGAAACTGATCAGCTTTTGTTGTAATGAAAAATAGATCCTAGCCATCAATTTCATTTTTAAATACTTGAAAGAAGTTCCACTTCCTCAAATGTTGAGGTTGCTAAAGCTGCTCAGCAGTGGGTGAGCTTCAAGTTCAAATATCAACAGCAAAAACTGTGTTCCAACTCTGTTCTGGAACAGAAACAATAAATGATTCCACTGTCCACTGCAAAGTGATGATGAGGTGAGATGGGTATGGTGATTAACAAGTGAAATGATACCAGTGGATGTTTTATTTGACAAAGATGGATTGGCAAACCAATCATGCTGCCCAAACTTGAAGACCATGGAGAAGAGCCACTAGTAAATATTCTATGCTAATTACATGAATTTGTATACCTTAATGGATTTTGCGCGACGCGAGCCCAGCGTGCAGTGTTCATAGACAGATCCGTATATGTCACGTGACCTCATTTATGGGTCAAAATCTGCACCTAGGTTGGGGTTAGGGCTCCATCACAGAAATCAGAAATCAAATTTCGAAATTGAACCGTGGCGCTCCCGCCGACCCTAGACGCCTGCAAGGAGCAGCCTTTGCCATTGCGACCAACGAATTATGATGTTAAAGCGATAGTAAAGAACGCTTGTTGGATGGGCGGCTGATCATCGATCATGGGTATACTACGTAGAGTACCAGAAAGAGGGCGTTGACCCGAACTCCTGACTTCACCAAGCGACAACACTTTTCATTGTCTCCTTTTCCGCCTCCACATTTTACGGATATGCTGCCTCTGAGAGTGTTCCTACACTCCTCTCTACAATTTGAACCACTCTCCAATGACGCGGACTTGGTTGTTTAATTTCGTGATGTCTTCGATTTCAGTGACAATAAATCATCAATTAATGAGTAGGAAGTCGTTTCAAACTTACTTATCAAGTATATGACATTTCAGAGGGTCAATTTTCCAGAGACGGTTAACCGTTTCTGGGCAGCTTCTACATTGATAGGTCTCTGGTGGTTCTAGTCCGACACAAATACGCTTGCGGGGAGGGGTCAACTTTCGCCTGTCGTATATTACGTCAACGTCGACGCGAGGGCGATCAATGGAATGCCTCAAAACCCGGCATGTCAAAAGTTTCTCCACCGCAGAAATAGATATATACGTACTCGTCTTTGGCGTGGCGAAGCGCATTCGTCCTTGTCGTTGCTTCATCGTAGTGCTCAGAACAGCGGTTACAACACCAGACATGGTGCGCTGGATTCGGAAAGGGTTGTTCACGTCTTTTGATACATTCCGTAGCCTCTGCCGTTAGAAGTGCCCAATACGTACCGGAGCGGTGGGAATCCGTGTTCTCCAGCTGAATCACATGAGAAATCTATCCGAATCTAGGATTAGCTTTGGGTATCATGAACATCGCATGACTTACACATTCCCTCCACGTCAAGGCCTGGCGAGCAAGCACTCCTGGGTTCCAAGAAACGTTGCATCCCTCGCAAAAAAACCGCGCATCTCTTGAGTCCAGATCATTGACAGTCGCTGTTTTCGGGTCCATACCCAGAAGATCAACTAACGCGAGTGCGTTGGCTCTGCCCGCAATGCTAAATCGAAAGACGAACTGTGAATCAACGCATTTAAAATGAGAACGAAGGTCTTTCAAGCCAATCAAGATCGAAGCGAGGCGTCTGATCCCGTCAGCTTCGCAAGAAGCGCAAACGAAGACATTCACAGCAAGGTCCAAGTTCTTATACGGGGATTCTAGCCTGGCATAGATATCACTTTCATGAACCTGCATCCAAGAATCGAGGAAAGGCGCCAGGTGACTTTGTACTAGTTCCTCCGGAAGGTCTCCAACTTCACTTGATTCCAAGGCAATGAAAGCCGCAAAAGGCTCGCGCTCATAGATTGCTTCCACGTTTGGCAAATTTGGCCACGACGTTGGAGGAAGTGTCTTTTGGTGAGTGCGATATCGGTCACCCACTACCTTCTGCCTTTGGAAGATCAAAGACCGTCGCTGTTTTTCCAGTCTATCGATCTTGTGGGCTTCGGAAGTTCGCAGCAGTTCAAAAGCAAGCCGCTTGTAAGCTCAATTTAGATTTCAGATAGAATACGTTGCGAGAGGAGAAGCTTGAGCTTACAACGATAGTTAAATTTGAATCTTTCTCTGTATAAATATTGATCAAGAAGCAGGCCTAATGCGATATCTAGATGCACTTGATCGTGGCCGCGACGTAAAAGGACAGAAGAATGGCTGATACCAAAGTCAGTCCTTGTCATCTCTGATGATGTACGTCAGATGAGATACCGTTTGATCAATTGCTTCATGTTATCCTCGTGTTCCTCCGTAACTTGATTGCCCATCTGAACCATAAGTTCATTGGCCCTCTTTGATTCCTGTCCTTGAACATCAGCAGGGTGTATTTAATGAGGGGCGCCGTATATCACCTCAAGGCCACGAATTGCGTTGGCTATTTCCAAGGTTTTGAAACCCTCGAATTCTAGGGATGCCCCGTCCATACCAGAAGAGGTTCTCGAGTTGAAAAAGACAAAGCACGTAGTCATGTTGTTGATATCCCATGACAGATATCTTGGCTCCTCGTCGTAATCCCAAATGTTTGGGTAAAACCTTGGATCTAGTTTTAGCACTTAATCGTGAGATCATGTCATGAGATAGAAGGAAAAATACCTCGTCGATAAGAAGGAGGGATGCATTTCCAGAATGGATCTACGTCCTCTCCGAGCCCAAGTTCAATGCTAGAGATCCCAAAATACATATCATCCTGCATTTTTGAAAAGCACCTCCAAGTAAGTCCGAAGACCTCACTGAATACATCATCCGCTCACCATACAGAACTGGCAAAAGCGGCGTCGAAAATGAAAATCAATCATGGCGCCCTTCCGCCCGCAATACTGTCCCAACAGTCAGTATTTTTCAAACATCATAGTAAAACAGCCTACATCACACGTCGCCGGGCCAAACAGCATCGAAGCCCATCGCGGTTCAGAGATGTCCACAGGGCACGGCGGGAGAACATCAGAACACCTCTTGAACGCTTCCGTCCACACGGACGACGCCCTCCGATCCAAGAGCATACTCCTCAGCCTCTTCGTTGAACGTATAATGGAATAAAGGTCGATAGGATGGAGGAATTCAAAGATCTAGATGGCACGTGTTTCAATCAATCTGTCAACTAGGATAAGGCGAAATTCTGGGACGTCAAAACAGACCTCGAGAAGAAGTTCGATGGGAAGATCCAGAGCATAGGATACGTCCAGAGAGATTGTTCTTGAAGCCTTGATCTCTGCCCTCCTCCGGCGTTTTATCGCAGCCGCGAACCAATTGCCTGAGATGCCAGTGGGCGATGAGTGTGATTTGTATTCCACATATTTTGCTCCTCAACTCACCATTATGGAAAATTGGGCCAACGTTCATGTCAAATGGAAGAACCCGCTCGTAGACCTCGTCAAGCTCGCCGGCGCTCTCCAGGTCATTGAATGGCAGAATGCCAGCGTTCGGAAGGATCACTGTGAATTCGTCGACGTTTCCTCCGTACTCCATCGTTTGGGGAACCTATATGCGCGAAGTTCGCAACGTTGCGAGTCAAAATCAAGCTTCAAGGGTTTGTAGAATGAGAGTGACTGACCTAAACAGTGAACGTTTGAACAAGCACCTAGGGGAGCTAGGCCCACAGAGTGACAGATGGGATTTGAACGATAGGAGTACAGTACACGTGACGAATGCTCAGTGCTCACACCAACGCGGTAATCGTTTCCACCAGCACCCTTCGGGAATCCACGAACCATCGGCAAGAGAAGTTTATGGTAGCTCGCATCATCTCTTATCGGACAAAACAATCTTGCGTGAGTTCCATTGAATTTTCCTGTCTGTAGCAGGGTCCCATGCTTTTCACGCACCCAACTTCTACTCAGATCGCAACATCGCGCCCACTGGCAACAACCTCACAGAAATTGATTTGATACATTCAAATTTTCCTTCTCAGCTCTTCTCTACAAGTCACTTCACATCCTCCAATTGGCTCCCTTCTCAAAGTCTCCCAAACTTATCCAAAAGCGGCCTTCCATACCCCGGCTACCATATACATTAAATCAGTTCCTTCAACAAAAAACGATCTCACACAAAATTTAAAAAAAAAACACGCACATCAGCCTCGGGCGCATTCCCCAAGATCTTCTCAACCTTCTCCAAAACCTCATGCGTCAACTTCGGGATCACCTCAAGCGCCTTGAGGTTCTGCGTGACCTGCTCAGGACTCGACGCGCCGAGGATGACCGTGGAGGTGTTGGGATTCTTCGCGACCCATGCGAGTGCGAGGGCGCTCACGGTTGTATTAAGTTCTGTGACGGCGTTGGTGAAATTTGGATGAACGTAAGGAACAAGAGGTGACTGACCTCCCTCTGCCAACTTGGTCAGTTCTTTTACTTTACGCAACTTTTCTTGGCCTTCGGGCTCGTGTAATTTTTTAACATCGTCTTTGAAATACTCGGAGTTGGTGTCGAAGCGTGAACCTTTGGGGATGCCGTCGTTGTACTAGAAATATGTAAGAAGATGAAGGGACACGCATTGAGAGACACACCTTCCCTGTAAGCAAACCGCCTGCCAGGCAAGAATATGCGGTAGTTCCGAGACCATATTTCTTGTAAAGGGCACTACACAGTCCTATTGGAATCCAAATAGGACTGGAGGAGGGAAAATGCAACGCACCTGTATTCCTTCTCAGGTCGCTCACGATGGAACATGCTGTAAGGATTACTGCTTCATCAACTGCAGAGTGGGCATTAAAACGCACTTGTGTTGACATTGCTCAGCAATCGGAGCAATCAAGTTCAGCTTGGTTGCGACATCTACGCAGATGATAGATGAGCAAAGTCATTGTGGAAAACAATACCCACGATGAGCTTCTTCAATCTCGCGGGCACTCCATTCCGACGTAGCCCAATAGAAAGCCTAGATATACAACTCAGCCAAATTAAGCACTAAGTTTCCGTACATACCCATCCTTTCTCAATTACATAATTGAACGCGCGAACGATCTCCTCCATCGGAACTATGACTCATAAATAACCATACTCTCAATTCTTTTTACAGAAACGCACTCACCAGTATCATCATGACGATGAGCAAAAATGACATCTACATAATCAAGCCCCAGGCGTTCCAAGGACTCCCGAGTACCTTCAATAATGCTTCACACATCATCAGCAGCTCCCCTTCAAACGAAAATGAAAACACGCACTGTTTCCGTGAAAGTCCCGTATCATTCGGCCCCTTCCTTGATCCCCAAAATATCTTCGTGGTGATGATAAGGTCGGTACGGCGCAGACCCAGTTCCTTGATAACGCGTCCCCTGAAAGTACGCGGAAGGCGTCCAATCGTCAGATTGTAAGCCACAAATCCGATAGAGAGCGAACATTTCTTTCTCGGATCTCCCATCGGCATATTCCTCTGCGATATCGAACATGTTGATGCCTGCTTCGAACGCAGTTTTGATGATTTCCTGTGCGCCGTGATTGTAGGCAGATCATAAAGTCAGCGGGGCCGGGCAGGCTACTACCTTGACGGGATCTCCGAACAGGGTACCTCCAAACGTGAGCCCTACGAATTATACAAGTTAAACATCGTTGCAACTTCCGAGACGTTCTTAAGTACATCCACCCAAAGAAAACAGTGGCACACGCAGTCCGCTAGAACCGAGCCTGCGGAAAGGCATGTCCTTGGGGTCGTATTCCGGTTGAACGCCTGACATTGTCTGGATATGAGTGGGAGCTTTGAGGAACGCTGGTTTGTTCTTGTTTTGCTAACGACGTCAATGACGCCTAACTTATACAAAATTAACGTAGCTCCTCCCCTAAAGATACGTGTTCATTCCGTCTGCAACATGGCTCGGGCGAAGGGCTGGATGACGATGTCTGTGGAGAATAGCGGATACGGATACTGAGTCTGAAAAATAAATTATGTAATCATCACCTGATCGCTGCTCAGCGCTAAGCTGAGTTCGTTGGACTATCGTCTCTCTCAACCACGACGGCAACATGACGGGCTTAGGTTCTGGAACGGTACCCGCTGTAAAACTGGGGAAACATTCTCCAACTTGTTTAGAAGCACCCGGGAACTCACAAGGCATGTAAGTCCCCAGATATTCTTTCCTCGTGCCCTTGCCGATGCAACCAACACCTGAACAGATCACGGTTTGTACAAAAATTCACGCCGCCCATGTAAAATGGCTTTGGAAACCCCTCAGGTGCGTTAGCTATCTCCGTTATCTACTCAAGACACATACTCACGTTCCTTCCTTCAATCAAATTATAGACCATAGTGAAACTCCTACATCTCTGGTTCCGCTGACTATTCCAACCTCCCCTGCCGACCATCGCATGCTTTCAGCAGCGAAAGTCGTACCCCCTGGCTCACCTTCCGCTTCCCACATACCCTCTACGGCTTACCCAAGCCCTCTTTCAGCCACCACCCCATCGGCCACTTCACATACACCTCAAATAGCCCGTCTCGGACCTCGCGAGGTGGCTGTCTCATCCGCCAGCTCATTAACTGCTTTATATGCACCCACTACGCACCCTCCAACCTCAACTACAACACTGCCTCTTCCGGAACGAAAACGTGGTCGCTCGAAAGGGAGTGTGAAGATCAAGTCAGTCACACATGGCCCCCGTCCAAGACTCGGACAGCCTCCCGGAACTGGGTATAAGCAGAGGCTGAGGGCATCGTTGGGTGAAAATACAGCTCGGTGGCAAAGAGACCAAGGGGATAACCCCGGAAACAGGATTCATCACCTGTTTCTTTGACTTCGGAAAAATGGTAGGTTCGTTATATCAATATTATTTTTCCTTCACTAATCTACTCTTAGCTGGTCTCTGGAACAGAGTCCCCCGCCATCCCAGTTCTTCCTTGCCACCCACCTAACATGCCACGGCCACGTCACCCCTCCCCACCCACAATCACTATGAACAACTAGGAATGATCATGACGCGACAACACGACCATGCAACAACCATGGCAGAACAACGGCACACGACGAGACATGACCATTACCGAACAAGCAGGGTCCACGTCGCCGTGAGCAACGTCACAACATACCACGGACGAACCACGACGACGACACACGATGAGGGATGATGAAGATGACAAGGCACGTAGTACAGGACGGCGAGGTAGTGCGAGTGCGTGGGCATTGGCATATGAAAGGGGAGGGGGTTAGAAGTGGATGGGCAGCAGAGCGGGAAGCTCTGCTTGAACGTTCGGTAAGTCGTCTACAGCACCATTCGACTAATGAAATTCACGAACGTTCTGTAGAACCGCGTCAATTGCAATGAAGCTCGCGAGCTTTGGCTTCAATGCAGTCGACGCCATGACCGTTCGTGAAGGATTCAACGTACGTCCACGGCCAGAACATTCCCAACTTTTCAGTCCACGATCGCACGTTCTTCCCGGCCAATACTCGACTTGACTTCACCGGCGGTCTTAAGCGGCGCGGACGAAAGCGTTCGTGGAAATCACGAGGACAGTTAGCATGCTGTGGTGGTCGGCACTTCAACTTCGGGTAAGTTGATGAAGTGGGATTCGGTATAGGAATCTGACGTACCTTCCTTTCTAGCACCTTCCAAATGGTGGCGAGAAAAGGGAATGTCAGCGGGCACTTGCCAAGAACACCCCATAAAGTCTTGAAACGACGAGCGCGCACATCAGGAAAGCGGGGAGGGAAGCAGATGGGGGGACTCACTTTGGGCAGCATCCAAGACGACTCTAACGACTGGAGGACAATCAGCGACGACAAAACGCATTGGTAACGGAAATGGCTTACCGATCGGAGACGAGCAAAATGGAGCGAAAGGCGTCGACGTCGAAAAAGGGGGAGAGGAGGGGGTAGTAATTCAGTGTGGACGCATACATTGACGAAGAATTCTCTCCCCTAACTAGAAACGTCACGTAAGTTATCTTCGTTGATGTGCGAATTAAACGTTAAACGACGACACTGATCTACCAATTACGCACAGTGCATGAGTGTAGTAGTGTAGTAGTTTCAAAAGGGAATGTGTCGTTGCACTTTACCCACCCGCCTGCTTGCCACCTGCATCCCTGTAACTTACACACAACTTATACAGCATTCATGTACATCGTTACATCAGCACTTGGTCAGACACCTTAAAATGAGCCCTACATTTTGCGGGTATGCGGTGGCCTCCGAGCGTGGCCACTCCTTTCTACAATTTTCACCATTCTCCAATCACTTGAACGTGGGTTCGTAATTTGATGTCTTCGGAGCGACAATAAATTATCAGTTCATAACCATGCATTCCAAACTTACTTATCGAACAAATGAGCTTTGAGGGGGTCGATCTGCCAGAGACGGTTGATTGTGTCTGGGCATTTTCCACATTGGTAGATCTCTGGCGGTTCGAGTCTGACACAAATAGGGTTGCGGGGATTCAGAGGGACCAACTTTCGCTTGTCGCATATCACATCAACGTCGACGCGAGCGCGTTTAATGGAATGCCTGAAAACCCAGCACATTAAATGTACGTCTCCCGTGGAAATAAATATATACGTACTCGTCTTTGGCGTGGCGACGCGCTTTCGCCTTTGTCGTTGCTTCATCGTAGTGCTCAGGACAGTGGTTACAACACCAGACATTGTAGTCTGAATTCGGGAAGGATTGTTCGCGTGTTCTGACGCATTCGGTCGCCTCTGCCGTCAGAAGTGCCCAAGATGTAGCGGAGGGGTGGCAGTCCGTGTTCTCCATCTCAACGACATGAGAAATCTATCCGAATCTCATATCAGCTTTGGGTATGATTAAAATCACAGGACTTACACATTCCCTCCACGTCAAGGCCTCGCGACTGCCTTTCCAAGAGATGTTGCATCCCTCGCAGAAAAACCGCGCGTTTCTCGCGTCCAGGATATTGACTGTGACTGTTTTCGGATCCATACCCAGAAGATCAATTAACACGAGTGCGCTGGCTCTGCCTGCAAGGCTTAATTGAAACCCAAACTGTGGACCAATGCATTTAAAATGAGAGCGGAGGTCTTCCAAGCCAATCAAGATCGAAGCGCGGCGTCTGAACCCGTCTTTTTCGCAAGAGGTGCAGATGAAGACATTTACGGCAAGGTCCAAGTTCTCATAAGGGGCTTTTAGCCTGGCATAGATGTTGCTTTCATGTGTCTGCATCCAAGAATAGAGGAAAGGTGCCAGGTGACTTTGTACTAGTTCCTCTGGGAGTACTCCAACTTGGTTTGATTTTGAGGCAATGAAACCTGCAAATGGCTCGCGCTCATAAATTGCTTCCACGTTTGGCAGATTTGGCCATGAAGTTGGAGGAAGTGTCTTTTGATAAGTGCGATATTGGTCACCCACTAGCTTCTGCCTTTGGAAGATCAAAAACTGTCGCCGTCTTTCCAGTCTATCAGCCTTGTGGGCCTCGGAAGTTCGTAGAAGTTCCAGAGCAAGCTGCTTATAGGCTTGATTTAAAATTTAGAGATTGAGTACTATATTGTGAGAGGAGAAGCGTCAGCTTACAACGATAGTTAGATTTGAATCTTTCTCGGTTTAAATACTGATCAAGAAGCACGCCAGATGCGATGTTTAGGTCCACTCGATTGTGGCCGCGTCGTAAAAGGACAGAAGCATGGCTAATACCAAGGTCAGACCTTGACATATCTGATGATAAACATCAGATGAGATACCATTTAACCAATTGCATAATGTTGTCCTGGTGTTCCTTCTTGACTTGACAGCTCATTTGGACCATAAGTTTATTTGCCCCTGTTGATTCCTGTCCATCGACATCAGCAGTGGATTTTATGAGGAATGTGTATATATCACCTTAATGCCACGAATCACATTGGCGGATTGCAGGGATAGAAAATTCACAAATTCTAGGGATGCGCCGGGAATACCAGAAGAGATTCTCGAGTTGAAGAGGTGAAAGTGAGTGACCATCTTGCTGATATCCCATGTCAGATATCTTGGTCTCTGGTAATAGTCCTCAATACTATATGGGTAAGACTTTGAATCTAGTTTCAGCATTTAATAATAACAGCATGTCATGAAATAGAAGGAGAGTCACCTTGGCGATAAGAAGGAGGGATGCATATCAAGAGTGTATCTAGATCCTCCCTAATCCCAGGGCAATTCACATCAATGCGAAACTTATCAACATACATATCATCCTGCATAGTCGAAAAGTACCTCCAAGTAAGTCAGAGACATCACTGAATATATCATCCACTGACCATACAGAACTGGCAAAAGCGGCGTCGAAAATGAAAATCAATCATGGCGCCTTTCCGCCCGCAATACTGTCCCAATAATCAGAATTTTAAACACAGTAGCGAAACAGCCTACATCACACGTCGCCGGGCCAAACAGCATCGACGCCCATTGCGGTTCAGATATGTCCAGGGGACACGGCGGGAGAACATCACAACACCTCTTGAACGCTTCCTTCCAGACGGACGACACCCTCCGATCCAAAAGTATACTCCTCAGCCTCTTCGTTGAGCGTATAACGGAATAAAGGTCGATAGGATGGAGGAATTCAAAGATCTGGGTCGCACGTGGCTCAGTAAATCGGTTGAGGCAAAACCCTGAGGCATCAGAACGGACCTCGAGAAGAAGTTCAATGGGAAGATCCAGAGTGGAGGATATGTCTAGAGAAATTGGCATTGAAGCCCTGATCTCTGCCCTCCTCCGGCGCTTTATCGCAGCCGCGAACCAGTTGCCTGAGACATGGGGTGATGAGAGTGATCTGTATTCCTTATATTCTGCTTCGCAACTCACCATTCTTGAAATATGAGTTGAAACAGGAGTTAGATTCCGTCTGGAATGGAATCACCCGCTCGTAGATCTCATCAAGCTCACTGGCACTCTCCAGGTCGTTAAATGGCAGAATCCCGGCATTGGGAAGAATCATGGTGAATTCGTCGACGATTTCTTCGAACGTCATCATTTAGGAATGTACGGGAGCAAAGTTTTTGAGAGTTGGGCGTCGAAAGTCAAGGGGACTGAGTGACAGGTCTGTCACAATCGACTTTGACGCACCGTGACTCGGAATCATGCTGGCCGAGCTGACCGGTCTTCATGATCACCAGCCTTTCCCGTTATCGGACAAAACACTCTTGAACTGAGACAGGCGTAAAAATCTGTCTTACGTGTTACATATTTTCCGTGAATGATGCCTGACAAATCCGATATCTAAGCTTGATCTAAGCGGTATTTCAACGGTCAACCAATGATCCAAAACCGGTCGTGCGTAACTCGGCTTTGGATGGTCGAAACGCGATCCTTTAGGGATGCCGTCGTTGTACTAAATAAAGATAGCAGTCAGGAGAACGGACGGCGGGCATTGAAGGGTAAATTATCCACTTTCCCGTGGGCAGGCGGGACCATACAGTGGTTCCGAGGCCGTATTTTTTGTAAAGCACACTTTACGATACTGTAATAGGGATGGGAGAGGATAGGTAAGGAAAGCTATAAAGGACTCGTATTTCTCCTCAGGCCGCTCGCCGTGGAACATTGTTGACGTTGTGCTGTTATCAACGAGAGGCCTGGCCACGCTAAAATTGTTGTAAGCCATTCAATCTTCGGTGGGACTCAACAGGGTAGCAACAAGGCAGCAAGCTGGCTTTGATCTGAAATAGCGACCAACGAATTAAAATATTATAGTGCTAGTAAGGAATCCTTGTTGGATGGATGGCTGACCATGGGTAATGCGGTGAATGCAGAGTATCAGAAACATAGTGCGTTCGGGCAATAGTTTTAATAGAACTCCTAGTAACGACACCGACCTTTCACTTGAAAATAGGTATTGTCAGATACTTTTAATTGAGCCCCCCCTTTTCCGCCGACACATTTTTCGGATATGCAATGGCCTCCGGGCGTGGTCCTACACTCCTTTCTACAATCTTCACCACCCTCCAATCACCCAGACCTGGTTTCGTAACTTGATGTCTTCAGAGAGCGACAATAAATTTCAGTTCATAACTGGCAGGCAATCATTCCAAACTTACTTATCGAGCAAATGAGGTTTAAGGCGATTGATCTGCCAGAGACGGTTGGTTGTGTCCGGGCATTTTCCACATTGATAGATCTCTGGTGGTTCGAGTCCTACACAAATAGGCTTGCGGGGAGGGACAGGAATCCACTTTCGCCTGTCATATATCACATCAACGTCGACGCGAGGGCGTTGAATGGCATGCCTGAGAACCCAGAACGTCAAATGAATGTCTCCTGTAGAAATATGTGGATATGTACGGACAGGTCTTTGGTATGGCGAAGCACTTTCGCCTTTGTCGTTGGTTCATCGTAGTGCTCGGGACAGTGGTTACAACACCAGACATCGTATTCCGGATTCGGGAAGGGTTGTTCACGTCTTTTGATACATTCCGTAGCCTCTGCCGTTAGAAGTGCCCAAGACGTAACGGAGGGGTGGAGATTCGTGTTTTCCACCCCAATGACATGAGAAATCTATCCGAATCTCAGATCAGCTTTGGGTATCATCAAGATCGCACGACTTACACATTCCCTCCACGTCAAGGCCTGGCGACCAAGCACTCCCCGCTTCCGAGAAATGTCGCATCCCTCGCAGAAAAATCGTGCATCCCTGGCGTCCATATCACCGACAGTCGCTGTTTTCGGGTCCATACCCAGAAAATCAACTAGCGCGAGTACGCTGGATCTGCTTACAGAGCTAAATCGAAACTTGAATTGTGGATCAATGCATTTAAAATGAGAGCGCAGGTCTTTCAAACCAATCAAGTCATCTTCACAAGAAACGCAAATGAAGACATTCACAGCGAGATCCAAATTCAGATAAGACGATTCTAGCCTGGCATATATATTTCTTTCATGCGTCTGCATCCAAGAGTCGAGGAAAGGTGCCAGGTGACTTTGTACTGTTTCCTCTTGGAGCACTCCAGCTTCAGTTGAATCCGAGGCAATGAAAGCCGCAAATGGCTCGCGCTCATAGATTACTTCCACCTTTGGCAAATTTGGCCATGAAGTTGGAGGAAGCGTCTTTTGATAGGTGTCATATTGGTCACCCACTAGCTTCTGCCTTTTAACGATCAAAAACTGTTGCCATCGTTCGAGTCTATCAATCTTGTGCGCCTCGGAAGTTCGCAGCAGTTCAAGACCAAGCTGCTTATAGGCTTGATCATAATTTCAGATATGGAATATATTGTGAGAAGGGAAGCCTGAGCTTACAACGATAGTTAGATCTGAATCTTTCTCGGTTTAAATACTGATCAAGCAGCTCGCCAAATGCAGTGTTTAGGTCCACTTGATCGTGACCGCGTCGTACAAGGACAGAAGCATGGCTAATACCAAGATCAGTCCTTGACATATCTGACAATAAATATCAGATGAGATACCGTTCGATCAATTGCATAATGTTGTTTCGGTGTTCCTTCTTCACTTGATGGCGCATCTGGTTCATAAGAGTATCGGCGCCCATTGATTCCTGTTCATCGACATGAGCAGGAGAGTGGAATTTATCAAGAATGTATACATCACCTCAATGCCACGAATCACATTGGTGGATTGCAGGGATAAAAATTTCTCAAATTCTAGGGATGCGCCGGGAATACCAGAAGAGATTCTCGAGTTGAAAAAGTGAAAGTGAGTGACCATCTTGCTGATATCCCACGTCAGATATCTTGGTCTCTGGTAATAGTCCTCAATACTATATGGGTAAGACTTTGAATCTAATTTCAGCATTTAATAATAACAGCATGTCATGAAATAGAAGGAGAGTCACCTTGGCGATAAGAAGGAGGGATGCATGTCAAGAGTGTACCCAGATCCTCCCCAATTCCAAGGCGATTCACGTTAATGCTAGACTTCTCAACATACATATCATCCTGTGCAATTGAATGGCATTTTCACGTAAATCGAAGACACTGAATATATCATCCACTCACCATACAGACCTGGCAAAAGCGGCGTCGAAAATGAAGGTCAATCATGGCGCCTTTCCGCCCGCAATACTGTGCCAACAATTAGCATGTTTAAACATGACAGCGAAACAGCCTACATCACACGTCGCCGGGCCAAACAGCATCGAAGCCCATTGTGGTTCTGAGATTTCCATAGGACATGGTGGGAGAGCATCAGAACATCTCTTGAATGCTTCCTTCCACAATGACGACGCCCTCCGATCCAAGAGTATACTCCTTAGCCTCTTCGTTGAGCGTATAACGGAATAAAGGTCGATAGGGTGGAGGAATTGAAAGATCTACGTTGGCACGTGGCTCAGTAAGTGGGTTGACAGGGTGAAAATTTTTGGCATAAGGACGGACCTCGAGAAGAAGTTCAAGGGGGAGATCCAGAACACATGATATGTCGACAACAATTGTTCTTGAAGCCTTGATCTCTGCCCTCCTCCGGCGCTTTATCGCAGCCGCGAACCAATTGCCTGAGACAAGGGTGATGAGTGTGTTCTGTACTCCTTATTTTCTGCTTCCCGCGAAACTCACCATTCTTGAAATATGGATTAACACCAGACTCTCCCTCGAATGGAATAACCCGCTCGTATATTTCATCAAGCTCACTAGCACTCTCCAGATCATTGAATGGCAGAATCCCAGAATTGAAAAGAATCATGGCGAATTCGTCGACGAATGTATCGGACAAGTTTTGAGAGTTGGGCGTCGAAAGTCAAGGGCAATCTTCGGTGTGACAGATCTGT
Organism: Laccaria trichodermophora; assembly: GCA_018417955.1. Lineage (NCBI taxonomy): Eukaryota > Fungi > Basidiomycota > Agaricomycetes > Agaricales > Hydnangiaceae > Laccaria > Laccaria trichodermophora. The sequence continues at coordinate 270,120 of JACTVC010000034.1, forward strand.
CACCTTCAAGTTGGCCAAGCTGACCACCAACCTTTGGCCACGACAACGCGGTAATACGCTCTCTTTACCACCGCTGGATCCACTAATCAATCGAAAGGTACATCCTTACCTCGCATCTTCCGTTATCCTGTGAGCGAACCTGCTGGCAAGGCAGGACAATGCGATGCTGCAGAGGCCGTATTTTTTGTACGGCGCACTTGAAGATAGAATTAGGGTTTGAAGAGGATCAGGGAAAGTCACTATATAACGCACTGGTATTCCTTCTCGGGTCGCTCGCGGTGGAACATAAGGGCACTGCTCAACAATCGGAGCAATTCTCTATACGCACACTTGGATGAACGCAGGATCAACACAGCTGCCCCCCAAAACGACTGGACGTTCGGAAGCTCTCGACCGGGTACCGTTACTGTCACTCTCCTTACTGTGCTCCTTCCGTCGTTGGTATACGCGTGTTTGCACATCCTTCCACTTACCACCATCATCTACAACGACGACGACGCGAAAACCTCAGGTCAGGCGATGTGGAGAGTGTTTAGGGCAACGACGACGATGCGTGAATGGTAAGTAAGCTGTGTTTACGTTGATATGTGCAAGGGAATGACGGTCGACTCAAGGTCAACTCAGAAAGTCTCATTTTTCATTATTCAGCAATCACTACATTTCAACGACGTCGCGCCGGATAGTCCAACGGGGGGTGGTGACGACCACGCGAGGGATAGCGAGCGAAGGCGATGTCGTGGATTTGAGAGGTTGATGGCTGATTGGTGAAGGACGGACGAAACGTTGACAAGAACTGTTGGGACATTGGGTGAGGCAGTTCGAGAACGTGGGCATGACGTTGGCTTTGAAGCGGATGGGCGGCAGAACGGGAAGCTCTCCTTTCGCGGTTGGGTAAGTGGTCTTCAGCATCATTTGATTATTAAAACTCACGAACCTTTTATAGAACCACACCAATTGCAACGAAGCCGCCATGCGTTTTACAGCACCCTCCTGAAATGTTGCGGGTTGAAGGGGATTGACAGCGAGTGCTTACTGTCGCAGGGTAAGCAACCGTTCTCAAAGACAGGAATCGAAAGTGACGTACCTTCAGCGTGAACGCATACATTGACGAAGAAGCCGTTCCCCCGACTAGAAACATCAAGCAAGTTGTCTTCGTGATGCGCGGGATAAACGACAATACTCACTCGACATTGAGAACACCCAATAAAGTCGTGAAACGGCGAGCGTATCTAGAAGGCGTGGAGGTCAAGCAGAGAGGGACACTCGCTGTGGGCGACATCCAAGGCGACGCAAATGACTGTGGAGGATATCAGCGACGACAGATCGCATGGCAAACGGAAACGGCTTACCGACCGGAGACGAGCAAGATGGAGTGAAAAGCGTCGACGTTGAGGAGGAGGCGGAGAGGGTAGGTGGGCGCATATATTGACGAAGCTACTGGAAACGTCGTGTGTGCAAGTGTGTGTGATATATGACGACACTGACCTGATATGGAAAACATCCAATGGAGTCCTGAAAAGACGTGCGAGTGTATCAGAAAAGCGGGGAGGGAAGCAGATGGGGGACTCACCGCGGCATCTCAGACAACAAAACCCAATGTGAATGGAGAGGGCTTACTGACCGAGGCTGTGGAGCGAAAGGCGTCGACGTCGAGAGGGAAGAGGAGGGGAAGGAGAGGCTAGTAAGGTAAGCAGCGGAATTGAATCCTATGGAAAATAGAGCGAACCCATCCCTTATGAAAGTTATGCACACGGGTGACCACCGTAGCCGGAGTCCGTTGAAGATCAAAGGATTCACAAATTCAGGAATCCGACGCGGAGGAACGGTCCAGGTAAAATCGGAGCAGCTCACGACACGTCGAGTCCTTTGTTGTTGAGTTGGGTTCTCCCAACCTCGAATATCCTTTAGAGTGTACATGAATTAGAGGTTGCATGTATTACTCGGTGCTTCGAATTTGGGAGGCATTAAAACAATGGAGAATAGTCAACCAACAGAAATCAGGCGCAGCGTGCGATCAATTCACAGTGCATCAGTAGTACCGTGATAGTCACATAAAAAGAGGCAGTATTTATGGACATTAGTACTTAAGCATTCGTCAGACATCTTGAAATGGGCCCTACATTTGCGGATATGTGGTGGCCTCCGAGAGTGGTCCTACGCTCCTTTCTACAATCTTCACCACCCTCCAATCATCCAGACCTGGGTTCGTAATTTGATGTCTTCAGAGCGACAATAAATTATCAATTCATATCCACTTCCAGGCAGTCATACCAAACTTACTTATCGAGCAAGTGAGGTTTGAGGCGATCGATCCGCCAAAGACGGTTGATTGTGTCTGGGCATCTTTTACATTGATAGATCTCCGGTGGTTCGACTCCGACACAAATAGGGTTGCGGGGAGGATTTTCGAGAGGATTCTTTCGCCTGTCGTATATCACATCAACGTCAGTGCGAGGGCGTTGAATGGAATGCCTAAAAACCCCAATGTCAGAAGTATGTCTCCCATAGAAATAGATATATACGGACGGGCATATAGAAATCTGCGTGCCACTTGCGGTCACTTGCGGACCGCCCGTTCACAGGCGACCGCAAGTGTCTCGCAGATAATCAAAAAGGATCGCAGGTGTCGCAGGTGTCACGCATAGTAGATGTCTAACTGTCTGCGATACGAGTCCGGGACTCCGGAATACGTTGATCTATGAGACACAAATATATCCAAATACGCACGTTCGGAACCTCCCTCAAAGGTTTGAATTTTCTACACAAAAGTTTAAGTTTTTATTTACTCACGCCTACTCGCAAGTTGACCGCAGGTGGCTCGCAAACATCTATTTTGTGCGCAGATGCTCGCAAATGTGTCTCGCAGGTCAATCGCAGGTGTATCGCAAGTGATGCGCAAGTTGCACGCAAGTGTACGCAAGTCTCGCAACGGACAATAACTCTCGCAAAGGTATCTTAAATGTGTCGCAGGTGTGTCGCAGATGTATCTCAAGTGTACCGCAAGCTGAACGCAAGTGTATCGCCGGTGGAATGCTTGGGATGGGAAGAAGAGAGTGGGTCTGAACGAGAAGTGAGACTCCGTCACTCAAGTTCCAGACAAATTACAATGGCAGACATTGACTACTAAGTCCCGAAGTCTCGGAAAAAAAACTCGACCACAACCACGTCCAACAAAGAAGGAAAAGAATGATAACTTGAAGAAGCCGGTGGCTGACTAGTCATATATTCATAGCCTCAGACACTTCGCTACTCACCAAAAATTGTACCTTTCTGCATAAAAATGGTTTTAGTACAGACCTATAGGTACGAACTAACAAGTCCCAAGGAACCAGAGAGATTTGTACACGTTAAACTAGAAGGATAATTATATTGCTCAAAGAAATCTAAAGAAATATGACATCTCAGCGAGGTACGCTGATGCTCGCAGATGCCCGCAGATACTCGGCTCACTAGGTTGGATTTGCACGCAACTGGATTGGTCTGCACGCAAGTGACCGCAAATACTGTTTTTCGGCTCGCAACTGGCACGCAACCTGTGTCCGCAGATGGCACGCAGATTTTCCTGTGCCCTATACGGACACGTCTTTGGCGTGGCGAAGTGCTTTCTGCTTTGTCGTTGCTTTGTCGTAGTGCTCAGGGCAATGGTTACAACACCAGACATCGTACTCTGAATTCGGCCAGGGTCGTTCACGTCTTTTGATACATTCCGTAGCCTCTGCCGTTAGGAGCGCCCAAGATGACACTGAGTAGTGGGATCCATTTTTCTCTACCTCAATGGCATGAGAAACCTATCCGAGTCTCAGATCAGCTTTGGATATCATGAAAATAGCATCACTTACAGATTCCCTCCACGTTAAGGCCTGGCGACCAAAGACTCTGCGGTCCCAAGGAATATCAATGTTGCATCCACCGCAGAAAAACCGCGCATCCCTCGTGTCCAGATCATTGACAGTGGCTGTTTTTGGGTCCATTCCCAGAAGATCAACTAACGCGAGTGCGCTGGCTCTGCCTGCAGAGCTAAATCGAATCTCGAACTGTGGACCAATGCATTTAAAATGAGAGCGCAGGTCTTTCAAGCCGATCGTGGCCGAAGTGCAGTATCTGGTGAAGTTATCTCCGCAAGAAGGGCAAACGAAGACATTCACAGCGAGGTCCACATTCTCGTAAGGGGCTGCTAGCCTGGCATAGATATTGCTTTGATGCGTCTGCATCCAAGCCTCAAGGAAAGGTGCCAGGTGATTTTGTACTAGTTCCTGTGGAAGCTCTCCAACTCCATTTGATTCCGAGGCAATGAAAGCCGCAAATAGCTCGCACTCATAGACTACGTTCACCTTTGGCAAATTTCGCCATGAAGTCGGAGGAAGTGTCTTTTGATAAGTGCGATACCGGTCACCCGCTAACTTCTGCCTTTGGAAGATCAAAAGCCGTCGCTCTTTTTCCAGTCTGTCAGTTTTGTGGGCCTCGGAGGCTCGCAGCATTTCAAGACCAAGCTGCTTATAGGCTTGATTCAAAATTCAGGAATGGAATATATTGTGAGAAGAGAAGCCTGTGCTTACAACGATAGTTAAGTCTGAATTTTTCTCTGTTTAAATACTGATCAAGAAGCACGCCAGATGCGACATCTAGGTCCACTCGATTGTGACCGCGTCGTAAAAGGACAGAAGCATGTCTAATACCAAGGTCAGTCCTTGACACCTTTGATGATAAACGTCAGATGAGATACCGTTCAATCAATTGCTTCATGTTGTCCTCATGTTCCCTCCTAACTTGATGGCTCATCTGGACCATAATTGCATTGGTCGCTGCTGATTCCTATCCATCAACATCAGCAGAGTATATTTTATGAGGAATGTATATATCTCACATTAATGATATGAGTCACATTGGTGGATTCCAGAGATATAAAATTCTCAAATTCTAGGGATGCACCGGGGATACCAGAAGAGATTCTCGACTTGAAAAAGAGAAAGGAAGTAATCATCTTGTTGATATCCCGTGTTAGATATCTTGGCCTCCGGTGATGGTTATTGTGGTAAAACCTTTGATCTAGTTGCAGTATTTAATGATGAGACCACGTCAATGATATAGAAGGAAAGTTACATTCGCGATAAGAAGGAGGGATGCATTTCCAGAATGTTTCTACATCCTCCCTGATCCCAAGGCAATTCACATCAATGCTAGACTTCTCAACATACATATCATCCTGCATAATTCAAAAGCACTCCAAGTAAGTCAGAGACATCGCTGAATATATCATCCACTGACCATACAGAACTGGCAAAAGCGGCGTCGAAAATGAAAATCAATCATGGCGCCCTTCCGCCCGCAATACTGTCCCAATGATCAGCATTTATAAACACCATAGTGGAACAGCCTACATCACACGTCGCTGGGCCAAACAGCATTGACGCCCACTGTGGTTCAGAGATGTCCAGAGGACGCCGCGGTAGAATATCAGAACACCTCTCGAACGCTTCCTTCCAGATGGATATCGTTCTCCGATTCAAGAGTATACTCCTCATCCTCTTAGTCGAGCATATAACGGAATATAGGTCCATAGGATGGAGGAATTGAAAGATCTAGGTTGGCACGTGGCTCAGTAAATCGGTTGAAAATCCTGAGGCGTAAGGACGAACCTCGAGAAGAAGTTCAATGGGAAGATCCAGAACAAATGATCTGTCTACAGAAACTGGTCTTGAAGCCTTGATCTCTGCCCTCCTCCGCCGCTTTATCGCAGCCGCGAACCAATTGCCTAAGACATGGGTGATGAGTATGATCTGTGTTCCTTATACCCTGCTCCGAAACTTACCATACTTGAAATATGGGTTAAAAGAGCCCTTGTATCGCACTGGATTAACCCGCTCGTAGATCCTATCAAGCTCACTGGCCCTCTCCACGTCGTTAAATGGCAGAATCCCAGCGTTGGGAAGAGTCATGGTAAATTCGTCGACAATTTCTTCGCATGTCATCATGTGGCGATTGTAGGGGAGCAGAGTTCTGAGAGTTGGGTGTCGAGAGTCAAGGATATTTTATGGGATTGGGTCAACGCGTGACGCGTGACGCGTTGCGTTAACAAGTGGAGGATTTGACATACGTTCATGGCCACCAGAACCCTCCCAATTTCTGGCTTCACAATCGCACGTTCCTCCAGGCCAATGCACAACTTTAACGGTGGCTTAGCGAGGGGTGGCGAGCGAGGGCGACGGCGTGAATTTGAGAAGATGATGACTGACTGGTGAAGGACAGACGATCGACGTTACTAGTAAGTCATCTACAACTTCATAGCCATTGTTGCCGCTCACGTAGGCTCCAAACAAGCCACGACGTCCCCTTAGACCACAAGAGACAACTCCTATGAACGTTTACAGATGACTTTCGTTCGTGAGTAGGACCGGGGCATTGGCATAACGATGGCGTCGAAGCGGATGGGCGGCAGAACGGGAAGATTTTCTTTCGCAAGTTGCCTTCAGCATCATTCCCCTATTGAAGCTCACGAATCTTTTGTAGAATCACGCCAACTCCAATGAAGCCACGCGGGTAAGTCCATTCTGTCATCGTTCGTGGATGATTTTACGTAGGCCCACCAGAACCTCCCCAACTGTTGGTTTCACGGTCACACGCAATTTTCTAGTTCTTCCCCGCCAACAATACGATCTCACAGGTTCTTAAGCGGCGCGGACGGAAGGGTCTATGGAGTTTGACGAGGACAATCGGCATCCTTCAGTGTGGGCGCATACATTGACGAAGAATATTAGCTAAAAACATCAAGTAAGTTATCTTGTTGATGTGCGGGTTCAACGCCGACGCCGACCTGACATCGAAACCATCAAATAGGGTTCTGAAATGACGAGCAATCATGTCAACAAAGCGGGAGGTGAACTAGAGGGGTGGACTCACCGTGGACGACATCCAAGACGACTCTAACGACTGGGGAGGACCATCAGCGACGACGAAGCGCATAGTGAACGGAAAGGGCTTGCGGGTCGGAGAGGAGCAAGATGAAGCGAAAGGCGTTGACGCTGAGAAGAATGAAGGGTAGTAAGGTAAGCGAGGGAATTGAATGGTATAGGAAACAGAGCTAATCGCTTGAACTGTTCACTTGTTCTGTAGACACGTCGAGTACTTTGTTGTTGAGTTGGGTTCTTTCAACCTCGAATGTCCTTTAACGTAATTGCACACAAATTATAGGTTGCATGGATTACTCGCGGTGCTTCGAATTCGGAAGGAATTTGTACGTACATATTCATTATAGTGTGGTCCTACACTCCTTTCTAAAATCTTCACCACCCTCCAATCATCCAGACCTGGGTTCGTAATTTGATGTCTTCAGAGCGACAATAAATTATCAGTTCATATCCTCTTCCAGGGATTCATACCAAACTTACTTGTCGACCAAGTGAGGTTTGAGGCGATCGATCCGCCAAAGACGGTTGATTGTGTCTGGGCATCTTTTACATTGATAGATCTCCGGTGGTTCGACTCCGACACAAATAGGGTTGCGGGGAGGATTTTCGAGAGGATTCTTTCGCCTGTCGTATATCACATCAACGTCAGTGCGAGGGCGTTGAATGGAATGCCTAAAAACCCCAATGTCAGAAGTATGTCTCCCATAGAAATAGATATATACGGACACGTCTTTGGCGTGGCGAAGTGCTTTCTGCTTTGTCGTTGCTTTGTCGTAGTGCTCAGGGCAATGGTTACAACACCAGACATCGTACTCTGAATTCGGCCAGGGTCGTTCACGTCTTTTGATACATTCCGTAGCCTCTGCCGTTAGGAGCGCCCAAGATGACACTGAGTAGTGGGATTCATTTTTCTCTACCTCAATGGCATGAGAAATCTATCCGAGTCTCAGATCAGCTTTGGGTATCATGAAAATAGCATCACTTACAGATTCCCTCCACGTTAAGGCCTGGCGACCAAAGACTCTGCGGTCCCAAGGAATATCAATGTTGCATCCACCGCAGAAAAACCGCGCATCCCTCGTGTCCAGATCATTGACAGTGGCTGTTTTTGGGTCCATTCCCAGAAGATCAACTAACGCGAGTGCGCTGGCTCTGCCTGCAGAGCTAAATCGAATCTCGGACTGTGGACCGATGCACTTAAGATGAGAATGCAGGTCTTTCAAGCCGATCGGGATCGAAGCGTGGCGTCTGTCGGACCATTCTTCACATGAATCGCAAACAAAGACATTCACAGCGAGGTCCATATCCTCATAAGGGGCTTCTAGCCTTGCATAAAGCTTGCTTTGATGTGTCTGCATCCAAGCATCGAGGAAAGGTGCCAGGTGACTTTGTACGGGTTCCTCTGGGAGCTCTCCAACTTTATTCGATTCCGAGGCAATGAAAGCTGCAAATGGCTCGCACTCATAGATTATGTTCACCCTCGGCAAATTTGGCCATGAAGTCGGAGGAAGTGTCTTTTGATAGGTGTGATACCGGTCTTCCACTAACTTCTGCCTTTGGAAGATCAAAGGCCGTCGCTCTTTTTCCAGTCTGTCAATTTTGTGGGCCTCGGAAGCTCGCAGCAGTGCAGGAGCAACCTGCTTATAGGCTTGATTCAAAATTCAGGAATGGATTATATTGTGAGAAAAGAAGCCTGCGCGTACAACGATAGTTAAGGTTGAATCTTTCTCTGTTTAAATACTGATCAAGAAGCACGCCAGATGCGACATCTAGATCCACTCGATTGTGACCGCGTCGTAAAAGGACAGAAGCATGTCTAATACCAAGGTCAGTCCTTGACACCTTCGATGATAAACGTCAGATGAGATACCGTTCAATCAATTGCTGCATGTTGTCCTCGTGTTCCCTCCTAATTTGATGGCTCATCTGGACCATAATTGCATTGGTCGCTGCTGATTCCTATCCATCAACATCAGCAGAGTGTATTTTATGAGGAATGTATATATCTCACCTTAATGATATGAGTCACATTGGCGGATTCCAGAGATATAAAATTCTCAAATTCTAGGGATGCACCGGGGATACCAGAAGAGATTCTCGACTTGAAAAAGAGAAAGGAAGTAATCATCTTATTGATATCCCGTGTCAGATATCTTGGCCTCCGGTGATGGTTATTGTGGTAAAACCTTTGATCTAGTTGCAGCATTTAATGATGAGACCATGTCATGAAATAGAAGGAAAGTTACATTGGCGATAAGAAGGAGGGATGCTTTTCCAGAATGTTTCTACATCCTCCCCAATTCCAAGGCAATTCACGTCAATGCTCGACTTTTCAACATACATATCATCCTGTGTAATTCCAAGTAAGTCAGAGACATCACTGAATATATCATCCGCTCACCATACAGAACTGGCAAAAGCGGCGTCGAAAATAAAAATCAATCATGGCGCCTTTCCGCCTGCAATACTGTCCCAATAATCAGCATTTATAAACACCATAGTGAAACAGCCTACATCACACGTTGCTGGGCCAAACAGCATCGAAGCCCACTGTGGTTCAGAGATGTCCAGAGGACGCCGCAGTAGAACATCAGAACACCTCTCGAACGCTTCCTTCCAGATAGACGACGCCCTCCGATCCAAGAGTATACTCCTCAGCCGCTTCGTTGAGCGTATAACAGAATAAAGGTCGATAGGATGGAGGAATTGAAAGATCTAAGTTGGCACGTGGCTCCGTAAATCAGTTGATAAGGCTGAGATCCTGATGCGTAAGGACGAACCTCGAGAAGAAGTTCAATGGGAAGATCCAGGACACATGATCTGTCTACAGAAATTGGTCTTGAGACCTTAGGGCAATTGGCCTTGATCTCTGCCCTCCTCCAGCGCTTTATCGCAGCCGCGAACCAATTGCCTGAGACATGGGTGATGAATATGGTCTGCATTCCTTATATCCTGCCTCGCAACTTACAACCATCCTTGAAATATGGGTTGAAAGAGGGCTTGAATCGCACTGGATTAACCCGCTCGTAGATCTTATCAAGCTCACCGGCCCTCTCTACGTCGTTAAATGGCAGAATACCAGCGTTGGGAAGAGTCATGGTGAATTCGTCGACGATTTCTTCGCACGTCATCATTTGGGGAGCAGAGTTTTGAGAGTTGGGCGTCGAAAGCAAGGTCGAAAGTTAAGGACTGAATGTCACATCTGTCACAATCGACTTTGACGCGTGACTCGGAATGCTGACCAGTCTTCATGATCACCTTTATCGGACAGAGGTCGGGAGAAAACCTTACATAAATTGAGGCAAGCGTAAAAATCCGTTCTAGGTGTTACACGGACGTGAAGATAGGGAGGAATGTGAGTGTATGCGCAAAAAGCGCATAATGGATGGGTAGAAAACTCCGTGAAATATCCCCTACTAGAGTACGAAATTAATACCTAGGCGGTCTGTATTTCAACCACCAACGGTGACTTCGCACCCTTCCAGACATACCACCTCTCAAATTCTCCCAAACCTATCCAACAACGGTCGTCCGTAACTCGGCTTAATAAATCACACATATGATCAACTCCAAGTCAAAAAGTCAAAAGAAATACGTACAGGATCTTCAGGCCTATTCCCCAAAATCTTCTCAATCTTCTCCAAAACTTCCGGTGTCAACTTTGTGATCAGCTCAAGCGCCTTGAGGTTCTGCGTGACCTGCTCAGGGCTCGACGCGCCGAGAATGACGGTGGACGTGTTCGGGTTCTTCGCGACCCATGCGAGTGCGAGGGCGCTCACGGTCGTGTTGAGTTCTATTGACCCCGTTCCAATTTGACGTGGAGATGACGAAATGGGAGAGAGACCGACCTTCCTCCGCCAACTTGGTCAATTCCCTTACTTTACGCAGCTTCTCTTGGCCTTCGGGCTCTTGCAACTTCTTTACTGTTTCTTTGAAGAACTCGGAGTTGGCGTCGAAGCGCGATCCTTTGGGGATTCCGTCGTTGTACTAGATAAATATGGTGGTCAGAAGGATGAGCGGGACGGGCGTTGTATCGAATCCACCTTTCCCGTGAGCAAACCGCTGGCGAGGGAGGACCACGCGGTGGTGCCGAGGCCGTATTTCTTGTAAAGCGCACTTTAGGATACCAGATCAGGGTGCGGAGAAAATCAGAAAAAAGTATAACACACTGGTATTCTTTCTCGGGCCGCTCTCGGTGGAACATACTACAAGAAATCAGGATTCCGTCGACCGCAGAAATAAATACATAAAAGCATACTTGTGCTGGCACTGCTCAGCAATCGGAGCAATCAAGTTCAACTTGCTAGCGATATCTGTACGCATATATTGATAACTCAGCCACAACCAAGGAATCTGTACTCACGATGAGCTTCTTCAATCTCGCGGGCACTCCATTCCGATGTAGCCCAATAAAACGCCTATAGTCCCTAAGAACCAAAATAAATGCGCGGCTTAGGCAGTGAAACGTACCCATCCTTTCTCAATGACGTAGTTGAATGCACGGACAATCTCCTCCATCGGAACTATACCTCAACGTCAATCACTAAACGCTACACATATATGCGCACTTACCGGTATGATCAGGACGGTGCGCAAAAATGACATCAACGTAATCCAACCCCAAGCGCTCCAAAGATTCCTTGGTACCTTCAACAATACTACACATCCTCACCATCAGCCTCCTCCTCAGACGTCCGAGAAAAACACCAAGTAAACACGCACTGTTTCCTCGAAAGCCCACTATCATTCGGCCCCTTCCTCAATCCCCAGAAAAGTTTGGTAGTAATAATGAGATCGGTACGGCGGAGCCCTAGCTCTCTGATAACGCGGCCCCTAAGATTACGACGTTATTAATCACAAAGAAACAAACAGAGGCGATCACATAAAAAAAGGATACGAACATCTCTAGCTCAGATTTCCCAGCCGCATATGCCTCAGCGGTATCGAACATGTTGATGCCCGCGTCAAACGCAGTCTTGATGATATCCTAAAAGTCACAGGTTACTTCAATGTCGGAGAAGTCAGAAGAGCGAGCAAACCTTCACGGGATCGCCGACAACGGTGGCCCCCAGCGTCAACCCTAATTATCGATTGACATTTAAACATCGACGATGATAGAAGACATCCAAATTGAAGACGAACATCCGCCCAGAGAGAACACAGGCACACGCAATCCGCTAGATCCCAGTCTACGGAAAGGCATATCCTTGGGATCGAACTCCAATTTGACTTCTGTGGCCGACATCGCTTTAGGGACTTCGTTACGGTGAAAGCGAGATAGAGTTCCAAAGAAGAGGGTGGTTTGTTTATTGCGAACTTCGAAGAACGCTTGCTTATATATCACTAGATGATCATAGAGCGCGCCATATGCTGGATGCTGGACGTGACCGAGAGTGACCGTTTTCAAGATCAATAGAGACCAATAATAGCATGCGCTGACACATTTGCCAGATAGCTCACCCGTGTGGGAGCGGGTAGATAAGATGATCTGTACCCGGTGACAGAGGCTTGGCATGTGATGACGAGCGAGGCCGACATAGATGAGGGGAATAGAAGACAACAGTTCATAGCTTTACCCTCGTGGTCAGGGAAGGCCACACTGTATCCATAGCTGGCGAAGGAACCTTGCGAAATGTTTGACAATTAGTTCAGAAGTTGAGTAACGAGGACCAAGGACGATATTTCATTAGTACATCAACCGACATAAGATATACATACAAGAGTCCGGAGCACTTCAAATAAAATCAATCGCAATCGACTTCGGGCGAAATGGCGCCATCAATCAAATACAAGTCACCATTCAAACCCTAGCAGACCAAAGTCAGACGATGGGGATGAGAAAAGGAAGCAACGTACCTCTCGTTTATCCAGGATGCGGATGCCATCTTCCAGCGTTACACGGCTCCACTCTGGCCCTTTACCGTCATTCTTCGAGATGGGTGTAAAGGTGACCGTCTTTCCGCGCAGCAGAGTCTCATACTGCGAATCGAGAGATATAGGCGCTTCCTACAAATACAAAGGATCAGCCCCATTAAGTCTCCAAGCAAGAAGTTGTAACGTACCGGGATGACGTGTGCAGAAACCCAATGCTCAACATTACTCTTCGACCGACTATCAAACTCCTCTTCCGAAATCTCCACCCCATCATCAACGTCATCCAGTCCTTGGTGCCTAAAATCCACAACCAACACATCAATACCACATCTTTCAAAACTTGAAGGAAACGAAACGCACGGTTTCCTCGCCAACGCCATAACAGCCTTATTCGTCGGGACCAACAAAGTCAACTTGAGCCTCCCATCCGAGAGCATGGAGCTCATCTCCAGCTCCCTTGCATAGCTGTAGAAGATGGACGCAGAGGGCTCGAGGGTGAGCAGATCTGCGAGGGTGGGTTTGCTGCTTGTGGCGGGTTGGATTTCGGTGTGCATGGCAACTTGCTCTGCCTGCGATGCAAAGGTGGGCGCGAGGAGGGGGAGGAGGAAGAGGAGGAGGGAGGATATGGAAGGGAGATACATGGCTGAAGTGGGGTTAAACAACGTTTGGGCGCACTGATGGTGGTCACAGGTGGTGTTCGGTAAATGCCGGATGGTCACTTACGCTTTTTCTCTGCGACTCGGAAAGGGGAAGACTAGGCAAAACGTGCTGAAGGACGTGCAGACTCTTTATTATAGTTTAATTCTGGTGGAAAGGAAAGTATTTTCAAGACTGAGAACCATGGAAATGACCCATAGATTTTTCGGGCGAACTAATGAACGACTGACATAGCAACAATGCGCAGCCATCGACGCCAGTCTCCAAGAGATTCAGTTCGTCATGATGGATTGGAAAGAGCGGTTAGTAGTTTACTTTGCATTTTGTCGCGGTTTCGTCAACCAGAGCTCGTCGCATATCTAGGGTCTACCCTGGGCGCTGCCGATTGACGAGTCATCCTAGCAGTGCAGGGCCTTCCTTGTTCATCCGTGGACTCCGTTCTGTGCGGGAATACCACAAACTAGACTTCCAATTGCAAAAAATCCACCCTCGAATCTGCTCATCTCTGTTGCACCATGACTCGCTTCGATGACTTACCACCCGAGATCCAAGATGCCATGTCAACCCCCTTTCACAACATCCTCCCGCCCACAGATCCCCAAGCAGCCGCCTCCATCGCGATCGAGGGTGGTCTCTACCTTGGCTCTCTCTCTGCCGTCGTAGACCCATCCGTCGACGACCTCCGCCACCTCAACATCACGCACATCGTTCAAGTGTTCGATGTTCCCTGGCTTGTGCTCACAGAGGAAGAAGGCTTCACGTGCTATCGCGTCGATATCAAGGATGTGCCCACGCAGAAGCTGGATACGCAGCTTCTGGAACAGGTCTGTGCCAACATTGAGGAGACGAGAAAGGCTGGGAAGAGTGTTTTGGTACATTGTCAACAGGCGAGTCGTGTTGTTTCTCTTTTTTTTTTGGTTCCGAAGTACTGAAAGAACGTTGTACGTTACAGGGCGTATCCCGCAGTGCATCTATCGTCATTGCATATCTCATCCGCAACCATCATATGACGTACAACGAGGCGTTCAAGTTCGTCAAGAGTAAGCGGGCATGTGTGAAGCCGAATCCAGGCTTTGTCAGGTGTTTGCGGGCCTGGGAGGAGAAGTGGAGGGTGCCAGCCTCGTCACAGCTCGATGACGCTGAGGCAGCTGATCAGGGCACAGGAGGAGGGGGAGGCGGACAACAGGAAGGAGAACACTAGTAAAGAGTGTAGATGTGCTGGTGGATTCAGATAGGGTTGGCTTTCTGGTTATGCGGTTCATGGGTACTAGATGGTCAGTTTATCGAGGTATTCTGTGCCCCTCTCTGAAATCCACGGCCAGTGTATTTAGCGTTGGCGTTGCGTCAAAGGGTCCGTATCAAGCCACCGCCCCCATTTTTGCAACTGGCCGAGGGGCTTCCTTCTTGGTAACTCAACCTCTGCGATGTGCTGCTGGTCGTCTGGGGTTTGAGTTGAGGCTGGGAATTGAGTGCGGGGTGCCCCATTCCCTCCAAAAGTGTTTATAAGGACGCCTTGCAAACTAATTGTCACGATCCACGCCAACGTTTTGCAAACCCATGGTATGATAATTCTGCTTGTCCATTTGGAGACCTGTTTTTACACGAGGTACTACACCATTTAAATAGAAACTTATCCGGAAATTTCTGAACCCCTGGAGATAAACGATAGGAAGGTCGACCAAAGGTCGACGATCTTTTTTTGCCCCGTTCTCGATGTTTTTGAGCATCCTATCTACCTGCACGAGGGACTTTGATGGGATTCCGAATTGGAGAGAGGCGGTTAGCGAGTGAGTATTAAGCGTTGGGGACACATACGGCTGGCGTTGAGACTACTAACACAATCGAAATGAAGGCTCCCTGTAAATGTGGAAAAAGTTGTCGCAGTTTTGACAATCAGGCTTAGGGGACACCGCATGCATCTAGGGATGGCTGGGGTCAGCTGTCCGCATACCGTGACCCACCCCCTACTTATTCCTTTCGTCTTCTGCAGAAAATCTGTGGATACGACCTTGGATGGCGGACTGTTACCAGGTTGAGGGAGGTGGCTCGAGATGTAGGGGCATTGTTTCGCCGGCTTCAGCACCTATATAAAACCTGCCGTTGTACTTCAAGTTAGTCTCAACGTCTGAATCTATGTCTTGCTTACTCGGAAAATCATTGGGCTTTGTATGCTAGCCAACGTATGTAATCCTCAGAGAGGAAGGACGACAAACACGTCAAGGAATAACTCTGACTCAGCGCGAACAAAAATCCATAGGAGATCTTCTCCTCTTTTCAATCAAAATTAGGGGTGAGAGGGCAGCACTGTCGCATAATGTCAGAAAACACGCACCGCGCAACTCGAAGCCAGCGTTGAAACTAATTGACCTTGCAAGATGAGAGATTGGGGGGAAGGAAAAGTTATTACGTAATTATAATTCTTGAAAACCAAAGCAACCGATCCCTTCCACCACCTTGCCACCACCGTCGACGATGTCCAACGCAAATATGGCGACAGAGCAACTATTAGAGCTCCTTCTGACTCTTAAAGTTAGCAGACCTCATCCCATCTCTCTGGTCGCACTGATCAATACTAGAAAACTACCCCCACAGCAGCACGCGGGATCTTGAACAGTCAACCTGCCATTGCGTATGCACTCATAAGTCTCATGGTGAGCATGAACGCGATAGACGTGGAGGTTTTCAAGGTGAGTATGAGTCAATATTCGCGAAAAAAATACCCAAAGAGCCTGACACGAATGTCGCAACAGAAAACGCTCGCGGAATTTGGTTCAAGTGTTGCCCAAGCTGCTCCTGTAGCACCCCTTCCTGTGCCCCAAACGCCAGCGTCGGCAATACCGCCGCACATGCAGCAGCAGCAGCCTCATTCACGGACGGCTACACCTCCATCGGCCGTGCCACCAGTAATGCCTCCCCAACAACAACAAGGTTACGCCTATGCGAATGGCCAGCAATACTACGGCGCTCCGGCCCCCCAGCAAGCCTACGGATATCAAGGCTACCCGTATCATCAAGCACAAGCGGCTTATCCTGGGTATCCTCCAACGTATGCGGCACCTCAACCCCCTCCGCAGGCTCCACAAACATCGGTTTTGCCAGAAGCCCTTGCGGCTATTCCGGATGACCAGAAGGTGCACATGACCTCCTTCCATCTTCCTGTTGTCTTCCTGACGTTTCTGTTCTCCCAAGGCTCTTATCATGCGGGTTCTTTCGATGACACCTGAACAAATCAACATGCTGCCTCCGGCCGAGCGAACAACATACATACAAATTGTTCGTCTCATATCCTCTTTCTAGAAGGGTATTTTGTGCTAATTCTATCGCTCTCGTTTAGAGAACTGCACTCGGTGTACCAACAGGGTAGATTGTCAAACGTTCATCAGGTCACTACTACGTTACACAGGCTGGCTACTTGTCGTCACTCTCGACAGTTTCGCATGCGTATGTATTACTATATTCTTGTATCATTATCTTCTTAGAAACAACAATGCGTTACTTATCCGTATATTCCGGTTCCTACCCGCTCTATGTACCTCGACTTGAGCCAGATCAGAATGAATATCTCTTTTCCCTTCATTTCGTTTACGGGAGCTTCAACCGCCTTCCACTCTGCTTTGAAGAACTTTTGTAAGGTCAGAAGAAGGCTTGACAGTTGTTGCGAACATGAGTGTCAGGGGGAGCAATGACGTGAAAGCTTTGTTTAAAGAGGAAGAATTTTAGGATGCGATATGAAAAGGGCTAGATTCAGTCCAATGTCACTGCTAAAAACCCAGATGCGATAGGCGGATCGGGAAAGAGATACCGCGCACCATGTGCACTGGGGTAGCTCACAGAGGTCACACGATTCTGAGACAATGTCAATGAATTAAGCGTAAAAGTGTATGTCTGCCCCAACTGCAGAACGAATGTAATGATTATACAGGAAGGGCCTTATTATCCTTCTGAGCTACAATCGAAAACAATCCATATAAGCGAATCGACTCTTCGGCCGAAGTAGCTGAAGACTTACCCATCGTAATGCGGTCACCCAAAGAGAGGGCAATGCCCTGCGTTTTACTCCGGATACGAACATGACCCGTAATCGTGCCCGCCTCCGTCCGCTCCACACTCAAGTTCGCCAGGGCGTCCTCACCTGTGAGGTAGTCAGTCAGCGCATGTTACATGACCACCTAAAGAAACAAGTGCGCACCGAAGAGACTGCGAGCATACATGTTCGCGGAGAGGAAGTCGCATTCCCCTGAAGTAGCACCTTCTGGTGTGAGGCAGGACATGTTGGTCGTTTTCATGACATGCTTCAGGTATTCACGGGGGTCGCTGATGAAGGTCGCATTGGTGTTCCATTTCTGGTCAAAAAAGGAAGGGAAGGGGGTGCTCACGATAGAGGGTAGTTAACATTGACTCTGTTCTCCCATTCGAACTCGGTCCACATGCTACGGAACTATAACCATCTCTCAGTTTCCATATTGGAGATACAGGCAGGGATTTGACTTACTTGATGTTCGGTACAGTACGCGGGTTTGATGTAGTCCATGATGTCGATGTGGATATCGTTTAGGATGACGCAAGCCTCGGCCATGTTCTGTCCTTCCCATAGAATGCTGCCGAAGATGACGCCAGTCTCCGTCGACGAAACCTTGATGGTGGCTTTGATGCTTTGGAAGCCGTGAGGGGCGATGGTATACACCGCAGGGCGCTCAACAATCTTGAGGTCACCAAGAGTGGCAAAGTCCAAGCAGAGGTTCTGCAAGGTGTTACCTGTCTGATTGACGAGCAGAACATCTGAAGTCAAGCGGTCAAAAGGGGAACGACGATGTATCGAGGTCACAAACCAAGAAGGATATCGAAACCATGCATCTTGACATAGGCTTCTGCGTAGATGGGGTCCGAGAAGCCTGTACGTGGTTGAGGTTATCAATATTTGCCACATGGAGGAGCAACTCACCAGTGAGCTGCGAAATACGGCTAAGGTTCGACATAAAGTCCTCCTGGACTTCACCAGAGCCAGTAGCCCTGCCGACATCCTCATCATACTAATATTGATCATCAGTCCTGGGTCATAAGAAGTTTACAGGGAAACGCACATCAATGGCATCGTCCGCCGTCTTCTTGGAAAACTGGCGGAAAGTCAACAGATCGTCAACTTGGACAACAACGGCTTTCGTCGTCTCGGATTCCTTCTTCTCAGCAGCGCGTTTCTATCACGAATTTACTTTCAGGCTTTGTCATAAGGAACGAGGGAAGGTGACTGACCTCTTGAGCACCCAGCATCTTCGTATATGCTGCTTGAGTGTCCTCCAAGAACGCTTCGTGGACAGCAGGCTGCGACTTGAGTTCACTCAGGGTTTGGATGCAGGACATAATACGTTCGTTCGAGTCCTCGTCAATTTGAACCGTGACAAACTTGGTTTGACCAACGCGGATGATCGAGGTCATGATCAGCATGGCCTAGCAGCAAGAACGCGTCAGTGTGGCAAAAAAAGAACTTGAGAAAGGCAGAGTTGACCTCAGCGCGAAGAATGTTTGAGGCAATAGGGTCCTGTGACTTGTCATCGAAACGCAAAACCAGCTTCGTCAAGGCAACAGCAAGAACGGAGCCAGTGAAGAAGTCGCCACCCAGGATCAAGGCTACGATCATGTCAACATGATACCACCTCGAAAACGAAGAAAACTCACTTCGTAGAGGGGGCTTCGCAGCGGCCTTCACAGCCTCCAGCCTCGCGGCAGTAGTGCTCGTGTACGCCGTTTCAGTCGCATACGTCCCGTCCGCCAACACTTTGGGCCTACTGGCACCATCAGCCTTGGGCTTCTCTTTATCGCTCGCCTCGTCTCCGGCTCCGTCCACACCAGCTGCTGCATCCAACAATCTCTGTTCAGAAGCCAAGATCGGAATCTCCCCAAGCACCTTTCGAATCTCCTGCATAGTGCTTTGAATGTCCGCAACGGACTCGACGTATTCCCCAAGAATCCAAAGGATGCCTCGGAAGACCTTGCCAGACTTGATTTCGGGGAGCGTCGAGATCAGTTTCTCGCAAATCGTTGCTCGAAGACGAGGGAATTTCTCAACTACCTCTCTATGAAATTTGTGAGTTTGGTGACAGACATTTGCGGAAAAGGATGTTACCTAACGAAAGAGACTACGTCAAGCGCACTGGGGTTGTTTGAGTCTCCGAGGAAGTCCATGAGCGCATGGACGACGCTGGCAGCCACTTCTGAGAACTTGATGGCCATGACGTGAATCGACTGGATCAGGAGTTGTCGGTAGTCGGCAGCCTGCGCGTGGTTAGTAACTACGTGTTGGAGAATGGACAGAACTGACCTTGTCGAAATCCGCCTCCTGCGTCTTTTGCAGCTGCTTCTTGAGGAACAAAGCGACCTCTTCCACATTTCTACTAGAAGTCATGCTCAAGACGATGCTAATTGCCTTTCGCCGGACCTCCATGTCAGCGCTAGTGGAGAGGTTAGCTTGGCTACAAAGAAAGCTTGATCGATCGCACCTGGTCAAGATTTGAAGGACATCCATGATAAGGCCATCTAGAACATGCCCATGTTTCGAACGAAGCGTGTCCAGTCGGTCCAAAACGATAAGCTTGACGTTGTTATCTGACTCCTTGATGACCAGCGTGATGAAGCAGGATGCGGCCGCTTTGATAGCCGCCGGATTTTGAGTGAGAGTGGTGAGGGTGGTGGCAGCTTCATATTTGACGGCGTGCGAGGGAGCGTTGAGTAGCTCAAAGATGCAGCGAATGTATCTTGACTGGATCGGGCATTATGAGCGAGTAGAGTACCCCGCAGGAAAACACTCACCCTGTGCGCCGAATCGTTCTTGCAGTCCAATCTAATGATCTCGATGATGCTCATTTGAAGCCCCTCGTCGAGCGCCGGGATCGTCTCGTAAATGCTCAGGATGTATTCCACAGCTTTGGGCATTGAGCAATGGGCAAGGAAGACGAAAGCATTCCGTTTGCATGTCGAATCAGATTCGGCAATGAGGAAGGTGTACATAAGCTCCGCGGCATCGGGTATAAGATGTTCGAATTCGTGGTGGATGGAGTAGAGGGCGAACACTGCGTTTTTGCGGACGTAGGAATGGCGGTGCTCGAGACATGATCTACAAGTGGGTATCAGTGGTTCTAAAAGTTCAGCGTCTTTCGCGATCTTCTGGAGGAAGCGCAGACTTGCGCCGCGAATGTATTCGTTGGGATGTTGCTGAAACCAGGTAAGTAAGACTCATGTCAGTGCACACCAAACTCACAAGATCGTTTCGAATGGCGTTCCTTCAGAATTAAGATGGTCAAACGGTCGTCCATTACATAGGAGATGGAAACATACACAACAAGTATCATCTCCTGCTTCAGTTTCCCATTCTCGTCATATTTCGGACACACTTCCCAGTAAAAGTGCAGAAGTTTCTTCAGTTGCTTGTTCCGTGAAGGCATAACGAATTGGATGATAGGCATCATTAACGTTGGCTGATATCCCTATAAACATTTCAACCTGTAAGAGAGGAAAAAGGCGCACTTGGGGGTTGCCATTGATGGTCGAAATGATGATTTTGCGCAACGTGTCGATTTTGACCTCGTCAGAACCCTTCTCCAGACCTGAGCGCAGCTCGGAGGCCGACGGATACTCGGCGCTGGACTCAAATACGACCGTGTAACATGATGAATCCGAGGAAGACATCGTCGAGGACATCGCCAACGATGTGGAAGGGGACTTGGGAATCGTGAGAAAATTCGTGCCTGTTGAACAAGAACCTTCAGTACAAACAACGCGTCGTGTTTTGACTCGGAATCAATAGGATTTTACATAGAGCCTGACTTGGGCGTTCGGATAGGTGGGTCAGCCATCTCAGATGCTCCAGATGAGTCTTTCAACCTGCA
Organism: Laccaria trichodermophora; assembly: GCA_018417955.1. Classification (NCBI taxonomy): domain Eukaryota; kingdom Fungi; phylum Basidiomycota; class Agaricomycetes; order Agaricales; family Hydnangiaceae; genus Laccaria; species Laccaria trichodermophora. Next base: position 291,436 of record JACTVC010000034.1, read on the forward strand.
GAATCGTTGACGTCTCGTTTGGCCAGCGTCAACTCGAATGGGGGTCCGAGTTCAAGGGTCCAACGAGTATCAGTGGGTCCGAGGGTCCTCATTTATTGTACTATGGGCTCTCGACTGGATCTCCCATCTGCGGTGTCAATTAGTTTTAACGCTGGCTCCAAGCTGCGCATCTGGTGCGTTCTTTCAAAAGTTCTGCGACTCTCATCCGTAACTTTGATTAAAAAGGCAGGGTGCCGGAATTTTATGTCAAAAAAAAATTAGTGGCCTGGCGGCTGAACAAACCAACCGGCCCCTGGTCTGGGATTTAAATCCCGGTACCCCCTTGGTACAATTGAGGTGACACATTCGTTGTCCTCTCTCGTATGGAAGACTACATGAGACGCGAAGCCCAACGTTTGCATCAAAGGCACGTTAATTCAGACGTCCGATAATCACGGCGGATTTATTTTGGGTAGTATGTTCTGAGCTGGGAGAAACAAAATTCCGAACCACCCTTCTTAGCATCGCCATCAAAATTATGGTAACAGACTTTCAGAAGCGGAGACGGCAGTCTACGCGGGTGATAGGTCACGATACGCGGACCATCGAGCTACGAAATCCTCAAAAAGCCCAGCCCATTGGTCCCAGGCACTCCAGAGTGAATTAGAACATTCGGCAGCCGGTGGGCAAGAACCTCAGCATCCAGTTGATTACGGAAACTCTCGAGAAATGAGAGCCTCAGCGGCTGTGAAGCATGCCTCGATATTGCGGGTGATCATTCCATCCATGACCGGTGCCAACATGGGAATGATGGGTGTGGAATCCTGATATACAAATGTTAGAGTTTGCCGTCAAGAAGTGGCAGTCCGGGTACCTGAAACCTGCGGCAAAAGAAAATGCTAAGGCAAGCCACATCAAACGCGAAGGGGTTAAAGTCCAGCTGGCCTTCTTCTACACCATGAGGTTAACAAAATACTCCAGGGAAAGACTCATCTATCGGCAAACGGTAGTCGGAGAGCGGCTTTCCAGAGGGAAGCATCAAGGAAAGGTCAAAATCAAAAGGGCAATACTGTACTAATACGACCAAGTCCTCGGGCCCTATAGGGCGTGACATGTTTTCACCATCTCTTCGCCGCTTCAACAGCCGATGTGATGCGTGACGAAGAGTGTGATGGCTTCGGCGCTTTTGCAAGTTGTTGAAGATGACGTTCATGTCAACTTTTCAACGAGCCTCACTTCACTTCCTTCGATGACCTCTGTGATGCGTGATGCGAAGTCATGGTCGTATTAGTACAGTATGTCAAATGGCCGTTGGATTGCCGGCAGCTCGCAGCTGCCTTCGGTTTAAAGTCTTCTCGGCGCAAGGGAAGGGATTTCTACAGCTAGGAACATGGTTGACGTAACTTGACGAGCATGTTGAATTCGCTAATGTCCTAAGGAGTAGACGTGAGAAGTCAAGAGAAAACATTCTGACAAGCATGCGTACTCGATGAAAGATTCGATGTTCATGTAAGACTCAATGCAAGCCCCTGCTAGGGAAGATCAGCACCCTTGACATTGAGCACCTCCAAGAGAGATTTCATGAGATCTAAATCTCCGCCATAGTTGAAAACCAGCCTTGCTCGTCAGCTCGCCCAGTCGACTTGTATTTGCGGTGCCGAAGAAACACCATTTCTTTCGAGCATTGTCAGGACACATGACGTTAATAGTCATGTGGATAAGCGTCCCAATAGCAGCTTTTATCGAAGGCAAGCAGGGCACTGGGAATGGCCCGAGAAGGCACGTGAGCAGTAGATTAGTCATTTAGCAGTAGAGAATCCATCATCACTTCACCACGCAACTACCTCCTTGGAGGCATTACTGCCCATTCCAGCGTACACACTCATAGAGCGTGTTCTTCATGTTTCCCCTTTGATGCATTTATGCTGATGTCGGAGCTGAAGACAGCAAACCCAAGCAGATCTGGGAAGTACTCGCAACTGGGAAAGACGACAAGAACCTTCTGTATTGAAAACAATTGTTACTATCTAGCAGCGTAGGGCGGCATTTGTCTGTGCGCGTGTCGTCTCCGAGTCTCAACGAACATCAGACGGGATGAAGACTCAGACTAGCACGATGTAACAAACAGATGAGTACTGATTACTCCAAACGGCCTTTCCCCCTGTGTGCGTCTACCGTATGTTAGGAGACTTGCGACAGGCCCAGACGGTACGGTGACGGCGCCCGTCTGACGGACACGGTGAGCAGCCCTAGTTCGGCCCCGAATATCTTCGTTAGGGAGACACTGGGTGAGGGTGATTTGTTTAGGATGCACAACAAATGTAAACACTCCTCCTCTGCTCCTACTCTTCTTCTCTTTAAAAGCTCACAACATGCAAATCCCTCGTCTCTCTCACCCCGTTCTTCATCCCCGCTCGCTCGCTGATCACCCCGTAGCCTCATATTTTTCCCTCCCATTTTCTCCTCACCTTACACCATGGCTAGCCTTCTCAAACCTCACCGCCGATCTCTTCTCCGTTCCCGCACCGTGCTGCCCCGTTTTTTACCATCATCACGTCGTCCATTCACCCATGTTCCTCGTACATCCGCAATGGCAGTGCCATTACCAGCACATTCACTCTGTCCAAACCAACCCGCACCCGCCATTGGTCAACTCACCACCTTCACACTTCCCTCCTCCCCACACATAGCACCCACTCCAGAAAACCGCGCCCTCGGCCACCAGATGGTCCAAACATGGCGGAAAGACGGCATATTCCAAATCCAATTAACCCCAGACCAGGCCTCCGCCCTCCGCGCTGCCTTCGTCCTCAGCAAATCCTACTTCAAGCGCCCCCACCACGAAAAAACGAAACACGTTGATGACCAGAGTTTCAGTGGTTACATTGCCTCGGGCGAAGAGCTCACAGATGGCATCGCAGACTATTCAGAGATCTTCACAGTCACCAAAGACCTCGCTCTCTCCGACCCGCGCGTCCAACAAAAGTGGCCATGTCACGGCCCATGCCCATGGCCAGACACCTTGTACGAATCCGCCATGAAACGACTCATGGCCGTCCTAGGTGACTCTGGCGAGAAGCTCCTCCAGCTTACCGCGCTTGGCCTCAACCTCGCTAACCCTAATGTATTCACTGACCTCACGGACGACGGGTGGCACCATATGCGAGTCTTACGATTCCCCCAGGCCGACAAGACCAATGGCAAGGGCAAGCCAGGCCGTGGGATCGGTGCGCATACGGATTATGGGCTCCTGGTCATTGCTGGACAAGACGACGTCGGGGGCCTGTTCGTCCGTCCGCCAACGGATGGTGAAACGTCGAGGAACTGGGAGAAGTACTCAGGGGGACTCAAGGAAGACCAACAGGAGAGCTGGTCGTTTGTTCCCCCAGTTGAGAACGTTCTCACCGTTTTCCCAGGTAAATGTCCCTTACTACATAGCAGTGAACATTGAATTTCTAAATTTCACCGTTTTATCGTAGGCGACATGATGCAATACATGACAAACGACTACCTTCCCTCCACACCACACAAAGTTGTCCTCAACACTCGCGAGCGGTACGCTTTTGCATACTTCCACGAGCCCAACTTTTCCTCTGTCGTCCAGCCCCTCCCGGAGTATAGCCGTGACCAGGGCAAAGACATCCAGGTTAAGGATGGGGGCATTCACTACGGCACACACTTCACAGAAATGTTCATGCGTAACTACCCTGAACGCGTCACGGCGAAACGCATGAAAGCAGAGAACCGCCTGGATATTTTGGGCAGCCCTTTGCTTAGACGCCATGGAAAGACTACTGCCGCGTCCACTTCCACTTCGACCCCAACGTTCCCTTTAACGTCGGCTATCCCTCCGACCGCTGCCCACGACGGAGCCAGCGGCGTCTGATCTATAACATTGTTATCTCTCTTCTTTCCCCCCTTTTTATTCTTTCTTCTGTTCACCCTCCCTCTCCCGCGGACCATACAGTAAACGAAGAGTGGCACAACGGAAGCTTATACTAGGTTAACAGATAAAACAACCTATAGTGATCACGATCCTTACTACGTATACTATTATCTCTGGCCTTTTCTATCTAAATCCCCCATTTCCTCTATCTCCCTTACCCGTCCATTCACTTGTCCCACCTTACTCTATTCAGATTTATAACCGTATACAAAACTAGCTATAGCACTGGCAGCGGAGGGACAGACCGTGACGTGGTTCAAGTTGATAAACGTCGAATCTGCTCGTTATATATACATTCTATCTTGTTCGTCTTTTTTTGTGTGATTTACCCGGGGGTCGAGGAGTGTAGTAGTGTAGTATTATTAGTGAATACTATGCAAAAACTCTCGTATTTTGGGGTGCTCATCTTTCTCTCGCGCATAAAAGAGACTTACCCTCCCAGCGTATATATTTTTGGCTTCTCTCTACTTCATTGCCTTCCTAGAGAAGGTATTATTCAAATCTTACTCTTCTCGGCATTCACAGAAATGGTAGGGAGATAGGCAATCATGCATCACGACCCAATCAGCCGTTCGGCAGGCAACGCTCGAGGAGGCGGAGGTAATGTCTCCTCCTAGTATATAAAAAAAAAGAACGCATCACCAACTCGGTCACAAAAGCCCTGAAAACGAGACAAACCCACCTTATAATAAACCCTCGCATTAACATTAACAGTCGCCTGGCTATTCGTATCCATCCCAATCCAATGAACAACCACCACAATCTTCTCAACACGCAAATCAATCGTCCGATGCTTCGTCACCACCGCATCCATCGCATCCATAGTCTGGTATTGCTGATTCGTCTGAAGCGCCTTCCACTCCCTCATCAACAACACCGCTCCATCCGGATCGACAACGGGGAATCGGGGCCCTTCGTCTTCCACGTACCAAAGCTTGACGTCCTCTGGATCGGCGGCGTCTACTAGGAGAATATCGACTACGATTATGATGGATTGGTAGGTTTTGTTGAGGAGCGCGGCGCTTATTCCGAATTCTTCGAGATGGATCAACGCTGTTAGCCCTTTTCAGCGACACTAGCAAGAGAGAAAAGACAGCTGGCGAAAGTCTACCTTGACTTTGACCCCGCTGGACCCGATTCGCACGATTCGCACGAGGTGTGCGCACGGACGAGATGTGCACCCCGTTATGGGCGACGTGCGGGATCTTGATCTTGCAGACCAGCATTTTCAGGATCAGGTCGTCAGAGGGATTGCTATGTTCGGCAACTTGAGAGGAGGAGTCGGCGTCGGACATGTTTGAAAGATGGGCGGTCGAGTAGCCTGTTGGTTGTTTGAAAAGCTGTCCTTTCCTGTATATCTGGCGCTACGCACAGCTCTTGGAGCCCGGCGATAGCCGCCATGGATTAACGTGTTTGAAACGTTTAACGTACAGGTTCCCGTGAGGCACCCTGCCGCATGTCCGTGCTCTACTTAATCTTTAGTCGTTCAGAAACTCCAAAAATAACTTGACGCCCGTATTGCGCGCTAAAATAATAACTTCCCAAGAACCCTATCATCCATACAGTACATTATACACAAGTCCATGAAACACACCACTCCAATGCAACTACACCCCTACTTCTTCCCCTCACTCGACCTCACGATAGCAATCAACAAATCCCTATACGCACCACTCGTCTCGCCCTTCACCCGATGCTCCAATGTCTTCCCGTAGCGCCTTTTATAAGCGTCTTTGATAGCTTCGAAGCGTGTTGGGTTCCAGTGGGCTCTTATCAATCTAAAACAAGACGAAAAGAAAAAAAACGAATCATTAACAGGAATGGAAAAGGAAAAAACCAGGAAACCTACCGATAAATAAGCTGCTGATCCCTAGTGCCCAACCCCGCCATACTCTTCTCCAACATTTTCGCGTCTCGCCATATTCCCTGCCCGTCACGTTTGGGTTTGGCGCCGTGCATGATGTAGAGGAATGATTCCTCTATAACTCCTGCGCTGTTTTCGGGAAGGGTTGAGTGAGCAATGGAGGAAAGAAGGAAGGGAGGAAGGAGAGACTCACAAACTCTTCTTGATAACTTTACTCAAGCTCTTATATTTATATCCAAACGACGATATCCTAATTACATATTCACTGATCAGCACATGCGTGGTGTAAGGTGATAGATGAGGAACGTACACTGCCGCAAGGTGAGGTTGTGACCTATTAATCAAAACTTCACAAAACGGGATCTATCAGGAAGAAGTTGAGTCAACTTTTCGCTTCACCAAAAAGTCGTGAGAAGACACACCTCCTCCCGCTTCTTAGCAGCACTATGTAACGTCTCAACATCCGCCGCGACCTGTTTCGGATCCACAGGGAGCGTATCAGGTGGTCGTTGTGCGTTCAACGCCATTATGAACACTATTTCAAGTCCGTTAATCATTGATTCAAAGAGGAAAAAGCAATGGAAAGACACATACTTCGCTCCGTCTTCCCAGACAAATCAGACTTGACAGCCTCAACCAAATCCCTGCCATACCGCAACCGATAGCCAGCAATGAGCAGGCGGATCTCGTGCGCTGGTCGGCCGAGGATGAGTTCTATGAGGAGAGTTTCGTTCGTTCTAAGTGAATGAAGTTGTTATTCATCAACGTGCGTTTAAAGAGAGGAGGTAAACACTCACCCAAGCCCAACGATCGCTTTATGCGCCAACTCGACGTCGTATCCGAGTGGACCGAGTGTAAGACCCCGTAGCGCCAACCTGAAATTCAAAATGAGGACCGGAACTAGTTTTAAAAAAAGTACGACGTACGCGTAATTTCCAGTCGTACATTTCTCCAACTTATCAGGGAGCCGTTTTCCCAACTTGGCAACACAAAAATCACCAAGCGCGTCTATCTGGAATACGTTCAGCGGGAGGATGGTTGCCGTCACTGTCATTTCATTGTCACGTCACGAATAACAAAGGAACTAGGAAAGAAATAAACATACACTTCGCCTCATCCCCCCTCCCAGACGCCGTCGCCTTCTGTATCTTCTCATAATCAACTGCGGGGTCGTATCCTTGGACTTTGACTACCCCATGAGGAGCGGGAGGGGCGTGCGGGTCGACGATTGGGGTGCCGAGGTACCATAGGGGTTCGACGTATGCCATTGGCATAGGCGGCGGCGGGTAATACGGAGCTTGAGCCTGGGGAGCTTGAACATTAGCGGTGGCATCACTCGATGGGAAAGCTGGTGGAGCGTTCGACTGAGCGCCTGGGGTGGTGATAGGAGGAGCGCCCTGCCCTGCCAAACTCGGAGTTGGGACGGTTGGAGGAGGCTGAGGCATCGGTTGTCCGCCGTATGGTCCGGGGTGGTAAGCGTATTGTGGGTAGTAGGGAGCAGGTTGGTAGCCGTAGGGTGGGTAGGGTGGTTGACCTGGAGAACCGTATGGCATGTGTCCTGGAGGCGGAAGGTACGGGTATGGATATGGGTATGGGTATTGGCCTTGGGGTGGTGGGTATTGGCCAGCCGGAGGAGGAGGGGCTGATGTGGGTGCTGCAGATGAGGATGTCTAGGAATCCAACGTAAGTATTTCAGTCTAAATCGTTGGAGGGTGAAAGGGACGACTTACATCGTATCCTGCGGACGGCTGGTTAGGAGGAGGAGAGGACATGATCGTTATGGATAAGATACGCCACACAAAACACACTTTATGGACCCGGCGCTGCTTTGCGTCCCTGTCCAATTTGAGACAACAATGCTGTGCATCGGGCGGTCTAAATGGGAAGTGTCAGTTGTGATTTATTTTTATTCACAGAATGCACAGCAATGGGTGACTTTCCATAACACAAATTCTCTAGATTTAAATAAATCGACGAGATCTAGGGTCCTCAGCCGAGATGCCGTGTCCACGAAGGGTTCAATGTTGATGGGCGCCCTGGTTGACGACCTTCTATAAACCTTAATCTGTTCACAGGGTCTGATCCCCTCGAACAGATTTCAAACGCTCGAATAAACCCTGCCAAGAGGAAACCTTTCCTTCCTGGGGGCGTTTTCTTCCCACCTCAGCTTAGTCATCTCTCCCTCATCGGGCCAATCCTCACCACTCTCCTATGACTGAGGACATTCTGCCCTCTCTGGTTATGAGTTTATACCTCTACAGAGTTCATTAGCACTACTAATGTATTGTGGCTACAAGTTTCCCTCTCAGAACATGATTTTCCTCCTCAAACATTCTTTTCACCACCCAACTTGCTGAACCATGGCCCTTTACAGCTCATTTTGACATTTTCTGGGCTTCATTCGTTGTGTGGCCTAGCTTTCTGGCTGAGTGGCTTTAGTATCAACTAGATTCACCCATCCATGGGCCTGCTTGACCTCAAAGTCGCGCAGATGGGAGGGAAGTGAGTTGATTCACGGCTAGCAAACAAATCTAATTGAATCTAATCAATTGGCGTTACGGTTTATCCACTCCAACAAACTCTCGTGTGAAGTTCTCGTTTCAAGCTCCGATAAGGGTCAGATTTATTCGTTTTTATAGATTTGAGTTACGGAAAGTCACCCAATTGCAAGGCGATATACATACTCAAGCACGCTGATGTCGAAATAGATGCACAAGAAAAGAACAAGCAATTGTCAGTCTAGGTACGACGTCAGTCATTCCTGCCCACCAGGACCAGTGCCATGACAAACCTGAAAGCTGCCAGTGCGCAGCCTAGTGCATTCGGACAAAGGGTACTCGAACGAAGCGGCCTCATCCCTTCCTCTCAGTCACCCAACTTGATCGATCAACCTTGTCCCGCGACTATCAAGGTGGTCATACTTTGGTCATACTAGGCCATAACTTGAAGTAGAATAAGAAGACACGTTCACGTTTCCCAGAAGTAAAGAAGTTCGAGTCATGCCTGTGGATCCTGGCGCGAAGAATTTATGTGGTGGGCGAACCCACCGGCACCATGCGTCTAACTTCACGTCGTGCAGAACTTCGAGAAGAGTGCCTACATTCAAGTGGACGGTAGTCTCACCTCACTCGCTTTTCTTCGAGGGAATTTGCCGCATGTACTCGCTTGCTAATGCAAACTTGGAAACAGTGACGGCTGAGAGAGCTTGTTGGCCTTGTGGCGGCCCTCCACGCAACCATTGAATATTGAACAGCGGAGTGAACGTATGTAATGGCTGTTGTTCTTACGAGTTTGTCTTCATCTGACAAAGTAAACGTTGAACCTTCATTCCACCACCGTGACCACATTCTGGACTCTCGAGATTGGATGTCAAACTTCAGCTTCAGCACTCTTGGCGCGACGTTATGGAAGCGTTTTCGCTTCAAACCTGCCTCAAATTGAAGTCGGATCTTACAGTTCGAAGGCGTTACAAGGTCGCCCCTGCCCTCACCCTCTGCTCACTCCGTAATGTTCCTGTTGCCACCTTGCACCTGCCACAATCACAACGCTGGTTCCCTTGGCTTTGTGCGTGTCGGAAAAGTCGGAATGCGACGCGACAAGGCCACAACTAAATGCCACCCCTGACTCTTTTCGGCTCAAACGTATTCAATCCTGGTCCTTCTGGTAAGACCTGTCTGGAACTTCTAAGCATTTCAACGCTTATTCTCATCCCGCTTGGGCACAACTTTTCCTCGTTTCTTATAGTATGTGCTTCAACCGTCTCAAAGTTTCTATTGTCGATACCATGACCCTTTTTGTTTTTGGCTTGATGTTGCCATCCTTCCCTGCGCAGCTCTAGGGCTTGGCATTTTTCATTGAGCGAATGCCGGTTACACTTCCATTGCCATTCACTACCACACTAGCCATGTGGTGGCTCCCTTTATCATAGACTCTATATAAACCCCCAACCAACTCGTGTCGTGTCAGCCACCCCTCGCTTGCTCGTCTCTTTCTCCTGTACTTTCTTTGAGCACCACACGAGACGATGCTTTTTCAAAACCCAACGTTCCTTGGCGCCGTTGCGTCGACTCTCCTTCTCTCCAACTCCTTCGTCAAAGGCGTCTGTCTGCACAACCACCTTCGTCATCTCCAGGCAGGACCTGGCTCTGTACCCATCAGCAACTTCAGCTACATCGGAGTCACCGGTCCTCTCGGCTGGGCAGGCCTTAACCCCGCAAACGTAAAATGCTCAACGGCCAACGTTCAGTCTCCCATAAATATCGAACACGACGTCGTCCCACTCTCAAAGACCCATCCGAAATTAAATATCCCCAATGTGAAGTCGGCGGAGTTCGAGAACCTGGGCTCGACGGTTGAGGTTGTGATTAACGGGACCACGATTTTCGAAGGCAAGACGTACAGTCTGAAGCAATATCATTTCCATACACCCGCAGAACACCTTATCGACGCGCAATTTTATCCGATGGAAGTACATTTCGTCAACATCGCGTCTGGTAAGTCGTTGAACCTCAAACCATCCATTCTTCGATTAAATTTAGTCCATTAGACGGTTCCATTCTCGTCCTCGCAGCCCTCTTCGAACTATCCCTCACCGGAACCAACGCAAAACTCCTAGTTCCCCTCTCCGCTCCTCTCCATGCCATCACAGAACCAGGCAGCTCAACCACCACTGGCCCACTTTCCTTCTCCGACATCACGAATTTCTTCAACACCGTTTCCCTATTTAAATATACCGGATCGTTGACGACTCCTCCGTGCACTGACGGTGTCACTTTCCTCATCGCGGATACTTTCCTGCCGATTAGTCCGAAAGCGTTTTTGGAGTTTAAAAGTGTGTTAAAGTTTAATGCGAGATATGTGCAGAATGCGCCAGGGGAGGAAAATTTGATTGAGGTGGCTGCGGGTCAGTTGCCAAAGTAGATTTGGACTGTGTTTCATTTTTTTTTTCGTCGTCCCTTCTGCTCCTTTTAAGTACTTTGTTATTACTTGAGCCGTTAATGAGAGCCCATTGTGGGGCTTCCTTAGAGGGCTTTGACAAATTTGATGCCCATACCCCATTGCTGTTCATTGAACTTGCGTAAATCCCGAAAGTCACCGCAGAGGGAGGGAAAGAAATATAATGGGAGACGAGGGAAAGTCCAGGTAGATATGATAGTAGTATCATCTACCCTTGCCACTATCTACTCCGTCTCTGGTCCCTGGACCCTAACCATGTATTGTTGCCCGAACCCGAGGGTATGGGCGTGCTGTCCGAGAACGCGGCAGATGTGATCTGATGTGTGGGTCCTTGGAATAGCTGTCCCACCGGTATCCTCGTCTCCGCATCCCAGATCCTAATTGTCTTGTCGTACGAGCCCGAGACTACGCATCTGCCGTCAGGCGAAAATGCAACAGAGTTGACCAAACCTATGTGTCCGTGGAATGGCCCTCCCACTGGCTTCCCCGTCTCCGCATCCCAGATCCGAATTCTAAGGTCGTCCGACCCCGAGACTATGCGCCTGCCGTCAGGGGAAAATGCAACAGAGTTGATTTCATTTGGGTATCCTTGGAATGGCTCTCCCGCTGGCTTCCCCGTCTCTGCATCCCAGATCCGTATTGTCTCGTCCGACGAGCCTGAGACTATGCGCTTGCCGTCAGGCGAGAATGCGACAGATGTAACATAGCTTCTGTGTCCCTGGAATGGCTCTCCCACTAACTCCCCCGTCTCCGCATCCCAAATCCTAATTGTCTTGTCGTACGAGCCCGAGACTACGCGTCTGCCGTCAGGTGAAAATGCAACAGACATGATCAAACCTGCGTGTCCATGGAATGGCCCTCCCACTGGCTTCCCCATCTCCGTATCCCACATCCGAATTCTATTGTCGTCCGACCCCGAGACTATGCGCTTGCCGTCAGGCGAGAATGCGACAGAGTAGATCACATCTGTGTGTCCTTGGAATGGCTCTCCCACTGGCTTCCCCTTCTCCACATCCCAGATCCGAATTGTCTTGTCTTCCGACCCCGAGACTATGCGCCTGCCGTCAGGCGAGAATGCGACAGAGCTGATCTCATCAGTGTGTCCTCGGAATGGCTCTCCCACTGGCTGTCCCGTCTTGGCGTCCCAGATCCGAATTGTCTTGTCATTCGACCCCGAGACTATGTGCCCGCCGTCAGGCGAGAATGCAACAGACGTGACCCAATCTGTGTGTCCACTCAATACGAAGATGGAAGCTGGGGTAAGAGCAATAAGTTCAGTGCTTCATGATTGAAGAAGAATGGTGGATTTCACTCACGGTCTGCAAACTTTTCCAGAAACTGTTGTGCTGTCTCCTGGTAGTGTTTTTCATCACCATGTCGAAGGTCTGCTACGAGAGGACGGATTTCAGTCGATGGACTTAGTTGCAAATCGGTAAAATGCCACAGGATGTTCGTCGTGTTGTGCAGAAGTTCAAACATGATCTCAGGCTTGAGTGCAGGTTGCTTCAAAGCGTTAATGACTTGATCGTACACTGCTTGTCGTCCATCCGCTAAATGTGGCCACATGTGAGCTATGGAAGATCCTGAGGTACAGAGCAAGTTTACCCCAAGTTGCAGTTAGGTGCAAACTCTGCCACACAGTACGATCACCCTTGGTGATGAAATTCTCCACTTGAGTGCGGACAACGTCGTACAAATCCGATTCCAGCCAATTGCCGAACCCCTCCCTACGCGCTGTCTCCCAGAATGATGGATCATCATCCAAAGAACGTGCCTTTGGAGTGTACTCCATCATCAATTTACCCGCCAGCAAGAGAGAACCATGTATTTTCTGGTTAGCATGGATTTTGCGGCCTGACCCGAGATGAGGCCTAACAAAACAGTTAGTTGAGGCATTGCCTCGCAGTTGGATAATATCTACTTATGAGTTGTCTTCTTTCCATTGGCGCTCCTCGTGTATGTCAACCTATCGAAGAAACAAAGCTCAAGCGGCCACCAGACCCACGTCAAAGATTCGATGACATTGATCTGCTCGTGAGGGGACAGCTCACGCTCGAATGGTTCTGTGCGAAGACCCAGCGCCCCCGCTTGCAGCACCATCCACCTCAGAGGAGGTCTACTACGATCCATCTCGGCATTCTTCACATTTCCGCCTCCTCTAAATGTAAAGATATGACAAATTCGAACCATCAGGTGGACAGGTGAATGTACTTACATATCCGAGTGCGTGCCCGCAAACCAGACTTCCAGGGTTTGCGGATGCTTTACCGTCAGCTTGTTCATACCCTGTGAGCGGTCAACGTCATCGCTTGAGGATATATTTTCCCCCTCATTTATCGTGGATGGTTTACTGCCCTTTTCCAAAGATCCAGGGTTAGCACTTGAAGGATTCTCGTCGTCTGGGTTTGCACAAGTGGCTGAACCTCCATAAGCGTACTCGGGCAAGAACTTGACCCGTCGCTCATCAAGCGCCAGTGCATGGCGGAAGAAGCAGACATGTTTCATCCCGTCGACTGTCCGAGGGAGCATCTTCTTTCCGCGTGCAATCCCGATGGACGAGACAGTATCCCTAAAACTCTGATCGTGAGCGGACAGGGTCTCAGAAAGGCAGAGTGCGTATTACATACCAGGCACCAACGAAATGCACTCGTACATCTTTGTATGAGAAGGCCCGCTTGAAACGCTCGGCGCTGGAGGTCTCTTGCTTCGTCTGTGGCGATCCAACTCGAGTCACTGAACTTGATACCACATCACTATTCGGGTCTACATATAGCTCGTATGCACTGAAAAAAAATGATCAATGAATATTAGGGTACGGGATATTTCAAGCGCACAATGGGATCTGCATCTCATTTCCCTTGTGAATCAGCCCGACCTAAGTTTTTCCGGAAACGTCAATTGGGGCTGCCAGTGTTCTCAGAACGTAGCACACCTTGTCAATCATTGCCGAGAGTACGCGGACTTGGAATGCACCACGAGAAAACCCTAGTTAGATCCCTTAGCATCAACGGACAGAATGATACAAGTCACATATTGTTCCAACGCACCGAAAAGAAATATACAATCCCCACGCTCATAATTGTCCGACAACCAGCGATATGCACCCAATACTGTTCGTTCAAAATTCCTGAACGAGGAAAGAGGTGAACAGAAAAGCAAGGTATATAAGTGACCACTCAGCGCACCATGCAATCGCCAAATCGACCTTATGAGAAATGACCTGTCGGTAGAATTTGAACGATCTCCAAGATGGCCGGGCGTACGTCCCGATACCACTGTTGTACCAAGTTTTCTGGTTGTCTTCGACCTCCTTCAAGATGCGATTATACAATTCGATGACATTTGTGTTCTTGCAAGATAATATCAGCAAGTGGTGAGCCTCAAAAACGCATACTCACCTTCTCTCCGAACTGATTTGCGGTACCGTCGATGCAAACAATGAGGTTCCTGCCACCAATCTTATGCTGACATAGTTTGATTTCTGTGTCCGAGGTATTGACAAGACCCGCACTGGCGGTCGCTTATCAAAGAAAGTCAGGGTTGTTCAAGAAAGAACAGAGTCAGATGCGGACGAGGTAGTACTTACATTTCTCGCCTTTAACAGAGGGCCCGGGTGTATGATCGTCTGGCATGGAGAAAAGGGAAGTGGGTAACTGTGAGGGAATGGATGGAGGCAAGGAGCCCAGCACCCACGATCACTGCCAGATATCGATGTTGCTCCAGATTATGGAGAAGCGCCGAGGCTAGCTCGAAGCAGTTGTAAGCGGGTGACATGTCGACAGGATGCACGGTTCTACGACTGAAGCGCTCATTACACCACGGCCCAGAACGCCGGCTAGCGCTGGCTCCTGAAAATTTGAATGGGCCTTCACTAATACATCTGTATGTACTAGTTTGCCTAAACCAATATATTCCATCGACATTAGATATGTAAGAGGTTGAACAAGAAAGGCCACCTGGGACGTGTGCAATAATGATAACCCTGCCGATGCCTCTCCAACCTCTTCGCCGCATCTCCCAAACTCCTTCCTTCTTGCCTTTCCTCTCCCTCAGCACCACGAACCCAAACAACCTCCCCCCGATCCCACATCCACGCCTGCACGCCACGGCTCTCCTCAACCCTCCTCACAGGCTCCTTCACAACTCCAGCAACCGAACTCGAACTTGAAGCGAGGTGCTTGATCACGTCCATCAGTGCCACATATATCTCGCTATGCACCACCCAATCGCGCTTTGCTCCAACTGTGTGGGATAGGAAAGCGTACATCACTCCGGGGAGGTGGGAGACTGAATAGTCGTGGGATGGAGGGATGTGTCCCCGATTCAGAGGACGAGGAGAGGGAAGCAGCCTGGACGAGCCAACTCGATACGTTCCTCAACGTAACCACCAACGTCCCCTCGAACGCCCGCGTCCTTTTATCCGTGCGTGCAATCACCACATTGATAAACTCCCTTGTTGGCGAGGCCGCGACGAACGCCGCGTATTCCTTATCGAAGCTGCACATAGGGCAATGGCGCAGATGGACAGGCAGCAGGTCCGGAGTGGGCATGATGCGCCGCCAGAGCAGTTGGGCAGACACTGGGTGCGTTTGAAGCATCCCCTGCAGTGGTTTGTGTTGCAGGATGCACAGGGAAGATGGAGGAGTCGGGGGGAGAAATATTCAGTCGCCTGTGCGCGAATGAGATCAGCGTGAAGAAGGCAAGAACGAAAGAAACATACCGAAGATCGGGGACTCTTAACAGCCCAGGTTGTGTTGAGGTTGTGTTGCTGAGGATGAGTCGGGTGGTGGAGCTGAGACGGAAGGTGCGTGTGCACGGCGGGAGGAAGAACTCGCGATGGCCTCAGTCCCTCCAGATGGTTGTCTGGAATGTGTAAGTGAGGGCGGGGAAGTCGAGGGGGGCATCGATGGTGGGGATGATGGTGGAGTCGATTGGCCCGCAACCGATACACTTCTTTCAGCTTTCTAACCCTCCACGACGGCTGACTTTCCCGTGGGTGCCATATCCTCCACCCTCACTCTTGACGATGACGAAATAGATTGAAGACGTGGTTTTGCAGTTGATGGAGCTCGTAGACGACGGAATGAAGAATCGCCGCAAACCACGGAGTAGCATGTTTCGGATGTCCTACTCACGAACGTAAGTCGTCCCTCTCCCATAAATGTTCGCATAAGTCGTCTTACCCAGTGTCCAAACAACTGTTGTCGACCTAGTGTCCGTCCTTCACCAATTAGTCATCATCCTCTCAAATTCACGACATCGCCCTCGCTCGCCATCCGTCGCAGAATCGTCTTGAGCATCCTCCGTTCGTCAGTTCGGCGCTATGTCGTTGACATGTGGTGATTATTGCTTGAAAAGTTGAATTTTCTGAGTGTACCGTCATTTTCTTGCACTTGATATCGGAAATACAGCTTACTGACCTTTTACCCGTCGTTGTCGTTTCATTGACAACTCTCCACATCGCATGACTTGAAGTTTCCGTGCTAGGTTGTGAACTCGTCGTTTAGCCCCATCCAAAGTCCGAATCACATCAACCGCAGTATTCCAAGCCTCCGCACCCTTGCTCTTCAGTAAAATCTCATACACCTTCTCCGACACCTCCCTCGGCACTGTGTGCGCCTTGACAGCAGGCTCCCCTTGAGACCGAACGAGACACATCAAGTCCTGGAAGAAGTTGTCGATGACGTCTTGGGGAACGTCCGTGAATGAAGAGCAGAGCTCTCGGAAGTATGACAAGGCGGCGGACGGCTCTAGGAGATCCACAGCGCCAAAATCGCCGTCGGCTCGTTGGATGTGGATGAGGTACGTTAAGAGGCAATTCGTTTGGTCGTACCCGTGGATCAAGCTGAACAACGGTGGAAAGGACTCTTGTTGTTCATTGTTCTTACGAGTTTGTCTACATCTGACAAAGTAAACAACCTTCACTGATTACGCAGAACTTCAAAGCTTCAAGCTTCAGCTTCAACACTCTTGGCGCGACATTATGGAAGCGCTTTCACTTCAAACCTGCTTCGAATTGAAGTCGGATATTACAGGTTCGATCACCTTCTACAGTTCTACTCATTCCGTAATGTTCCTATTGTCACCTTGCACCCAGTGCCAAAATCACACCGCTGGTTCTCTTGGCTTTGTGCGTGTCGGAATGCGACGCGACAAGGCCACAAGTAAATGCCACCCGTGACTCTTTTCGGTTCAAACGTATTCAATCCTGGTTCTTCTGGTACTAAGACCTGTCTGGAAATTCTATGCATTCTGTTGAACGCCTATTCTAATTTCTCATCCCGCTTGGGCGCAACTTTTCCTCGTGTCAATTGGGAAGTATGTGCTTCAACCTTCTCAGAGCCTCTATTGTCGATCTGTCGATACCATTACTTACCCTTTTTCGTTTTTGACTTGATGTTGTCATCCAAGTCGGCGGAATTTGAGAACCTGGGTTCGACGGTTGAGGTTGTGATCAATGGGACTACGATATTTGAAGGCAAGACGTACAGCCTGAAGCAATATAATTTCCATACACCCGCAGAACACCTTATCGACGCACAATTTTATTCGATGGAAGTGCATTTCGTCAACATCGCGTCTAGTAAGCCGTTGAACTCAAACCCATCTGTTCTTTAACTAAATTTTGGTCCATCAGACGGTTCCATTCTCGTCCTCGCAGCCCTCTTCGAACTGTCCCTCACCGGAACCAACGCAAACCTCCTAGACCCCCCTCTCCGCTCCTCTCCATGCCATCACAAAACCAGGCAGCTCAACCACCACTGGCCCACTCTCCTTCTCCGACATCACGAATTTCTTCAACACCGTTTCCCTATTTAATTATACCGGATCGTTGACGACTCCTCCGTGCACTGACGGCGTCATTTTCCTCGTCGCGGATACTTTCCTGCCGATTAGCCCTAAAGCGTTTTTGGAGTTTAAGAGTGTGTTGAAGTTCAATGCGAGATACATGCAGAATGCGCCGGGGGAGGAGAATTTGATTGAGGTGGCTGCGGGTCAGTTGCCAAAGTAAACTTGGACTGTACTGTATTTCATTTTACTCGTTGTCCTTTCCGCTCCTTTTATTTCTATTATTGTACTCATGCCGTTAATGAAAGTTTGTGATGGGACTTCTTTCTACATATAAGTATCGTCGTGAGTTCTGGGTGAAAATCTGGATCGGCTGTAATAAACCATTGACAATAGCAAAACATACAGCGTTCTCGTCTGAAAAAAATTGAACAAGAAAGTATACACGTCCGACAACAAACTCCTCTGAGCCCCCCTAATGGTCAAGAGTAGTTACAGAAGTATAAAGGGAGACAAGGGAATGTCTGGGTAGATATCTTAAATCGGGTTAGTATTCAAATCCACCCTTGCCACTATCTGCTCCGTTCCTAGGTCCTGGATCGTGACTGTATTGTTGCCCGAGCCCGAGAATACATGCCTGCTGTCAGAGAGTGCGACAGACGTGATCGGATCTGTGGGTCCTAAGAATGGCTGTCCCACTGGCATTCTCGTCTCCGCATCCCAGATCCTAATTGTCTTATCAAACGAGCCCGAGACTATGCGCTTGCCGTCAGGCGAGAATGCGACAGAATAGATCGTATCTGTGTGTCCTTGGAATGGCTCTCCCACTGGCTCCCCCGTCTCTGCATCCCAGATCCGAATTGTCTCGTCGTCCGAGCCCGAGACTACGCGCCTGCCGTCAGGCGAGAATCTGACAGACCGGATCCAACCTGTGTGTCCTTGGAATGGTTCTCCCACTGGCTTCCCCGTCTCTGCATCCCAGATCCGAATTGTCTTGTCGTGCGAGCCCGAGACTACGTGCCTGCCGTCAGGCGAGAATGCAACAGAGGTGACCTCATCTGTGTGTCCTTGGAATGGCTCTCCCACTGGCTTGCCTGTCTCTGCATCCCAGATCCGAATTGTGTAGTCGTCCGACCCCGCGACTACGCGCCTGCAGTCAGGCGAAAATGCGACAGACCCGATGCAATCTGTATGTCCTTGGAATGGCTCTCCCACCAAATTCCCCGTCTCTGCATCCCAGATCCGGATTGTCATGTCGGCTGAGCAGACTACGCGCCTGCCGTCAGGCGAGAATGCGACAGAGTTGACGTAACCTGTGTATCCTTGGAATGGCTCTCCCACTGGCTTCCCAGTCTCCGCATCCCAGATCCGAATTGGCTCGTCGTACGACCCCGAGACTAAGCGCCTGCCGTCAGGCAAGAATGCCACAAATCGGATCCTAGCTGTATGTCCTTGGAATGGCTCTCCCATTGGCTTCCCTGTCCCCGCATCCCAGATCCGAATTGTCCCGTCCAACGAGCCCGAGACTATGCGCCTGCCGTCAGGCGAGAATGTAACAGATGTGATCTTCTCTGTGTGTCCACTCAATACGAAGATGGAAGCTGGGTTAAAGCCATGGGTTCAGTCATTCACAAAAGAATGGTGGCTTTCACTTACGATCCGTAAACTGCTCTATAAACTGCTGTGCTGTCTCTCGGTAGCGTTTTTCGTGACTATGTCGAAGGTCTGCTACGAGAGGAATTTCAATCGACAAACTTAGTTTTAAATTGGCTCGATGACCCCTGAGGATGGCTACCGTGTTGTGCAGGAGTTGAAATGTGATCTCAGGCTCGAGAACAGGTTTCTTCAGCACGTCAATGACTTGATCGTACACTGCTTGTCGTCCATCCGCTAAATGTGGCAATGTATGAGCTACGGAAAATTCTGAGGTACTGAGCAAGTTTACCCCAAGTTGCAGTATGACGCAAAATCTGCCACAGAGTACTATCATTCTCGGTCATGAACTTGTCCACATGGGTACGGACAAAGTCGTCCAAGTCCAATTCCAGCCAATTGCCGAGCCCCTTCTCACGCGCTGTCTCCCAGAATGATGGATGGTCATCGAAAGGATGTGCCTTTGGAGTGTACTCGCTCTTCAATTTACCGGCCAGCAAAAGAGAACCATGGATCTTCTGATTAGGGTGTATTTTGCGGCTTGATCCGAGGTGAGGCCTAAAAAAACAGTTAGTTGAGGTGTTGCCTCGCAGTTGGAGAATACTTGCCTATGAGTCGTCTTTTTTCCATCGTTACGCCTCGAGTATGTCAATCTATCGAAGAAACAAAGCTCGAGCGGCCACCAAACCCACGTCAAAGACTCGATGACATTGATCTGCTCTTGAGGAAAGAGCTCACGCTCGAATGGTTCTGTGCGAAGACCGAGCGCCCCCGCTTGCAACACCATCCACCTCAGAGGAGGTCTACTACGATCCATCCCGCGGTTCTCCACATTCCCGCCTCCTCTAAATGTAAAGACATGACAAATTCGAACATTCAGGTGGACAGGTGGTGCACTTACATATCCGAGTGCGTGCCCGCAAACCAGACTTCCAGGGTTTGCGGATGCTTTACTGTCACCTTGTTCATGCCCTGCGAGCGGCCAACCTCACCCCTTGAGGATATATCTTCGGTAATTCCCCCCTCATTTATTGTGGATGGTTTATTCCCCTTTTCCGAAGATCCACAGTTAGCATTTGAGTGATTCTCGTCGTCTGGGTTTGAACAAGTGGCTGAACCTCCATAAGCGTACTCGGGCAAGAATTTGACCCGTCGCTCATCAAGCGCCAGTGCATGGCGGAAGAAGCAGACGTGTTTCATCCCGTCGACTGTACGAGGGAGCATCTTCTGTCCACGTGCAATCCCGATGGAGGAGACAGTATCCCTAAAACTCTTATCATGAGCATACAGGGTTCTACAAAGCCAGAGTACGTATTACATACCAGGCACCAAGAAAATGCACTCGTACATCTTTGTATGAGAAGGCCCACTTGAAACGCTCGGCACTGGAGGTCTCTTGCTTCGTCTGCGGCGATCCAACTTGAGTCACTGAACTTGATACCACATCACTATTCGGGTCTACGTATAGTTCGTATGCACTGAAAAAAAATGATCAACGAATATTAGGGTACGGGAGATTTTAAGCGCACAATGGGATCTGCATTTCATTTCCCTTATGGATCAGCCCGACCTAGATTTTTCCGAAGACATCATTTGGGGCCGCCAATGCTCTCAGAACGTAGCACACCTTGTCAATCATTGCCGAGAGTACGCGGACTTGATATGCGCCACGAGAAAATCCTATAGATCCCTCAGCATCGACGGACATACAAATCACATTGTTTTAACGCACCAAAGAGAAATATACAATCCCCAGGCTCATAATTGTCCGACAACCAGCGATATGCACCCAATACTGTTCGTTCAAAATTCCTGAACGAGGAAAGAGGTAAAAGAAAAGTAAGACATATGAGGAGACCACTCAGCGCACCATGCGATCGCCAAATCGATCTTATGAGAAACCACCTGCCGGTAATATTTGAGCGATTTCCAAGATGGCCGGGCGTAGGTCCCGATACCACTGTTGTACCAAGTTTTCTGGTTCCCGGTTTCCTTGAGGATGCGATTGTACAGTTCAATAACATTTGTGTTCTTTTAAGAACGTCAGCAAGTGGTGCCGCTGGACAGCCTCGCAAACGCATACCTTCTCCCCGAACTGATTTGCGGTACCGTCGATGCAAACGATGAGGTTTCTACCACCGATCTTGTGCCCACATAGTCTGATTTCTGTGTCCGAGGTTGTGGCAAGACGCGCAGTCGCTTATCAGAGAAAAATCAGGGTTGTTCTTCATAGGACAGATGCAGATGAGACAGTACGTACATTTCTCGCCTTTAACAGAGGTTATAGGATCGTCTGCCATGAAGCAATGGGTAGCTGTGATGGAATGGAGGGAGGTAAGAGAGCGCTCACTGCTAGATGTTGCTCCAGATTATGGAGAAGCGCCGTGGCTAGCTCGAAGCAGTTGTAAGCGGGTGACATGTCGACAGGATGCATGGTAGGAACGATCGAAGCATTATGTACACCACGGCCCAGAACGTACGCTGGCTCTTGAAAATCCGAATCGGCCTTCATTTCACGGAAGTAATACCTCTGTATGTACTAGTTTGCCTAAACCACTGGCAAATATATCCCATCGACATTGAGAGCTCTCAGTCACCCACTGACTTGAAGCTTGATCAACCTGTCCCGCGACAATCCATACCGTGAAGTGACGGACCAAGGTGGTCATAGGAAAGAGAACAAGAAGACACGTTCACGTTGCCCAGAAGGTTTCAGTAATACCACTGTACGTGGATCTTAGCGGGAAGAATTTGTGTGGTGGGAGGTCGAACCCAGAACCAGCATACCACGTCCAACTTGACGTCGTGTAGAAGCGCCACGAGCACCTACAGAAGTAAAGTTATTCATTAGCGAATCTTGGGGAAAACGAGGCTGCAGTTGACTACGTTAAGTGCAGGTCCAATAAAAAAAGTCAACCTGTAGCTTGGTTTGCTCCGTAGCCGATGAAGATTTGTCTTGACGTCAAGATGTGGATGAGTAGACGGCATCACCTCACCGACGTTTCTTCAAGGGAACATTCCACATGTACTTGCTCGATAATGACTCGAGACGGTGCCTCTATTGACTGAACAATGATGTAACGCGAGCGCTTTGAAGAAAGCAAGCAAGTCACCAATAGCATCTGACGCAATCGTTTCGCCTTGGGTTCTTTGAAGACCGCCACGGTCGCGTGTACTTGTGTCGTGTCGTTGAGGCCTTGAGGCTGCAAGACTGAGCCATAACGTAACATTGGGAAGAAAACAGATATCGATGAGTATGAGCAAAGAAGCTGAAGCTGTTTACTTCGCCTACTATACCTCGTGTTTTTCGGGCTTGGCTTGCGGCGTACACGGATGCCATGTGTCTTTGAGACGCTGCACGATTGTTGAGGCGTAACGTAACACTTAAATTTAAAAGACATACCGCTAAGTAACGAAATTAAGAAATTAACGATGAGAATGAATGTTGGGGGCGGGGGAATGAATCGGTAGCTTTACCTCCAATACATTTGGGGGTGATAAAGGGGTTGATTTCACAAGTCGAATATCGATTGCCCTTGGCCGAAAGTGTTGGACACGAGTCAGCAAATCATAGATAGAACATACCCATGGGGAGAAATGATGACTCTCTGCCCGACCACGTTTCAGACGGAATGAACACGGGGATAAGGAGAATGACGTTTACCGTAATGCGCGGTCGAGGGCTTCCGTCCGCCCAGTCGTTTTGGGGAGCAGCTACGTTGATCTTGCGTCTATCGTCCTAGGATGCTGTTAGATAACGCGAGGGATCATTGGCCCCACTCACTATATATGATGTGTATTCCGAAGATACAGCGAGTTAAGTACCCGTACGGAGTCGGGAGAAATGAAGAAACTTGGGTCCGGGGAATTGCCTACTTAGCCAAAGTTCGACCATACAATCTGTTAAAAATTTTATCTTGTCAGTTCGAGTTTCAGCCACCCTCAGGATGAAAAAATCGGCCGCTTCTGCAAGCGGTTTCGGGGACGGAGTGGAGTGATGCAATGAGGTCAACACGTGTCGGGTGAGAAAGAAAGATTTTCGCCTTGCCTCATGACCACCATGCTCCGCCTCTAAATCTCTCAAAATCCGTTTCAATGCCACTATAAACGCCCAACCGATTGCGTAGATACCGATCTTGCCCTTTACCAATCCAATCCAAAACAACAATCACAATGGTTCATTCTACCACCGCCCAAGCTTCCTATATCCATTCTCCAATCTCATACTAAGGTGTATATAACCTCCTCGATATCTTTTCTTACATCTTGTTCAATCCG
This sequence comes from Laccaria trichodermophora, assembly GCA_018417955.1. Taxonomy (NCBI): domain Eukaryota; kingdom Fungi; phylum Basidiomycota; class Agaricomycetes; order Agaricales; family Hydnangiaceae; genus Laccaria; species Laccaria trichodermophora. The sequence continues at coordinate 314,901 of JACTVC010000034.1, forward strand.
CAAGCAATCGTCTTCAGCCACAATCCCATCATGCCCTCGTCGACAGTCCAAACGATGCCAGGACCCAGTAGACTGCCCGCTTCACACACTCTCAGCCACTCGAACAGCTCATTCTCGTTGAGGAATTTCGTAGCCGAAGAAGATGGCTTCAGCGCTGCCATGCTGAAATCCGTGGACAAGGATGCGTTTCTCGCAGCGCAGCTTCAGGCGCTCGCTGCTTTTGATGATGCAGCTCTTGCGAGGGCTCTACAGGCGTCAGAGGCAACAGCTGCAGAGGAAGCGAGGAAACGGAGAGCAGCTGCCCATGTTCCACCGAGCGATGAGAGGACGCCACCAGCGCCTATCCAAGTTCCAGTCCAACTTGCGAGGGCTCTCCAGGTTTTAGAGGAAACAGCTGCGGAGGAGGCGAGGAAACGGAGAGCAGCCGCCCATGTTCCGCCCAGCGTTGAGAGGACGCTGCCGCCACCATCGGCGCCTATCCGAGTCCCAGTCCAACAGCACCATGAATCACGATATACCACAGACGAAGAAGCAGCGCGATCGCTTGCTCGTTCGTGGCGCGTAGACGTGCTTCAACCTGCCCTTCTTGATTCCTCGGCGATAGCAGCCGTATCTATTCCAGCATCTTCATTTATTCATGCACAATCTCCTTCAGCATCAGCATCAGCATCTGTTACGCCACATGTATCCATATCGACCTCACCACCACGCGAAAACTCACGAACTTATACTACATTCAACGGCGATCCTTCATCGCGTCGTCTACGAGCTCCATCAGCTGCAAAACCACCTCTTCAATCTATTTCGTTATCGTCAAAAGTAAGGGTGGAAGATATGGCACCTACAGGAAGGTCAGCCACCGTGGAGGGTTATAAATCCGAAAGAAGTGGATCGGTTGCAGGCCCATCGACTCCATCATCATCCCCACCATCAATGTCCCCATCGACTTCCCCGCCCTCACGTACACATTCCAGACAGCCATCTGGAGGGACTGGGGCCATCACAAGCTCTTCTTCCCGGCGTGCACGCGCACCTTCCGTCTCAGCTCCACCGCCAGACCCATCCTCATTCTCACCAATACAACCAGGACAAGATACCCATGGCATGACGCCGTCCATCATCTCCCACTCACCATCAGCAACAACAACAATGAAATCACGACCTATAGAAAAAAAAGTGTCAGCCTCCGCGCGGGATCTTCGTCTCGGCTTGACGATGACACCTACACCATTAGTAACGCCTACAACGCGGCCGGCTACGCGTTCACGGGCACAAAATATATCGCCTGAGCATGAACCTTCGCATCACCGTGATTTTTTCACTGCGAGTAGACGGTGTTCGAAGTGTCGTGAGGTTGTTAAGAGTCCTCGATCTTCTGTATGTTTTTTCTTCTTTTCTTGTCTTCTTCATGCTGATTTACCTTTCACACAGCCAACCGAACCTTTCTCCTCCCGGCTCCTCCATCTCCCTTGTGCATCCTGCAACACAAACCACTGCAGGGGATGCTTCAAACCCACCCGATGTCCACCCACCTGCTCCGGCGGCCAGTCATGCCCAGTGCGGACCTGCTGCTCTGCCATCTGCGCCATTGCCTTGTTCGAAGTGCTGTGCAGCTTCGATAAAGAATACGCGGGGTTCGTTGCGAACTCGCCAACGCGGGAATTTATCAGCGTTGTGATTGCACGCGCGGATAAGAGGACGAGGGCGTTTGAGGGGATGTTGGTGGGTACGTTGAGGAACGTATCCAATTGGCTCGTTCAGGCTGCTTCTCTTTCCTCTGCGTCTGAATTGGAGTCGTCGTCTGGATCCGCGATACATCCCTCCATCCCACGACTATTCGCAGTTTCCCACCTCCCGTCGGTGATGCACGCTTTCCTATCTCACACACTTGGCGCAGAGCGCGATTGGGTGGTCCACAGCGAGATATACGTCGCCTTGATGGACGTCATCAAGCACCTCGCATCCAGTTCGAATGGTGGGGTTTCCGGCGTGGTGAAGGAGCCTGTGAGGAGGGTTGAGGAGAGCTGTGGTGTGCAGGCGTGGATGTGGGATCGGGGGGAGGTTGTTTGGGTTCGTGAAGGGGAAGAAGGAAGGAGTTTGGGAGATGCGGTGAAGAGGTTGGAGAGGCATCGGCAGGGATTGGAGAGGTATGGGAATAAGTTCAAGTTTGCGGCTATGGCGGAGAAGATTGAGATGCTTTGTGAGGGCATTTCGTATTTGTTGTTTCAGCAGCTTGTTGGGGGGTGATTGAGCGTTGGATGTGGTTGGGTGGAGGTTATCATTATTGCACATGGTCCCAGGTGGTCTCTGCTTGCAAGGCTTTTTCTCTTTTCCTATGTTTTTTTTCTCTTCAGAGTTTGGTTGCATTACATAGACGTCCAAGGACATTCATTCACTTACACTACATGTATACTTTCTGGTTCAATATTTTACATATGTAATGTCGATATGTGTTTCACATGAGCGCCGTGCAGTTTGCTATGGGTTTAGGCCAGCTATGTACATATATAAGTAGAGGTCATCTTGGGGGATTAAACTATCCAGAAACCCTGGTTTCCCCTGAACAACCCAGGGTTTCCAAAGTGCTTGCGTAGAAACCTTGTTTCCACAAGAAGCGGAGCTCAGAATATTTGAACTCCACCACATCCATGGGCACTGTGAACCCATGCATGAGTTCAAGTTGGCGGCGGGGGTCACCAACCTTTCAAGTAGCAAGGGGCTATGGAATGGAGCAGTGGCATCCCTAAATGACTCCCGCTCTCCTACATCTATGTGAGTATAGCTTCCCGTCTTGTGTAGACCATGAACTGGCAATATTATTTACCGTGGTAACCACTTGTCGAGCAGGCGCGTCGCATCGCGCGACGACACGTGTGCGACAAGGGATGTGCGTGACGCGGAGCTCAACCCGTCGCGCTCTCTTCTCATCATGACCAGGGGAGCTAAAGTCAATTTAAGTTTGAACGCGACACGCATCGGCATCAAATATTCAACTCCGACATGGGGTTCCTCGAAATAACTCATCGACTGATGGAAGGGGGATTTCTACCAAATGTAGAAGAAACCCAGGGTTCCACGCGGAAAGGGGGTTTCTGGTTAGATTGATCCCATCTTGGGATCAGGCATTTGACATGACATTCACGGGTCCTCCACTTGTCCTCCACCAACCCGGACAAATTTACAAATTCTGAGGGTAAGCCAGGTACAATCCGGACAGAAACCGCCAAATGGCGTCCGGACAAAACCCCCATTTTCGGGATCAGACCGTTTGTGCTATTCTTGCTGAGATCTACTAAGATGCCCTCAATCGAACAGTAAGTACCTCGATCGTTCCCAGTACCGTGTATCCTGTCAAGATGTCACCCGCTTACAACTACATACGGCGTAGCCTCGAGGCTTTGACATAATCTCGAGCAACGTCCAGTGAGCACTCTCCTTACCTCCCTCTATTCCACCCCATTAAGTGCTTCCCTTTCCTCCATGGCAGACGATCCTATTCCCTCTGTTAAAGGCCAGAAATGTAAGTACTATCTTGTCCGCATCTGTCCTTTGATGCACAACCCTGATCTTTCTCTGATAAGCGACTGCGGGCCCTATTACTACCACAGAAATCAAACCACTGTGTAAGCATAAGATCGGTGGTAGAAACCTCATCGTTTGCATCGACGGTACCGCAAATCAGTTCGGAGACAAGGTATGCGTTTGCGAGGCTGTCCAGCTGCACTGCCACTTGCTGACGTTTTAAAAGAACACAAATGTTATCGAATTGTATCATCGCATTTTAAAGGAGGTCAAGGACAACCAGAAAACTTGGTACAACAGTGGTATCGGGACGTACGCCCGGCCATCTTGGAAATCGTTCAAATTCTACCGACAGGTCCTTTCTCATAAGGTCGATTTGGCGATTGCATGGTGCGCTGAGTGGTCAATTTATATATCATCTTCCTTTTCTTTTACCTCTTTCCTCGTTCAGGAATTTTGAACGAACAATATTGGGTGCTTATCGCTGGTTGTCGGACAATTATGAGCCTGGGGATTGTATATTTCTTTTCGGTGCATCAGAACAATATGTGATTTGTTTGCCTGTCGATGCTGAGGGATCTACAGGGTTTTCTCGTGGTGCATTCCAAGTCCGCGTACTCTCGGCAATGATTGACAAGGTGTGCTATGTTCTGAGAGCATTAACAGTCCCAGTTGACGTCCCCGGAAAATCCAGGTCGGCCTGATCCATAAAGGAAACGAGATGCAGATTCCATTGTGCGCTTGAATTATTTTATACCTTATTATTCGTTGATCAATTATCTACAGTGCATACGAGCTATATGCAGACCCGAAAAGTGATGATAAGGACTTAAGTTCAGTGACTCAAGCTGGATCTCCGAAATCAGAAGACCTCAAAACCACCGCCGCCAAGCGTTTCAAGCAGACCTTCTCAAACGACGTACAGGTGCATTTCATTGGTGTCTGGTATGTAATACGTACTCTGCCTTTATGGAGCCCCGTAGGCTTACGATAAGAGTTTCAGGGATACTGTCTCGTCCATCGGAATTGCACGCGGAAAGAAGATGCTCCCTCGGACAGTCGACGGGATGAAACATGTCTGCTTCTTCCGCCATGCACTGGCGCTCGACGAGCGACGGGTCAAGTTCTTGCCCGAGTACGCTTATGGAGGTTCGGTCACTGGCGAAACTACCCAAGTTATATCCCCAAGCGATGGGGTGGACCGCTCGAAGGGCATGGGCAAGGTGCATCCACAAACCTTGGAAGTCTGGTTTGCAGGCACACACTCAGATATGTAAGTACATTTATATGTACACCTGAGGGTTCGAATTTGTCATGTCTTTACATTTAGAGGAGGCGGGAATGTGCAGAACCCCGGCATGGATCGTAGTAGACCTCCTCTGAGGTGGATGGTATTTCAAGCGGGGGAGCTCGGTCTTCGTACAGAACCATTCGAGCGTGAGCTCTCTCCTCACGAGCAGATTAATATCATCGAGTCTTTGACGTGGGTCTGGTGGCCGCTTGAGCTTTGTTTCTTCGATAGATTGACATACTCGAGGCGTGACGATGGAAAAAAGACGACTCATAAGCTAGTATTCTCCAACTGCGAGGCAATACCTCAATTAACTGTCTTTTAGGCCTCATTTCGGGTCAAGGCGCAAAATACACCCTAATCAGAAGATCCATGGTTCTCTCTTGCTGGCCGGTAAATTGAAGAGCGGGTACACTCCAAAAGCACGTCCTTTGGATGACGATCCATCATTCTGGGAGACAGCGCGTGAGAAGGGGCTCGGCGATTGGTTGGAATTGGACTTGTTCGACGCTGTGCGCGCCCATGTGGAGAAGTTCATCACCGAGGATGATAGTAGTGTGTGGGAGAATTTGCGCCATATTGGAACTTGGGGTAAACTTGCTCAGTACCTCAGAATTTCCATAGCTCACATATGGGCACATTTAGCGGATGGACGACAAGCAGTGTACGTTGAAGTCATTAACGGGCTGAAGAAACTTGCTCTCAAGCCTGAGATCACATTTCAACTCCTGCACAACACGGTAGCCATCCTCAGGGGTCATCGAGCCAATTTAAAACTAAGTTCGTCGATTGAAATTCCTCTCGTAGCAGACCTTCGACATAGTCACGAAAAACGCTACCGAGAGACAGCACAGCAGTTTATGGAGCAGTTTACGGATCGTAAGTGAAAGCCACCATTCTTTTGTGAATGACTGAACCCATGGCTTTAACCCAGCTTCCATCTTCGTATTGAGTGGACACACAGAGCAGATCACATCTGTTACATTCTCGCCTGACGGCAGGCGCATAGTCTCGGGCTCGTTGGACTGGACAATTCGGATCTGGGATGCGGGGACAGGGAAGCCAATGGGAGAGCCATTCCAAGGACATACAGCTATGGTCCTACTTGTGGCATTCTTGCCTGACGGCAGGCGCTTAGTCTCGGGGTCGTACGACGAGCCAATTCGGATCTGGGATGCGGAGACGGGGAAGCCAGTGGGAGAGCCATTCCAAGGATACACAGGTTACGTCAACAGTGTCGCATTCTCGCCTGACGGCAGGCGCGTAGTCTGCTCAGGCTCAGCCGACATGACAATCCGGATCTGGGATGCAGAGACGGGGAATTTGGTGGGAGAGCCATTCCAAGGACATACAGATTTTATCGGGTCTGTCGCATTTTCACCTGACGGCAGGCGCGTAGTCTCGGGGTCGAACGACTACACAATTCGGATCTGGGATGCAGAGACGGGCAAGCCAGTGGGAGAGCCATTCCAAGGACACACAGATGGGGTCAACTCTGTCGCATTCTCGCCTGACGGCGGGCGCATAGTCTCGAGCTCGTGTGACGAGACAATTCGGATCTGGGATGCAGAGACGGGGAAGCCAGTGGGAGAACCATTCCAAGGACACACAGGTTGGATCTGGTCTGTCAGATTCTCACCTGATGGCAGGCGCGTAGTCTCGGGGTCGTACGACGATACAATTCGGATCTGGGATGCAGAGACGGGGGAGCCACTGGGAGAGCCATTCCAAGGACACACAGGTTGGGTCAATTCTGTCGCATTCTCGCCTGACGGCAGGCGCATAGTCTCGGGCTCGTTCGATAAGACAATTAGGATCTGGGATGCGGAGACGAGAATGCCAGTGGGACAGCCATCCCTAGGACCCACAGATCCTATCATGTCTGTCGCACTCTCTGACAGCAGGCGTGTATTCTCGGGCTCGGGCAACAATACAGTCACGATCCAGGACCTAGGAACGGAGCAGATAGTGGCAAGGGTGGATTTGAATACTAACCCGATTTAAGATATCTACCCAGACATTCCCTTGTCTCCCTTTATACTTCTGTAACTACTCTTAACCATTAGGGGGGCTCAGAGGAGTTTGTTGTCGGACCTGTATACTTTCTTGTTCAATTTTTTTCAGACGAGAACGCTGTATTGTTCCTACCGTGTATCCTGTCAACATGTCACCCGGCACTTACCACCACACTATTGACATGCACCTACCATGAGGCTGGAGGCTTCATAATCTCAAGCAACGCCGAGTGAGCGCTCTCCCTCCATTCCATCACAGTTACCCACTTCCCTTTCCTCTATGGCAGACGATCCTATAACCTCTGTTAAAGGCGAGAAATGTACGTACTATCTCGTCCGCATTCGTCCTATGATGAACATCCCTGACTTTTCTCTGATAAGCGACTGCGGGTCTGGTCATTACCTCGGACACAGAAATCAGACCATGTGGGCATAAGATCGGTGGTAGAAACCTCATCGTTTGCATCGACGGTACCGCAAATCAATTTGGAGAGAAGGTAAGCGTTTGCGAGGCTGTCTAGCGGCACTGGCTGACGTTCTTAAAAGAACACAAATGTTATCGAGTTGTACAATCGCATCCTCAAGGAGACCGGGAACCAGAAAACTTGGTACAACAGTGGCATCGGGACGTACGCCCGGCCATCTTGGAAATCGTTCAAATATTACCGGCAGGTGGTTTCTCATAAGATTGATTTGGCGATCGCATGGTGCACTGAGTGGTCACTTTATGTATCTTGGTTTTCTGTTCACCTCTTTCCTCGTTCAGGAAATTTGAACGAACAGTATTAGGTGCATATCGCTGGTTGTCGGACAATTATGAGCCTGGGGATTGTATATTTCTCTTCGGTGCGTTAGAACAATGTGATTTGTATGTCCGTCGATGCTGAGGGATCTACAGGGTTTTCTCGTGGCGCATTCCAAGTCCGCGTACTGTCGGCAATGATCGACAAGGTGTGCTACGTTTTGAGAGCATTGGCGGCCCCAAATGAGGTCTTCGTAAAAATCTAGGTCGGGCTGATCCATAAGGGAAATGAGATGCAGATCCCATTGTGCGTTTAAAACATCACATACCTTATTATTATGCGTTGATCAGTATCAATATTCAGTGCATACGAGCTATATGTAGACCCAAAAAGTGATGAACCATCAACTTCAATGATGGTTGGCCCATCGCCGCAGACGACACGCACGAGCAGCGCCGAGCGTTTCAAGCAGGCCTTCTCATACGACAATGTCCAAGTGCATTTCCTTGGTGCCTGGTATGTAATGCGTACTCTGCCTTTATGGAGCCATACACTTACAATAGGATTTTAAGGGATACTGTCTCGTCCATCGGGATTGCACGCGGAAATAAGATGCTCCCTCGGACGGTCGATGGGATGAAACATGTCTGCTTCTTCCGTCATGCACTGGCCCTGGACGAGCGACGGGTCAAGTTCTTGCCTGAGTACGCTTATGGAGGTTCATCCAGTGCCAAACTTCCAGACGACAAGAATTCTTCAAGCGTTGAACATGGATACTATTCGGAAAGGGGGAATGATCAATCCACGAAGAATGGGGGCGAAACTAGCAAAGTTTTGCCATCCCCAAGCAACAAGGTGCATCGACAAACCGTCGAAGTCTGGTTTGCGGGCACGCATTCGGATATGTAAGTACATTTACCTGTCCACCTGAGGGTCGGAATTTGTCATGTCTTTACATTTAGAGGAGGCGGGAATGTGCAGAACCCCGGGATGGATCGTAGTAGACCTCCTTTGAGGTGGATGGTGCTTGAAGCGAGGGCGCTCGGTCTTCGCACAAAACCATTCGAGCGTGAGCTCTCCCGTGACGCAGTTATGTTAGTCATCATGGCCCAATAGTGATGGGCCACCCGGCCCTGACAACGGACCATGTGGCAAGGGCTCAGCCGGCCCGGCCGGATTGATGGCGGAGCCCCAATATGAAAGGGGCGGCCAGACCCTGTACAATCACCCAGTAACCATGAGGTGGCCGTTAGCAACAATTCCCAGCATGATTGGAGCGGCCAGGTGCAAGCGCTAGCTGCTCCGTCGGGGACCGCTCATGCCCCGGCGGGGAATCAAATTGAAATGGGTATACAAATTATCGTGTCGCTGAGAGTATGTAAGCTGTAATACGCAGTCACTCTAATACCAATACCTGTACATGAATGGGGAGGCGAGGCCTGTAAGTTGCTGTTGGTCGTCCAATTTTGGGCTGGCGGGCGGGCATAAACAAACACTGAAGGACAAATTACAGGTCTGGGCTACGCGAATCGACAATCATATGTATAAAGTCCTCCCTGGCTGAATGGATCTCATCCTTTACCTCATTCAATACCTCCAAGATCACCTCAGCATTCATTAAGATATCCACTTGGTAATCCCGCAAGAAGTCCAATGCATGAACTGTATCCTCCCAGCGGGAGCAAAGATTGTGGACATTTTGAATCCACTTGTCAAGTTCTGCGCTTCTAAGAGAATCCTTGCAGGGGTTAGTCACCAAAGGTATGATGTAGTGGATCGCCAACCTTGGTCCTGGGGAAGGATAACCTGTCATTTGCCCACTCATGTTGGGTTATCTCCTGCTCCACACTGGAATGTGTAACCCTCTCAGCAGTCAACAATGGCTCGCAAGGGGGCAGGCCTGCATAGCTTTGAGCCGATTTTGCCTTGCGGAGGGGACGGTCCAAATTAATGGAGGTGGGTAGAGTGGTGAGGGAAGGTCCAGAACCTGCCTTGGCTGGTGGGGAACGAGTGAGGTCAATAACCCCAGCAGGGTTTGTCTTTGACGTTGGCTGACGGACACGGGGACGATCCAGGTTGAGATCCAAGTAAGGAGGAGGGAGGGAATGTGAGAGTGGTGGACTTGCAGGTTCAACTTTGACCTTTCGTGGTCGATCCAAAGTCAATGTGGCCACGTCGGAAAGGAAGACTTGATGTTCCGCCGGCGAGTGGTCTGCCAGAGAGTCAGACGCCGTCGGGGTGCCCTCCGCCGAACCACCTGGCAGCATTGGCGTACGAGAGGGGGGATGTCGAAAGTCGATAAATCTGAGAGGGGATGAAAATTTCAGGTTATAACAGCTAATGAATGAATTGCTTACGGAGGCCTAATTGGACGATCTAAGTTCAAACTTGGCTGGCCCTTCGATTCCGCCGGAGGTTGAACGGGACGGTCAAGGTTCATGGCAGGATGTTCGGGGGCGGTGGGTTGGCGTTTTGGACGGTCAAGGTTTATGTCTGGCAAAACCTTTTCAAGCACCGCTCGCTTGGCTGGGCGATCGAGGTTCAGTGAATCATGATATGGTGCCACCGCTGCTGGAGGAGGCTTGTTCTGGCCCTTTGATGCTGCTGAACCTCGCACGGGGCGGTCAAGGTTCACGGCATGAGCCTGGCCTCCTGGACGATCTAGGACGATGTCCTGTGGATCACCTGCCACCGCAGCTGGCTTGAGTGGGCGATCAAGATTGATCAGCGGCGGAGGGTGCTTCTCGGCGCTGTGACGTGCTGGACGATCCAAGTTAATCTCGGTCAGAGGATGGTGGGGACGATCCAAAATTAAGGAGCTTGCGTCTGGGCGTAGATCAGTCTTTTCATGCTGGACGACAATTGTTGAAATCACCTGGTGTCGTTTCCTCCGCCGGAGGGCTGTTAACCGCTCCCCCGTGTGCTGGACGGTCCAAGGTGATCTGGGTTAGACGACGGAGAGGACGATCTAGATTCAAATGATCGTGTTCTGGACGATAACGATTCAAGATCAGTGAGTGGAAGTCTGAAACATTCTGGGTTGAATCACCTTGTGCCACATCCGCCGGAGCACTGTCCAGGGCGTTCCGCCGTGCTGGACGATCCAAACAGATCTCTGTTACACCACTAATCTTTGTTACACCACCTTGAGGACGATCCAGATTGACATGACTTGTGTCTGGGAGACAATAATCTTTCAGATTGAAGGATAAAGCGCCAATCTTACCTTCCATGGCCCCGGAAGCTTTCTTCTCTTCTTTTCTTGCAGCCATTGCGTTACTTAATGAGAAGACTACCAAAATCCGTGAAGTGAATGGGGGAGTGGGGGGGATGTCCAGAAGCCGAACTGATTACTCCTGATGAAGATCAATTGGTATGGCTTTGTTTGTCATGAAGGCCGACGGACAGATTACTGATTGAAGATCAACAGGTATGGCTTTGTTTGACATGAACGCCGACGGCGTTGTCACGTGATGGCGTGACCAATGTTGAACTTTCAAGTTTCCTTTACCGCCGCACACCATCATCCACGCACTCCGCACCTCGACACAACAACACACGTCCGACTATGTCGACTATGTCTACTGCATACTACGTTCCACGCACGCCGGAGCTCAACGACGCGCTCGACAAGTTCTACAACGCGTTCGTTGACATGCTTGTGGGGAAGATGAGGCCTGAGCAGTTTGTGGATAAACCAGATCTATGGAAGACCATGCTGGCAGCGGTGAGTCATTTTTTCTATCCATGCAGTGCAGCACTCACATCGTTTTTTGGCAGAGTGCCGTCAATGCAGTGCTGGCGACCTGCGAAGCGGAAACCCCCGAGTTCGACGCCCTCCTCGAGGAGGTGAAGCGGTTGAGGCCAAAATTCCTAGACCCTTTGGGCCACGTTCCAGCCAAAACCTTCCTCCCTCTCGCCGAGCAGTACATCGCGCCCTCCATTCTCCGCAAGTTACACAAACCTCCCAAGTCTGGGATCGAGCTCATGACCGGCGGAGCGACGAAAGTCCCAGCGGGAGGTAAAACCACCATTGCCAAACCTGCCACCACCACTAAGGCCCCCACCTCTAAACCCCGTGCAACGACGAAGCCAACCGCTGGCAAGGCGGACGTCGATTCTACGCGGGCGGCGAGTGCCAACACCGGCGGGGGCAGTGTTCCTCCTAAAGCGACTGTCAAGCGCAACGACTCCCAGGCACCAATCAAACCCCGACCAATTACCAAGAAGCCGCCGACGTATGTGGAGATTGATCAGGCTGATGAAAGCAGTGGAGAAGAGTTTGAAGAGCAGGAGGAAGAAGAGGAGGAGAGTGAGGAAGAAGAGGATGTGGTGGTCGTGAAGAAGGCACGTCGAAAGGTGATCAAGAGCCCGGCGGTCATTACTGATGCGATGGACGCCGGCGGGGACGAGATTGAGTGGTCACAGCGGGACTTGGAGCAGGAAGAGAAAGACACGGAGTGGCAGGTAGCAGATCGCCGAGACCCATGCGTCACTGACTGGACGACCAAGGACTGTCGCCGCGGCCCCCTATATTGGGGTTCTTACGAAGAGCCTCTCGCGAAGTCAGGTCCCATCAACAAGCGGGAGCTGGTAGATCGTGACGTCAACCCGCTCGACAAAGATGGGTTCGCCAAATACGTTCTGGCAGATGTCTACGACGAACCCTGCCGTGCTTGCCGCCTGGCGACAAAGCCTCGGGTTTGTGTCTTCGCAGGGCTGAAGCCTTGTCCCTTGGGATTGACCGTCGCCACCGAACAAGCCAACGCGGCGGCTTGCGCATATTGCAAGCACATCAAGAGGAAATGCGAGGAGCATGGCCGCAGTCGGACACGTCAGATTGTCCTCAATCCATTCCACGATCACGCCCCGCCGACGAAAGGGAAGGGCAAGGCAAAGGGGGAGGCAAAGACAAAGGTGGAGACGAAGGTCAAGGCGGAGACGAAAAAGGCGGAGACGAAAAAGGCGGAGCCAAAGGCCAAGGGGGAGACGAAGAGTACTCCGGCGGGGAAGACTCGAGCGCGACATGCGCCGACGGAGCAGGAAGTAAGGGAAGTAACAATGGGTAAGTGTTATTTCCCATTTTCTGTTTCTTCGCTAACGGTGAAAGTGACAGGAACTCTTCAATCACGACTTATTTCTCTGGAGGGTACTTGCGCGGAATTGGGTAAGAAGGTTGTTGACATGGAGGGCAAGGTGATGAGGGTGGTCAAGTCCAGCGTCGACAAGATATTGCTGGATGTGAAGCAGTTGGAGCAGGACCACAAATCCACCAAGACGTATGTCGAGCAGAAGACGTGCTCCGCCATGGAGGCACTCGCCAATTTGGGCAACGCCGTGCACAAGACCCTGGAGGGGATCGTGGTCACCCTGGATGACGTCCCAGACCAATTGCGGGATGCCCTGCAAAGTGTCGTCGAGCGCCCCGACGGAGGCGATGTGGAATCAGCGTTGGCAGGGATAAGAGATATGCAGGCTAGGTGGGCCACCCTCGCTGACCTCGTTGAGCGGGTGGTTCCAAAGGCCAGGCAGCTGGAGGATGTAGCTGAGGCTTCCACACCACCTCCTGAACGCCCCGCCCCACCATCATCCATACCTCCACAGTCAGAGAGGGGGATGTCTGTTGGTGATTCCCTGTCGGCGACTACGTTGGAGCCCCCGGCGGAGGGCAAAGAGGGACCTGTGGACGTCGAGATGTTGGACTTGGATCCGGAGGGGGAAGCTGAAGGGGAGGCTAAGGGGGACGTTGAGGGTGACGCTGAGGGTGACGCTGAGGGTGAGGGTGAGGGTGAGGCGGAGCATGAGGCGGAGCCTATTGTGGATGCGGCAGCCACGCCGAAGGAGACTGAGGCGACTCCCGCCACCGTTGAGGTGCCCGCTGAAACGACGGCCAACGAACGCGCAAGCCCTCAAGAGGCATCGAATCCCAAGCGAAAGCTTGATGATGACGCGGAGGATGCCCCCGTCGAAAAGAAGAAGAAGAAGCCCGCCGCCAGCAAGAAGAAAGCTCCCGCACGTCGTAAAGGTCGGTCCAAGCCCGCAGATGCTGATGCTTCGCCCCCACAAGAAGACGTAGATGGGGAGGGAGAGCAAGTTGAAGGGGAGTAAAGTTTTTTTTGCATCACCTCTTTGTGCGTGGGTAAGGCCAGCAGGCGACATTCCAATTTTTATCCATGTATATACCGCCCGGCGGGCGCCTTTTTCTTGCAAGTTCACCCCGCCGGCCTCATATAAATATATATACTTTCATACAATGCTCAATAATATCTTGTCCCCGTCGTTGGTGTGATATTTGGAAATGACAGCATAAATAATTTACATTTGAGCTCCCTTCCTTTTATTGGCCTCTCTCTCTTTTTCTAAACGAAGTTGTGCCGGTGGGGCCACATTGTACTTTCGCTTGGGCGTTCGAGCAGACTTCCTCACAATGAAGAGATCGTCCTCTCTATCCAGCTGCGCCTCTGGAGTCTCATCCAGACCTCCATTTGCATTGGCCACTGCCGTTGGCTGTCTTCTTGGTTTCGGCTTGGGCTTGATTCTCGTTCTCTCTGCATTAGTCTGTCCCCCACCGGTCTCACCTAGAGTATTGCGACTATTGCCGCCGGAGGCAATGTCACTCCCGTCACCGGCGGTGTTATCTTTACGTCTGTTGCGCGACGATGCAGCTTTTTTTCGTGATGCTTGTTTGTCAGCTGCTTTCCTTTTTCCCTTTTTGTTGTATCTAGGTGGGAGTGTCTCCAGATCATCATCTGAAACTGGTGGAGACGGAGCCACAAGAGACAGCCGTGATATGAGCGCTCTCCGCCGTTCATGTCTGGTGGCAGGAGTGTCGGTGGATGGATCAGATGATGGCTCGTCTTCTGAGTATGGTTCGACAGGTCTTTTCTTTTTGCCTTTTCCTAATGGTGGGTCTGATTCAACGTCATGTGGGGGTAAATGGGGGTTCCCCTCATCGACAGGTGAAAGGTGTGGATCCTGGACTGCATTCTCTTGAATTGATTGACTTTGTATAGGAAGCGGAGGTGTCACCGCCGGTGGCAGGTCGATGTCACAAGGCTCAGGCGGAGAATAAGCCGTCGGAGTGATTTCAAGGGGCACCATTGGAGGCCGAACAGACCTGCCTGGTTGAGAAGATAGCCCACTGCTTTGATTAGATGCAGCTGTATTACTGTCATGGACGCTTGGAGCCTCCGCCTGGGACAGTCTTGCCTCCGCCGGGCATACTTCAGCTCTCTCCGCCGGGGATCCAGGCAAGCGGGCCGTCGGAGACATGACCGGTGGGGTATCAACTGAATAAACAGAGGGTTTAAGCCTTTCTGCCTCAATGTAGAAGTTGAATCGAAATGTTTCAGAAGCTCCACCCAAAGCTTGACGTTTTCTCCACAATGCCACAATCTGTCTGCAATCACCCAGCACCATTTTGCTGGGGTCTTTCACCATGACGTCGGACGGCCACATATCACCATCCCACAACCGAGATTGATGTTTTCCCATCGAGCTCCAGGGAGTGGCGGACTCTTTTCCACACGCGAGTTGGTAATGAAGAGTCATGAATTCACGGATCATGAGCTGCAACACGGCCGCACTTTCAGACTTCTCCGCCGGAGCATCTGGTAGCACTGGGAATGAACCCTCCATTTCAAGCCGCATTCTCTTTTTCTTACGGTCACGGGTAAATTTCTCTGGGTCGGCCGTTACACCTGTATTCAGGGCTGGTAATGTCATGAGAGTTTAGAAGGACGACGTTTGGAATATCACTCACTTTCGATATGAGCACAGTAAGCTGCCCATGCTTTACATATCTCTTGAACTTCAGTCCTGAACATGGTTTCAAAGCTCGGAGCCCCCGGCGGGCCAAACTCGGGAGTATGGTCGAGGAACATCCAGTTGGGATCCCCCTTGGAATCGTAGTGTGTTATTAAACCACAACTAACAAGGCCTAATTGATAATATTTGACTTTATCCATTTCACGCAACATTTTGTACCCCGACCGCGAAAATAGCCTAAAAGGTAGGTAAGCCGGCGGCGCAACAGGCCCGGCGGAAGAATGGGACTTACTTTCTTTGAACTTCAATAGGTGGTGACTCATTTGTCCATTTCTTTGCAATGATTTCATAATCTATTCTCTCGGATGCAGACAGGTTATCCATGAGTAATTTTAAACCTTGTTGGTACTTCCCAAGAAACGCTCATGATCCCGGCGGCGCCCCTCCCGCAAGCTCGACAACCTTGGAGTATAATTCTTCCTGTTTCAAATGGCCGACGACGTATTTCAGTGAGATTGGCTTCACATAACCATATCGTCGTACTTGAGGCCGTCGGCCATGGTTGTAATACCACTCTTTCACTTTCTATGTTGTGTGTCAGAAAGGGGCATAGAAGAAAGCACGAAGAAGTGACTGCTATGGTACCTTTTTTCTAATCCTCCATTGTTCCAGAGTGAGCTGTGGTCCCGCTGCCTTGATTAATCTGTATATCTTGAACATCAACAAGTCTTTCCGTTCCTCTTTGCTTTTCGTCGTGAAGTCATCCAAATACTCCCTCAAAACCTTCTCTTCTGTAGCTGAAAAGTGCTCGCATCCCCTCTCCACCTGTCGACGCTGACCGGTAGCAGGAGGAACAGTTTCTGACGGCATTAAAGAAGCAGTGTCCTGGGGGCGGGAAGAAAGGACGTTCAAACATACACGTTGGCAACCTGCATGCTCCGGTTATATTGGTTGTCCCCGGACAGGGCACGATCCAGATTGCCATCTGTGCCTGGGACCTGACCAAATAAGGGTGATGCGCTTTGTGCACGGACCCTCCGCCGGGCGTGCGCAGACCCTGCATCCCGACGAACGGCGACGCACTCGCTCTATTGTAAACGCTGTGATCCCAAAATTGGCCAGTGGTAGGAGGATACCCCCATAATAATTATCAGATAGAAAGCATCCAACAATCTCCGGTTTTCCTGAGTGAACCAAGAAAGTGGTGATTTATGGTTAGAATCTTTATGAAAGCTTGACTACATCATGGTATTCGATAAGAAATGAAGCTGAAAATTTTATACTCTCGGACAACATATCGTCGGGCATAGCTTGTTCGAACCATACTCTTCCCACCATTCTAGAAATGTATGTCATGGCCCTCTGGTATGAGTATTCCGTTCAGGCCACCCAAAATGGGGTGCTTTTGTCGTATCTGATGTCAAAAACATGTTATTCCATTTTATACCCTCGGCCAACCTATCGTCGGGCATAGCTTCTTCGATGCCCACTGTTTCCACCAGTCTAGAACTGTAGTCATTCCTTTCTAGAGTGAATATTCCATTCAGAGAAGCCGCAATGGGAGGCGCAAATGTGCCTTTATGGTACCAGCCCTCAAAGAAGGGATAAAACCTATGCACTTGTTCCTCTCGACGAACTGATTCGTAGTGATTGGAGGTCCAGCTCTGCCAGTTTGCCTATTGTCGTGATTTCAGCTCAATACATGTTTAAGCTCGCACCAGTTCCGCCCGGCGGGGAGGCTTGGTACCCGCCAGGGCACATCTTTTTTTGCCTTGTGACCTTCAGTGACATGAAAGATGTAATTGGACACGTCTTGTAACGTCACCGTGACTGAATGGTTAAATGCAAGCAAGTGCTACCAGTGTTAGGGGCAGTTCCAGGGTTCGACTCCCACATGGTGACCTTCCACCAGTCCCATAATCTTTTGCACGCCGCCGGGGGTGAGTTACAGATGAATGGTCAGTTCCAGGGTTTTGGAGGCCGGCGGGTGTCAGTGACACATAAATACTGCCCCCCGTCGGGGCCCATCTTTTAATTCATGTTTGTGCGGTGCGACATAAGAGATGTAATTGAACGTATCTTGCAACGTCACCGTGACTGAATGGTCAAATGCACATGCTACAAGCCTTATGGTCAGTTCTTGGGTTCGAATCCCACACGGTGATCTCCTGCTGGTGCCATAATCTTTTACATGCCGCCAGGGGTGAGTGACACAAATGCTGCAATGAAAATTGGTTTTCAACGTCGCCGTGACTGAGTGGTTAAATGCTGATGTGGTCAGTTCCAGGGTTCAACTCCCGCACGGCGAATTGCAATTCTCTCATTTCGCTTTTTTTGACCTGACATGAGGCCAGTGGTCACATGTCTTCATGCACAGCCATACGCCGGTGGAGGTTACCCATGTGATCCACGAGGCGGCACAGCCACATCCCGCCGGCAATCAGTACGGTGAATGTCCCCCGTATTTCTCCTATCGATTACAACATGCATCGAATCAAAATTAAGCCCAACGAGCGGAGAGGCCCCGTTCGAGTGGAATGCACACTACACAACACATCGCGGGGGCAAGTGCAGAGGTTTAAGTACCTACCAAGTCCCAAAAAGACATCCTCTCTCGATTCCCACCTTGAAGACGTTGAACTGACCATTCCCACTGTGCAGTCCTACTCTGAACCTCCCAATCAGGATGACGAACTTCTTCCCTTACATAAAAGGACGAAAGGCAAGGTTAGACAAAAATGTTTTGATGTTACTTGCCGCTCAATGAGCGAATAGACACAGAATGATTATCTTCTGGAATGGAAAGGTATCCGAGACAGTCATCTACATGTTATGCTGCAAGCAGAAGCCCCTCCCAACGACATGGTCTGCATGGAATGTGGTCGAAAGGACGGTATCTTTCGGTGTCTTGACTGCTCCGCAACTCCCTTGTTCTGCAGGACTTGTTGCCGGGTGTCTCATAGACGGCTTCATATGCATCGCATTCAATGCTGGAATGGCAAATATTTTAGAACAAGTGCCCTCTGGGAGACTGGTCTGGTGTTCAACTTGGGACATGGAGGGAATCCTTGTCCCGGGTTGGCTGTTATAGAGGAAGACGAGAATAAAAGGCAGGACGTTGAATGGGATGAACGTTCGAGGAGCCCGCCGCTGGGTGAACCGGAAACATCATCGCCCGGCGGGGCCAGACCTTCAGTATATCCGTCGGCATGGGATGCATCCCCGCCGGACCTGGATGTCCGCATTCAAGCAGCGGCGGAGAATATTTTTGATGACAGTGAAGACGTGGGGAACGAAGAAATGGAGCAAGACGACGGTTACGATTCCGATCCCGCTGATGCCTTCGTCGACCCAGACGAGCCTGATGACGATGTGACAAACGACCATGACAACGACCGAGATGACGGCTTTACTGGCAAATATTATGAAAGATTTAAAGGCATCGCCATGCCTCCTCACCCAGACGCTGAAGATTCCCTGGGAAATCCTTTTGTAATGTTTGTTGAAATGAACGGTGTGCATCACCTGCCCATCCACTATTGCATTTGCGGCTCTGCAAGGCCACATGATGAACAGTTACTTACAGCGAAGCTCTTTCCGAGCACCTTCACCATGATCAAGACTGTGTTTACATTTAACGTGTTGCACCCCTAGCTGTAGTCATTGCCCTAATCACCCACATCATTGTATCTAATCCCATGCCATAATCCCTGCATTCCAGCTAGGGGTCTGCAGCATGCATTGGCACCCTGGGTTTGGGCTAGGATTTGTTGGGGTGGGCTTTTGGTAAACATATATAAATAGTCTCTTATTTCCCTTCAAATATATAAAAGTAGGCAAAACACAAAATTTCTCTGTTCAGCAAAACACAAAACATCGGAAAACAAATCTACAGATATAATTGAATGCATCAAGTCATATTCCCCCACTTCTTTCCACCAAGAACAGCTGGATGCGACATGCCATGTTCGGATGACGAGATCTGGCAAAGACCAGATCAGCTAGAAGTGACTGGTAAATAGATATAAATAAGTGAAAAAGAATACTTTCTTGCCCGAAAAGCCCGATCGTGCACAAAGTCGCATTCCGAGATCTCAATCCTCCTCCTCCACCAACATCTCAAGACTAGGGTCCAGGGCCGTGAGAGGGGCCTCCCCGCTGTCCTCGTCATTCACCACAGGAACCAGTGGCTTGTCCCACATCCTCGTAAAATGGGCGAGCAAATCTCTCCGCACCTGCGCCTGGCGCGTAGCGTAACCCTTGATACCTTCTGTTACAGCAGCGTCGACTGTCCAAGACTCCGTACGACCCTCCCACTGTCTAGCCTCCCAGTCTAGGGTTTTTCGGACTCTCCTCATCTCCTCTTTCAACAGCTGCACCTCTTCGGACCAGCGAAGATACCGTGCTCGTGCCTTTGCCCACTCTATCCTCACAGCTGTAACAAAAGAATATCAGCCTCGAGGAACATACAAAACAGTGTCCACTTACCTTCATGCAGCACTGCATCTGATTCATCCCCCGTTACCGGCGCACGCATCCAAATCCACGACACAGAGCGGTAACCTTCGCCCAAATTTCGCTCAATTATCTTTCTCTTCTTTTTGCTGACTTGCCGGCCGTCGGGCCCAATTACGTCGTTGGGATCTTCGATGCTGATCTCGGTCCCATCTGGGGTGGTCAAGTCCTTGTGCGACAGTTCCCTCAGCTCGTTCTCCCAGGTCCCTGGCCCTATTAGCTTGAACAATGCCGCTCGCGCTTCACGATACTTGACAGCGAGGGCCATGCACTTCGTTTCAACTCGCGTGATGGTTTCTGAGGCTCTGGTGTTAGGGTTTTGGCCACGAATGTTGCGGTTGCGGAAACCGATGAAGGATAGGCGGCCGCGTTGCAGGCTTCGAATCTTCTCTAGTGTGTCGTGGCACTGGGCTTGGCGTAGTTTCATTTCGATGTCCACGAGGTTTCCACGGCAGTTGTGGAGTCTGTGATCGTTGGGCAGAGCAGAAGGCAGCCAGAGTAATTGAAACTCGACTTCGTCTCGAGAGCATTCTTCAACTTGCAGGGCTTTCTGTGCTTCGTCATGCTGGGCCATCATTAATGATGCCGCGGGCATGTACACTGCCTGCAGGTTGCGGAATTGTTTCAGCTGTCGGTGTAGGAGTAGCCGCCGCCGGTGGATGTCGTTGCCCTGGCTCAACGTGAGTTCTTCTTCAGCCCGAGCATCCCATGCAATCCGACGTCTACGTACAATAAATGAGTTAGCGAGGTCCTGGCTATACATCAAATCCACGTACTGAGTGTCTTCGACTAAAAGGCCCATCGTGATGAACGATGTGGGACCTGTGTCGTGGATTTGCGGGATGCCCGCCTTCAATGACTCCTTCTCCTCCAATAGCAACTGCCGCTTCACGTCGTCTTGAGAAGCATCTACCAACCAATCAACAACTTAGCACGTGGGGAAGCAATGAACGAACTTACTAGCAACGACCGACAGGTAGGGGTTTGGCTTTGATGCGTCCTTTTCCCACTCCTTCACCATTTTCGTCCATTTCGGCACGAATTCCTGATCTCGCAGGGACGCAGAGAAATCTTCAAAAATTTTCTGTTGCCGTTTCTGCTCGGGTATCGCCAAGAGTAACCGCGTGTGCAAACTTATACCTATCGAGAGAGTTCGTCAAGCTGTAAAACAAACTGAGAACGTGACGGAACGTACCCAAACGAACTTTCTTCCGCCAGTTGTGATGTCCGAAGTGGTCGTCGAGGGTGTCATGTCGCGAGCCCGGTCCCATCTCTTTAGTACTATTTGCTACCAGGTTCATTTCTGCCCAGCTCCGCTCAATGCCTTCCCCATCTGTTCGACCAACCCCTGATTTCAAATTCAAAGAATGTGGTGCCTGACAAGGCACCTTATGCATCGGGCAATGGCACTTAGGGATGCCCCAGTCCATGGAAACATTGTCGGGGATCTGGATGTCCTTAGGCAACTCGGCCATTCGGTTACGGAACTTGAGCTTGAATTGACAGGCAATGTCGTAGGAGACGAAGACGGCGAGCAATGTGATTGGTGCAAGTGCACCTAGCAGGATGTAGTCCATATTGCAAAACCTGAAGGAAACGATGAGCATCGCATGACATGCAGGGTTGGCCTGAGAACCTACCTTTCACCTTTCTGGAGGTCGCCAACCCCATTCGCTCGAACAAATTCATGTCGAGCACAGATGCACATACCCACACCGGTTGAGCGCATTCCTCCTGAGAACTTCGTTTCTGCGTGAGCTAGGGTCTTGAAGCCGCTGCAAGTGCTTATCTGTACAGCCATGTCAGACCTCCTGGCAGTCAGATAGTATCGAGGTGACTTACATCTTTTTGGGACGCGTACTTCAAGATGTGCTTCCGATATGGTTCATCATCAGGGAAGTATGCGAGGCCTGTATGTAAACCCGGATCCCTTGCAATACTTGATCGCATCAAGTTTTTCAGGCGGAAGTTGGCGTCCAACGCCACAATCAGGAGGTAAAGAAACCTATTTCTCATTGAGAAGTACGTACAGGACAGACACGGAGATACTGACTTTAATTCCAGCGGGGCCTCCTTCCAATCCTCAGGTATATTGACATCTGGAATCGGACACGCAGGGCACGCAACCGCCAGGTGACCGGATTGCGTTGTGATGAGGCCGTTAGCCAAGTTCCCCCGACCCGCGCGCTTCATGAGTTTCAGATGACGCCACATTCTGATCATCCTCATCAATGCCCTATACCGCGTCTAGGTGAAGATCGTTAGGAATCGAAATCACGAGGTTAGTCTGGGGGAACATCCACCTTGGGAACATTGATATCAAGATTGTCGGTTAAGTGTTCGAGCGACTTGTAGAATTCATGCGCCGAGAGTTTCCCTGTCAGAGTAACGATGTGGAAGAGGTTGAGAAGTTGGAATGTCGCGCAGGTTTGGGGCTGATAGACGGTTGCGGGAAACCATTCGCACCGCAAGAGCTGTTGACGATGCGGGATTCGCTCATTGCAACCACAGAAGTCCACAGCGACATAATGAAGGCCGTTTGTGTGCAAGACTATGAAGTCTTGATGCCCAGGAACCGGTAAGACACACGATGAGTTGACGTGGCCCAGCTGCACGCGCAAACCCATAGCTTTTAGTGAAATTTTTTGAAAATACACGTTGTCCCACTTCTACTCAAATAAATCAGTCAAAGCCACTCTAACGATGAAAGGACAACTCGACATACCCGTATGATATGAAGCGGAAGGTCCTTGTGCCTTGCTAAGCAACATCCTGAGCATTCCAGTCTCCCACCCAAGCATTCGTCGCATCGGAACACGCCACACGGCCCTTTGCACGACATACAGGTTCCCTGCCTCGAGTCGCCACGGCCCTCTAACCTCAACATCTCCAATAAGAACTCCTCCCGGAAGCCGGGGTCTTCTTTGGTCCTCCCAGACCACTCTTGAAGAGGTGCATCCTGCACAATTGAGGGAATGGAGTTGAAATGACGACAATAACACTTACCGAGGTTGGATATCGCTTAGAAGCCACCTTGGCGGCCACGTCTGATGCTTGTGCTGATGTAGACCCTGCGATGTGGGCGTGCTGAAAACTATCATCCGACTCTTGCAGGTCGTACTGAGGACTTGGATTCCAGTGGTAACAAGGAGCTGGCTGGGCAAAACGGCAAGACTTCTGAGGGGATCGTGGGGTTTGCTGAATACGGCGGTGGTTGGCTGAAAGAGTAACGGTGCGTGCTTGTGGAATGGCGATGTCGCCTTCGCCTAAATCTGTGTCGCGGATGACCACATAATTCTTTCCGTTTCGGCGTCGTCCCCGCATGTCGTTATGGTATTACGGAAGCAAGGTCGACTTGCATAAGCAAATAATATTTAATTCCCACAACCGTTTCAACAAGTCAAGGGCGAGCACTTCGCCCTTGACTTAGTGAATATGTAAGTAAGGCTACAAATATACATGACTGTAAAATACTAGGCACTAGAAATCATCATCCATGGCCTCTCTCCTGCCCTCCAACCTCCCCTCCTCACGAGCCCTTGACAACGCGACGATATGCTCAAGCTTAATGAACGTCACATCTTTGTCTGGGTTCCAAACGGTCGGAAGTTCGTCCAGGATTTCTTGAATGGCGGCGTTCAGTTCCTTCTCCCACTGCGTAGTCGCTCCCTCTTCCAAGTCCGGTTGGGAGGCACGCGAAGGGAAGAGGAAAGTGGACCATCCCAATTTCGTCCTAAGCAGCTGGGCGGAATTCAGCATCAAGGGCGTGATTAACGAAAGAAACACGAACCTTTTCGCGTGCCTTGATGATGTGTGCTTCGTAATTAGGGTCGTCTTTGAATGCTTCTTCAACCTTGATTTCCGGCTCTACCTCAGGAAAGCGAAGAAACCAAACGAGGTACGCTTTCTTAAGATATTCCTCCGCTTCTCCCTCGCTGACGGCAGAGGCAAAGCTGGGCCGTAAAAGGCGCAAGACGCGATCTTGCTTGGCTTTCAAGGCACGCTTGACGTTGCTAGCGGATGGAGCCCTTGGCGTTGGCTCGATAATCTGGGGAGATCGATCGCGATGTCAGGGTCTAGCGCACATGGAGTAAAGTATCTCCGAGATCTCACCAGCTTTTTCCTTTCCATCTCCATTTTCCGGCGGCGTTCACCTAGCGTCAAGAAACAATCTGGGTGTATAGCAGCAGCAGGAGCGGGTTTTTTCTTGAGAGAGACCTTCGGCATTGAGGTAAGTGTGAAGAGTGAGAGGGCGTAGTACCCGCCAAACCTTAATTTTGTGGCTGCAACTGTATAGTAAACAATCACGCGTATTCGGGGGTGGGTCAAAAGGTGTACATTAACGTAGTTGAGGCAATAGATCAATAATCTGTAAGATGTCCAGCACGGTATTCAGACTGATAGGTAAAAACACCTCTATGATACCCATCTTCAAATTGTGATGGGATTTGAACTACGGCAGATGCGTGAACGTCCTCCAAAAGAGTTAAAAGGTTCCGGTAGTCGTTGGCTGTCACGTTAGCCGTCCTATACTCCTCGCTGCAACCATAATCTTGAAGGATCTCCGCCAGGGCGTCACGGATCTGAGAAAGAGATTGTTCCCACATGTGTTCCGCCTCCGTCAATAAGCCGATCGCACCATCTGGGGCCCTTATGCATGCCTTGACGATCTTATCAACATATCCAAAGGGTGAGCCATTGGTAACATTGATAAGATGCATCCGGCGTTCCTCGACGAAAGCTTTCGGCTCCAAGCTGCAGAAGAGAACCTTGTGTAACCCTCGTCGACTAATAAGCAGAAGACGCACGTTATTTCATTATGGAACTCGCCTGGGCCAGGTCCATTCTCGGGTTCAGACGGATTCAGAACATCCTGATTTATGGAAACAGTCTTCCGCCAGCTCCATTTTCGTAAGCTTTGATCCAATTTGTAAGCAGTGACCCCAGAAACTCCGTGCACCAACATCGATATGTCAAAATTTTGGACCCTGAGTATGATTTTCCACAACGCAATACCTAGCTTCAAGGGCATTTTCTGATCTCTATGTGTTGTATGTAGATCATATTAAATTACATAGACCATTATTAGGGTAGAGGTATCAATAATTAGGAGTTAAGTATATCGCGGATGCCACATTCAACTTCAACATTGACACTGGAAGATGCGTCGCTCGCTATCCCAAACCAATGTACTGCCGTCGCGCTGGTGCGCACCACCACAAAACTGGTGTCACGAATTTTGCACGGATGTGCATGATAACGGTTGCAAAACGTTAAAAACACGCAGTCGAACTGTTGAAGCAACGGGCTAATAAGTACTCGATGTGTGATGTTTTCCATTCAAGTTCTCTATAGATTTGTTCTCGTCCTCAAAAGAAACTATTGTTGAGCCTGTTGTGTTTCATGCTTACAACCACGGCAGTGACGAACAGCATCATCACGACCACCACCACTGTTGGAATGGTACAACCCGGCATTTGCCAGTACATTCTCGCACTTAATTAATTAGTAAAATCGGACTATTAACTTAGTAATCCCGAGTATGTAGATAACACTAGAACATGGTAGATACATAGTAATTAGGTATATAAGGACTGTAACAACTCGTACATAGTAGAACTTCATCCTCTATTTCCAACAACCACCACGCTGGAGATCTAAAACGGACGGAAGCCCGCCTCCAGACTCTCCTTCGCCTATGTACAACCCACCACGTCATCCCATGTCCATCTTTTCCTTCCCCACGCCTACGGCGTACTTATTGTGCCCTGCCGAATGCAACTGAAAACCTGGAGCCGTTTGCTTATGGGTCTGAACAGTTCAAGTGCATTGTGAAGAAGCCCAATGTGATACATCGAGATTAATGGCGAGATGCAGTCCAATGCGGCTGACGTGACTGTACCCTATCACAGCACCGCAACATCTGTATGTTTCTCGGGCCGGTGGAGAATGTGGGTATGGTGCTGGGGTTTGTTGACGGTCGGACGCTTTACCAGCGCAAAAGGTCGATTACCGCAACCAGCTGGCCGCAGTGCTTGACGGGCTTACGCACCTGAAAAATTCATATCAGCTGAGTCATGGAGAGGTGTCTTTGCTTGCTAATATGCAGGTGACGACGCCGACATATGATCACGCTGCTTGATTTTGGATGGTCTGTGTCGGCGGAGACGATCAAGTCGCCGGATGATGAGTGTCGATGAGCCTGTGAAACTGTTTCCGTACCTTGGTAAACGTGAAAATGCACCCCATTCGACACAGAGGAACCCCCTTGTTCAGCAAATAAAATTTGGGACGAGGCTGTTTAATGCACCTGAGATTTTGAGGGGGTAATGCCAGGACCATAGGGCGAAGGAATATTTGTGAAAACAGAGGGGCTTGTGAAGGGGCATGTAAATTCTGAAGAACATCGTTAATGACCTGCTAGATTTATAATAATGATACCCGCCATGTACTTGTTATGTGGGGCGGCATTTGGCTAAGGTGTTATCGGCATTCAACATCGTCGGAGGTGCGTGCGTCTGAACAAGACAAATAGTTCGACGTGTTGCCTGTTACTAATGTTAGAGACAACCTTTGGGTTGTGTTTGGAGTTAAGAGATGGAGCCTTGCGATGGTGAGGATGATAGCCAAACACATACAGACGATCTGGCGGCAAATTCAAGGCAAATCCGCTTCCTACACGCATGGGCGGTATCATCATTATGCCTTCTTCATTCCTGTTATTCCACGTACATTTAGAAACCTAAATACAAGTGTATAAGACAACCATCACAATGTGAGCATAAAAACGTACAGAGCAGGATAACTTGAATAATCCGCAAACAATTTGATCCAACGTTGAACGGCAACAATGTAGCGTTGACCGGAGTCTGCATTGTACGAGTTTTTTTATTAGCAACGTGGGTGGTACATACTTAGGTGAAAGAGCTAACCATGCACTCCACATCTTCAAGTTGCCGTCTGAGTCTCTGGAGCAATGACATATGGCGTGCAAGGGTCCAAATTTGGATGTATTGATTTGAGAGCTTAGGGTTTCTGGGGTCACTGCTTACAAATTGACCATCAGCTTACAAAAACGAAGCTGGCGGAAGACTGTTTCCATACTGATTTGTTTTGACTTTTTTACAGTACTGGCGGCGCCGCGTTTTGCAGAGGGCGCTGCGATTACTATCAAATAGAAAAAAGAGTTTCATGTCATATTCAGCGTCATCACGGCAAGGAGACAACGTACTTATGGTAAAATATTCTGGAGGAGCGCCGATGCGCCTCTCGCCTTTCCTCGGGAGTGTTGTACAGACGAGGACGCCCCATAGGTGACGTTGGAACGACGATGATTGAGTTCAAGGCAAGGCAAGGCAAGACCAAACATGGATACATTTAACTTCCGTCTGATATTTTCCTTTCCTCATGGGCAGCTCATAACCTAAGAAGGAGATAAATATACCAAAGGGAAGCCCTGAAAATTCTGACTCTCTTGAGGTAAAAATCATGTTGAGATGTCGCGGTGTGCTGTTGGGAAAGTAAGCACGCACTTTAATAACTATCAAAATGAGAGCTCAGAGCGAGCAACCAATCGTCGTTCTTCTGATTTTTACTCTGCGAGACTCCCTGTCCCTCAAATTATAGCCAAATAGTAAGGAACATACCTCTAGAGATCCCATGCAAAGTATTAGCCCATACGCCTCTGTTTTGAGACCTCTATAGCAACCTCAAGTTATGTTTTCGCACATGCGAAAATATTGGAAATAGGCTATTTATGGAAAATGCCAAGGAAACATTGTACGACTGGTATACTAACTTTGTCTCTCATCATAGGACCATACGCAAACTGTAAGAGCTGAACACAATATATATTTTTGCAAGATTTACGAGATATCAACGGGATCACGACTACAAAACCACAAAGACCGCACAACTACACACTGGCTACGAACGCGCATGATGACAGGAATACAAGAGTACGGTACGAAGATATCAGACACGGCGGGCAGAACCTGCAACAATGGAACTCTCCATCCTCACTCGCCCCTCCTCTGCAGAAGAAACACGGAAGGAGACCGAAGCCGAGACACGAGTGACAAGGGGAGATGTATTTTCCCTGATGAATCAAAGTCAACGACACAGAAGGAATCAACGAAAAAAAACGAACCAGCCAACAAAAACACCAATATCGCGGCCGCGAGTGACAAGATAGAACGGACCGGAAGCGCCGTGAGCAGGGTATTGGTAGGTGACCCCGTTGAAAACCCTAGTGGTAGATGCGGCAGCAGGTGCTGCGGTGAGGGCTGGTGCCACAGGTGCTGCAACGACAGCTGCGCCCGTAGGAGTGAGAGGAGCGGTGGTAACAGTGGATGCCGCGTCAGGTGCTGCGTCATGATCTCCGTTGGACGACGCAAGGGGAGATACAACGGTAGGGTCAGCCGCAATGGCAGGTGGGGCGGCGGTAGTTGGTGAACAACTCGCGGCATTCGTGTCTTTGCCGCTGCTACCTTCACTGGAGACGTTTTGAGGCACATCATCGGCGTTGATCAGATCGAACGTCTCGTCCGGGGTTTGTTGAGTAGGCTCGTTGACACTGGTGGTGGCGATATTGGTAAGAGCAGTAAAGAGCTGTTGTAGCTGCGAGTTATTGAGCTGGAGGCGAGAGAGAAGTTCTGCGATTTCTAATAGCAACATTAGTAAGAAAGGGGGTGGGGTGATTGAAACACGAGGTACTTACCGGTGCAGCTGTTAGGAGACGAGGAGCCATCGGTGGGGGCGGGCGGCGCATCATTTCCTGACAATTGGGCCATAACGGACAGGGCAAAAAATGGGGGGAAGGCGGCGTAAAAGGGTGATTGCGTTGGTTGATAGAGTTGGAAGGATTGCGATATTTGGATGACGGATGGAGCTTTATACGAGGTAAAACGCGCTTCTGGACTTTGTTCCCACAGTGAAAAAAGGCCTCAAGGCGGGAGAATCAAAGATAAGGTAGAAAAACGTACGTAGATTGCCTCCCCATCTTTCCACCCGCTCTGAGCCAAAAGTTTACTATGGACGCGAGCAATGCTGACGAGAGTCAGGGAACGTCGGTGTAGGGTTTAACCTTTAACCTTGATCTTGTTTTGTTCTTGTCGTTGATTGTTTTCCAGGAACGTTAATGTACAGCCACAGGGGATCGATCATTTGGCACCACTGCTTACCTTGCAGAAAAATTGGGCAAAGGGGGAGCGCCAGACATTCCTCACCTCGCACCTCGATACCTACAGAGACGCGTGTCTCGTGTCTCGTGCCTCATCCACTCAAGCCCTCGATAAAATCATCAATGCATACTTTCTTAAATTCCACTGGTCTCTCCCTCACACGTCGCTTCCAGGAGCACTACCAACGGTTCGCTTTGATAATGATGGGTTCGAGATCCTCTCGGCGGAGGAAGCCACTCACAAAGGGAAGGTTATCGCAGCTATGAAAAAGGTATGTATGGCCTTCGTCAATCAACGCCACCGTTGATATGCTGATGCTTTAACTTACTAGACAATTTATAAGTGGTACAATCACCGAAATAAAGTCGCTCCCGCCCTACCTCGATCTAAGTCAGCTAAAAAGGACGATCCAATCGCCACTCTTCTACATAGGTTACTCGGCGACCCTTCCCCTCCTAAACGCCGTGCAGCTTGGGAAGCCTGGGGTAAAGACAATTTTCAATCGTTGAAAGCCGACTTCGACGCGGAGTTTGAAGCCACAAACGGGCTCGAGAAAAATCGCGTCAAAGAATGTAACAAGTTCAAACGACAAGAATTTGGAAAACTCAGCGACGACGAACAGGAGAAATGGTCAGAAGTCGTTCGCTCAGAATGGGAGGAAGCGAAGCAAATTCTCAAGGACCGGGATTCGGGCCCCAGGTTGCTTGAACCAGCTGCCGCCCAAAAGTATGTTGGCTTGCTTTGCTAATCGTGCGAGTGCTAATGTCTTTACCAGAGTTTTTAACGCACTCCCAAGTCTTTTGGGCCCGTTGATAGAAGGGGTGGGCGAGGCAGTGGGAATGCACATTACGGTCCTCGTTGGGGGGCCGGAGCCTAAGATGCAGGGACAGTTGAATACCATCAGGTACGTCAGCACAGTTTGCAGTTTACGACTTTTAACAGCTGGCGCGTTTATAGCATGCACTACGGGGTTGACAAACAGGCCGTTCCGAAGGTCTGGGGCCATGCGGATAAGGCTGGGTTCAAACTCGTAACAAACGCATTTACTTCGTTTCTGCAGACTTGCTATTGTAGGTACAGTGAGTTTTCGGGTGACTACGTTACTGATATTATATCTTTACAGCACCTGAAGAGCAACGGGCGCGCGCCATCATAGAAGATTCCGAAGATGACCTACCACATCCCACCAATGGGACGTCGGATGCCGCTCAACCACGCTCTACTTCTGTCCAACCACCTGGCGGATCGAAGGCCTCGGAGTCAGAGTTAAGCACACACGTTGGGGGAAAACGTAAGCGAAACGTCAAAGCAAAAGATGGGAAGAAGGGTAAGAAGCAGAAGAAACAAGAGAAGATACGAACGTTCTTGGTGTCTGACGAGGACGATGAAGAGGACGAGGACGAGGATGAGGATGGCGAGGACGACGAGGAGGAGGAGGAGGAGGAGGAGGAGGAGGAGGAGGAAGAAAACGAAGAAAAGGCGGGCAATGAAGAGGGACCGTCGGCCACTGCTCCCATGAGACACAGCACCAGGTTGAAGAACCGCAATCCGAACACGATCACGCCATCCGAAGAACCTTCAACATTGACACATACGTCAACGGTAGCTGCTCCTGCTGTTCGAAAACGATCTCTGCCGCTTTCGCCCCTCGCACCTCCCAGTACGCCATCGTCTGGCCCGACAGAAACCGCCCTTGGTTACGGCCCTGCTTCACCATCCCAGCCCACTCGATCAACGACGCGTCTGCCTGTACCAACGCTTATCTGCCAATCATCTACTCGACCTTCGCCCCCTCTCGTCGCGCCTCAGCCACTGCCCAAACCCCCACTTCCCATCGATTCGAGTTGGCCCGCGTGGTTTAAGAAAGCGTATACTGACTTATCGTTGATATATCTCAGTGCAGAACTAACATCCGCCATTCGGATTTATGTGGACTTCGAAAAAAAAGCCAGCTTCACAGTTGGATCGCCGCACTCCGGATTCAAAGTTGACAACCGACCGTCAGAGGTGGCGTATTGGGTTGGCCGTGGTCGCAAGTCAGCGCCACCGATCAAGGACCTCGCATCGTTTGAAGCAGGTTGGTGGAACTGGTGGAAGGGGCTCCAGCCGAAATGGCGGTCCGTCGTCGAGGTAGAAGGTCCACTGACAGCCGCACACCGTTCAGTGACAGATGGAGAGGGTGGCTGGGCAGCTATTGATAGGCACGGGCAGAATGCGTTTTTGACCGTTCTGTCCTGCCTGGTATGGTGGGGCGCTGCTTTGAACGGCTGCCAAGGAGAGAGTGAGGCATGGACGGCGGCGGTGGCCGACGTTCACTGGGTGCTCACCAATCTCGTCAGGTAAATTTTCCTTCGTATCCTGTGAATGTTACTCATGCGCCGTCCAGCCCCCCAAAACCACAAGGTGCTAAGCGCGCCTCGCCATCAGTAGCCACATCGGCAACCACAAAACGGCGACGTAAGTAGTAGAATTGATGTTGGTCCAGCACCGTAGTCAATGGCGTCATAATGTGTTGGTACGGCTACCTTTATATCTTTCTCTTCACTTGACAATCTCGTTGTTTATTTCTTAATATCTTGTACTTCTTGTGTGTCGAGTACTTCTTGTGTCAAGTACCTCTTGTATTTCTTGTGTTGTGTATATCTTGTATTTCTTGTGTAGAATATCTTTTGTATTTCTTGTAGTAATTTATGCTTTTTGGTGTACAACTTGTAGAGTTTGCGAGGGCATAGACAAAGTAAACTAAGTAATCCATGTAACAGTAGCCGACTTGTACGACGCGTGAGGTTGAACAATCACGTGACCAGACGCGTACCTGTGTTGAAGTCGCGTTGACCGCTGCACGCGCTTACTCCGATGGAAGGATCACGCATGTTGGATGATCGCGAAGACTGGCTGTTGACTGTTCGCCAAATTCCGTAGACATATGATTTCATGTCCGGGGTACAGAGGTTTAGCTGCTACAAACAGGGAGGAAGGAGAGAAAAAAAACCGACGAATGGCAGAGAAACATGACATTGGCGGCGTTTGACGTATCCGAGGGACAGAAGTCATATTAATGCAGGTCTGGACCTGCAGAAGTACAAGGGGATGGATTGCTAACAAAATTGATGCATAGAAACAGTAATGATGGGAAGTTTTGATCCCTGACACAAGAATTGATGGATGGATCGACAGAAATCACAACGGAAGTGGACATTTGATGGATTTGATGGATGGAAGCAGGGGTAACACACAGAAATCATATCAACACGAGGAATTGATGGGAGGAAGCACAGAAATCATATGAAGAGGAACAAAAATAGATTATTGATAGATGGCAACACACGGAAATCATATCAACGCGAGGAATTGATGGGAGGAAGCAATATCGATCCTGAATCAATTATATGTGATGCCAAATATTGATATTTCACCTGGAAAAACCAAAATTTCGCCCCGCGCGGCGATTTTTCAAAGGCGAGCGGAATGCAAGCAAATTTAGACAAAGGTCATTGCACATCTGTTGGCAAATGGTGTGCAAGGCAATTGCACACCTTGTAGGGCTAGGACTACATCTATGGCTGCGTGTTGGATGACTTTCGAATGACCAACCTATCTTGCAAAAGCTCCTGTTACCAATATTATTTGAAGCTCCGGCGGCTCACTTCACCGGCATTCCCCAAATCAGTTCCCAATCGATATCACGAGCTTCTCAGGGTTAGCCGACAATGGAGGAACTTGGAATTGAGGAAGGCCTTTGGATTCGCC
This sequence comes from Laccaria trichodermophora, assembly GCA_018417955.1. NCBI lineage: Eukaryota > Fungi > Basidiomycota > Agaricomycetes > Agaricales > Hydnangiaceae > Laccaria > Laccaria trichodermophora. The sequence continues at coordinate 347,686 of JACTVC010000034.1, forward strand.
CACCAAGAGACTCCTCCGCATGCAGGCCAAATGGCCCATGGTTGCGCCTCTTGTCCCCAACCAGGAATAAACTTACCAGAGAACTGGAAAGACGATCCAAATCAGTACGTTATAAAATTTCCAACAAAATTCCATTATCTTACCGTCGCCGCTAATCAAGAGAGGTTTTCACACGATTTATCTGTGTGGATGGAAATTTCTCTGCAGATCACTTGAAACAGAAGAATCCATTAGATGACGTCCCATTAACGAATGGCGAGGGAATGATGACCAACCAAGCCCGCTACAAAAAATATCTCGCACATCCGGTGGCCATTCGACAAGTAAGTGTTATTTTCGGCCATCAAGGGCTGCCCGCCGGATGACCTCCGACGGAGCCTTCGTGAATACAAAGCCTGATTGTCTAATGACTTTGTTGCAGACCAAGTCAACGTGCAGTAATCACCAGGCTGTAAATAATGCCAGTCAAAATCACGCTGGATGTGATGCCACGGGTATTGCAGCTTTTGCCTGTGCCCGGTCTGGTGCATTCATTCCAGGGAGTGTGGTAGATTTCCAAAAAGGAGAGAGGCAAGTAAACATTGACTATGCACTTTGTGAAGCCTTGAAATCAATGAGAATGGATGATGGGGGAAAGGTTATGGTCATTTATGATGTGATGTGCCAATACCACATACATCTCTCGGACAGGATCAAACAAAACCCATTCCTGTCTGTTTCGGAAAAGATCGAGTTGATGATGGCTATCGGTCTTTTTCATGTGCACGGCCATCAAGATTCATGCCTCTTTCGGTTTGCGACTTCCTTCATCCCTGGTGCGGGCATGGTTGACGGAGAGATTTTGGAGTCGTTGTGGGCACAGCTCAATGACATTTCTCGGAGTACCCGAACCTCGACATTAGCGCACAGGACGGAGGTTTTGGATGACCACATGATCTACAGCAATTGGAATAAAATGGTTAATATCGTTTCTTCCGTGGTCACAAAGTTCAACAAGTCGGTGATCGGATTGGTGGACAGCAAGGAATATTTTGACCGATTGAATGGATCAGCTCTGGCCGAAGACATTGACAACTGGACCAGGGAAATACGGAGAGCTGAGAAAGAGCGGGAAGGGGGCAACCTGGAAGGAATGGATATTATGGAACCTGTCCACACAGGAAATAAGGAAGGTATGTACCTGGTGCGGGGAGACTGTTCGTGGCCGCCGGGCGGTCTATTTACAGCCCGCTGGCTAGTATACTTTCGGCCATTTAGTTTCCACCCCGTCGGCACAGTCAATACTGACAACAACCCTTAGGTTCCAAAAGTACTGCAGATGTGCAACTGGCGTTAATGGAACAAGAGTCCTTGTCTTCAGGAGAAACAGGTCAGACTTCATGGATTGCGACAGGCCTTAAAATTGAGGAAACACAGTAAGTCAAATGGTCGATTGTAATGAAGGTGTTTACCTGTGCTGTGTGAAATAGAATGGATCTCTGACTGCTGATTCGGTCAGTTGGAAAATCCCCCACCACTGCTCAAAAACTTGATTTTGCCAAACGTCGGGAAAGATTGCGGTCTCGTGTGGATGCCTTTAATCGGACAGCAATGAATTTCATGGGAAGGAACATACAGCAAAGCATTGGCGACAATATGTGTCTTCTCCCGGAGGAATTTGATATGGATGATGAACTTCAAATCGATGATCCACTTCCTACAGATAGTCTTGACGGGAATGCTCCGCAGGCCTTGTTTGCGGAAGGTGCTCCGGCGGTGCGACTGACTCCCGCCGCAGTGGCCCTCGCCAAGGCTGGCCGAGCGGCTGCTGCTGCACGTTCAGCCACAGAGGCCATTGAGCATGTTCGGATACCGCTCCCTTCCACCTTAGGTGATGCAGCACTCAAAGATCGTCACTTGGAGCCACTCCTGTGGAAAGAATATGAACTTCGAAAAGGTCAAGCAAATGAAGCTCTACAAGGAGTGCGCATTTCAATTGCCAATCTTTCTTTTGAATATGGAAAGAAAGTCAGGAAGATTAAGAAAAGTAAGGTGAAGAAGACGAGAGCTTGGGCGGGGGTGCAAGCGGTCGGGAAGGTCCTTCATCGCCATCGTTTAATTTATGCACAGGCAGTCGCCGCACTTCAAAGTCTGGGGGATCCCGATAGACTCGTCGGCCTATTCTACAAACCGCTCGAGGTAAAAGATATGAAAGCCAACACGTCGGTGGCGGACCCCAATGCCGCCGGTCAAAGAAACTACCGACCGGCATGGTTCTGGGGTGGAGATTTGTCAAACGACATGAATGACAATTCTAGAATGGTGGAGTGTGAGTCTTCAGAAATCCTGCGTACATCTTTTCATATAGTCATGTAGTCCACCGAGTCAATTGGCTTCGTGCCAGGGCAAGATTTCACCGTTGGAGGGAGGAATTTAACATAACCTCCCATGAAATGGAATGGGTCACGAGATACTTCCTGCATCAGATGAACAAGTGGTCAGCCTGGAGTGATCTGGCCGCTGCCAGTGGGAAGAGTGGTCATGTTTGTTATGCAGGAGCCCAGATTGATATATGGAGGAGGCTTGGTGAAGATGCGGATGAAAGGTTTGCTCACGCAAATAGTCTGTATAAACGAGTCATGCCGTAATTTCGATGGTAGTATTAACCTTCATCTCATGGTCTCGGTCCCTTTTTGTGGGTGAGCAAGCAGGACCTCCCGCCGGCGATATGTAGGCCGTCGGGGCCCAATGGGGTTCCTTTTTGATTACATCTGTTTTTATTTTATTTGGTCTGAGGTACTGATTAAGATCGATAATCATCGTTTCTTCTCTTTCAACCACCATGCCATTGGTAAATGGCCAATGGCACATATATTACTTTTCCTCGCGTTGCAAAGCCTCCTGGCTGGCTTTTCGGGATCACCAAGACGACTGGGGAAATGACCCTAAGCAGCATGAATGGTGGACTACAGGGCTGCAACTCGAGGGAGTCCGTTGATTTTTGATTTGTACATTCAACATATTATCTGATCGTGCAAAGCAGGACAGACTGGCAAAGTCCATTGGTTATCATCTTGCCATCGGCTTTCTGGTGAAGATCCCCTTTTGGGTAAAGTTTTTCATCCGTTCAACGCATCCCCAAGAAAGACAGTTCGCTTCGGTACCTCCGTTGAATGTTTACCTCGAGTCTCCATATGTGGATGATCCCAGCCGCGTTGTGGCATCATACCATGCGGACTGGTGGAACTACCCCGGCGGCGCTTTGACCATCCCGTCGGCATATTCTGAGGAAGAGAGTGCTGCCTTTAATGACTGGTTGATTTTGGCTAATCAGGTCCGTCGTTTCATTTAGATCTTGGATTTAGCTGATGATCTAGAACTCAGCCCCTGACCAACAAGTTGTCACCGAGATCTGAAGATTATATCACGCCACAGTTGACTGCTCCGGCGGTGCAAGTTCTAGATGGATTTCAAAGAGCTTTGCTGAGGATTGAGCAAGGACTGGCAACGTGGACAGATATACGTGACTCTGCCCGATTGGACATTGGTTCTCTGGAGCATTTGATAGACGAGGTTCAACATGGACGATTGGATATTGGCCCCCCATCAGATTCACCAGTCCCCCCCCCCCTTCAAATAAAAAGATCCCCATTGAAAGTCAGTTCTCATCTTCATCGAAAAATTATGAACACATTCCATCCATCGTAAATCCACGGCGACACAACTCTGGCAATGTCATCCCGCCGTCGGACAATTTCACCGCAGACTCTGACAAAGTCTTACCCCCGGCGGATGCGCTTCCCGCGTCAGCCCCGACGGGGACTCCCACCGATTCGATGGCTCCGGCGGAAGCTTGGAATGACAGTGGATCAGCGGAGTCACTCAATGATGAGGTCCCTCTGGATAACGCCAACGGAGATGAGTATTATCCATCTCCCGTTTCATCCACAAATCTCGATTGGGAATTGTCTCAAGAGGGTTCTCAACATGAGTCATCGCTGGACGAAAGCTTTTCTAGTGGTGATTCAGAGTAGTTTTGGTTTCTTTGGGTCATTTTGATCCAGTGTACAAGATATGTACTATGTTATAGTAGCTACGTCGTCAGTCTTCATACATTCTAGAATTCATCCACGTCCCCGCCGGCAGACCCAATCTTTCTTGGACTTTATTTCGCATGTAATAGGCGATGCAGGCTCTCTCTCCACCTTCAAAGTCTGCGCCATGTCGAATCACCTTCCCAGCAATAAGTACTATAGTTCCCAGATTGTGGTCCACTGACAACCCCAACCCCGTGAAGGTCATGATTCCGACGGAGTCTTCTTCTCCGAGTGCCGCAAGCAAATCAAGCCATTCGTTTCTACCCTTTGTATCACGATGCGCGGGGGTGCGTCGGTTGGCTATGACTGACAGTGCATTGAATGGGGAAGTCCAAACATTTAGGGCCTGCTTGAGCTGCTCTTCATTGTCCACAAATTTGGCGCCCTCACGAGAAAGTTGCGTTAGTGCGGTAATGCCCTGCTGATACAACTGAGGGTGAGCTATTCCAAGCATCGATCCCATCAGCGCCGATGATTCTTGCATCTCAAGGGCCCACTGTGCTCCGGCGGCGCCATCTTTCATCTGCGCCCCGACTTCCAGTTTATACGTTTCAGACTGCGGGTTTCACTAAATAAGGACCATCACTTGGCAAAAATAAACACACCTCATGACCCTGCTGAAACCACGCGGGTGACATACTGACGGTGCCTGGCTTGAGTTTGCAAAGTTCAGCCGGGCGGAAGTTCTTCGAATTTAGCCTCCAGTTTCTGGTATTACTATCCATTTTCAAAACCCCTTTCAAGATTTTCAATGATCTCCAAATGACATCCTATGAGAGCCATGAGTTGTGATAATACCCAACTCCGCCGGAGCTTACTTGTCGTGCGGCGGTCAGTATATGCGGAAGGTACCAAACAAGGACATTGCAGTGCACATCTGTCACCACAAGTGGCTTCGCTTCATGATGGGCGGGGTTGTAGATGGGGGGGTATCGGCGTGAAATTTTCTCTTCAGCACTCAGCTGCAACCCATTCATAGCAGCCCCTATAACGTCGCAATACCGACTAGCATCCCAAGATGTGCGTACTAGGTCCTATCAGATCCCGGCTGATAATGCAGAGACGGACTCACTAGGATTGCGAAATGCTTCGACAAGTACCAAGGCGATGCGGTCAACCTCGCCGAGGAGATTAATGGACCAATGGGGAGGAAAGGGCACGTGTTTCTCACTGCCTCGTAGTAGTGCTCGAAATTTTCTCTGTAAATACTCCTCAAATTCGCGGGTTGTATTGAGGACCCCAATGTCTGGAGCCATCTGCATATCGTTCATGGTCGAATGGGAAGAATGACCAACATGCCCTGCGAGGCTTCCCATCTTTGATTGGCCTCATGGCAACCTGCAGGTCAGCCTGTTACTGTAATTGAATCTTGGTGCTTAACTACTGGTTAAACTACGCGTTCTTGGTCTTTAATTACTATGTATAGTAAATGTAGTATATTGACAGTCATCCGCAGGTCGCGCCGCCGGACCACAATATCCATCCTCGCCGCATGGTAGGTGCCCGTCGGGGGGACAAGCGGCCGCCTCGAGCTGATGAATGATTGTAAGGATCACGGCCCGACCATTACCAAGGCACAGTGTAGAATTGCGGCCGGTCCGGCTGGGTTCATGTGGCACGGTCGATTGTCACATCCGGTTACTCCATTGGGTAAGGCACAGGTTCACTAACATATGTGCGTGACGAGCAGATCAATGTTATCGAATCTTTGACGGGGTTCTGGTGGGTGCTTGAGGTTTTTCCCCTGTATAGATTGACATACACGAGGCGTAACAATGGAGAGAAGCCGACTCATGAGTAAGTATTTTCCAACTGCAAGGCAATACCTCAGCTAATTGTTTTGTTAGACCTGATCTCGAATCAAGCCGCAAATGGGTCGGGTGGCCGCTTGAGCTTTGGCCCTTCCATAGATTGAGGCGGGGCGACGTTGGAAAAGAGAGGACTTACAAGCGAGTCTTCTTACACTGCAGGCAATACCTTTCTAACTTTTTTTTTCAGGCCTCATCTCGGGTCAAGCCGCAAAATACACACTAATCAGAAGATCCATGGTTCTCTCTTGCTGGCCGGTAAATTGAAGAGCGAGTACACTCCAAAAGCACGTCCTTTGGATGATGATCCATCATTCTGGGATACAGCGCGTAAGGAGGGGCTCGGCCATTGGCTGGAATTGGACTTGGACGACGCTGTGCGCGCCCATGTGGAGAAGTTCATCACCGAGTATGATGATACTGTGTGGGAGAAATTGCGCCAAACTGCAACTTTGGGTGGTAAAGTTGCTCTGTACCTCAAAATTCTCCGTAGCTCACATAGTATGGCAACATTTAGCAGATGGACGACAAACAGTATACGATCAAGTCATTGACGCACTGAAGAAACTTGTTCTCGAGCCTGAGATCGCGTTTCAAATGCTGCACAACACGGCAGACATCCTGGGGGTTCATCGAGCTGATTTAAAACTAAGTCGGTCGATTGACATCTGTCCTCTCATAGCAAACCTTCGATGTATTAACGAAACACGCCACCAGAAGACAGCACAACAGTTTGTGGAGCAGTTTACGGATCGTAAGTGAAAGCCACCATTTTTTTTCGTGAAGGACTGAACCATTGCTCTTACGCCAGCTTCCATCTTCGCATTGAGTGGACACACAGGTTGGGTGTTATCTGTTGCATTCTCGCCTGATGGCAGGCGCGTAGTCTCAGGCTCGTACGACAATACAATTCGGATGTGGGATGCGGAGACGGGGAAGACGGTTGGAGAGCCATTCCGGGGACACACAGCTGACATTAATTCTGTCGCATTCTCGCCTGACGGTAGGCGCGTAGTCTCGGGGTCGGACGACAAGACAATTCGGATCTGGGATGTAGAGACGGGGAAGCCAGTGGGAGAACCATTCCAAGAACACACAGCTATCATTAGATCTGTCGCATTCTCGCCTGACGGCAGGCGCGTAGTCTCAGGCTTGTTCGACAAGACAATTCGGATCTGGGATGCAGAGACGGGGAAGCCAGTGGGAGAACCATTCCAAGGACACACAGCTCCCATTAGATCTGTCGCATTCTCGCCTGACGGCAGGCACGTAGTCTCATGTTCGAATGACGAAACAATTCGGATCTGGGATGCAGAGACGGGGAAGTCAGTGGGGGAGCCATTCCTAGGACACCTAGGATCGATCTGGTCTGTTGCATTCTCGCCTGACGGCAGGCACGTAGTCTCAGGCTCGTCTGACCGAACAATTCGGATGTGGGATGCAAAGACGGGGATGCCAGTGGGAGAGCCTTTCCAAGGACACAGAGAGTTGATCATGTCCGTCGCATTCTCGCCTGACGGCAGGTTCGTAGTGTCGGGCTCGTATGACAACACAATTCGGATCTGGGATGCAGAGACGGGGATGCCAGTGGGAGAGCCATTCCGAGGACACACGTATTTCATTGACTGTGTTGCATTCTCGCCTGATGGCAGGCGCATAGTCTCGTGCTCGTGGGATGGGACAATTCGGATCTGGGATGCGGAGACGAGGACCAGGGTGCAGAAATGGAGTAGATAGTAGGAAGGCCCGGGGCAGATGATACTAACAGGATTTTAGATATCTTCCAGACATTCCCTCATCTCCCTTCACATTTTTTTTCCTCTCCCTTCGGTGACTTTCTCGTACAGATTTTGTTGAGTGTAACGTGGGGCATATAAAGTGGATGCGATCAATGGACTTTGGGATTATGTGTATTAAACTTATCAAAGCCCTACCGCCCACTGATCAGTAGAATAACAACCTCTTTTGCTTTCACTTTCACACGCTTTCACTTTCACATCACTTTCGCATCACTTTCAAGGCACCTTTTCTCGCCCTTTTGGGTCTTTCCCGCTTTCACCTCTTTTAAACTTGTTGAACAAAATATTTCATAGAATAACGTTCAGGCGAGAACCTACCATGTAATGATGATTTTTCAAGGAGGATTAAAGCATTTGAAGGTGTATCTTCCCGTGCTGAAATCAGGAGAGGAGCTGTTGACGCTTGTGTGCCTGTCGATCACGCGACATGTTGAACGTCCGAATTTGGAAATTTTTGGACTTACAAACTTTTCCCTCAACATCCAACCTCACGCTCCCAGCTCCTTTCCCCCTCTGATGCGCAATGTCTTCATGATCGGGCATGTGCTTGGCCAGCACAAACTCACTCATGATGACATTGGCATCGACGCATTGCATACTACGGCAGACCGGAAGCCCAACAAACTCGTCAATCCTGAAAGCTCATCTGTGACGCAATGCATCCAGAAGACCCTGGCCGCTCGACGACGCATGTCAAGTATGTGGTGGACGGTAAGTATTGCAGAGTGTGATGTGACCTTTGGTTGATGACGAAGGAAGACAAAGGAAGGTGACATCGAGAAGGTGCCGGGGGTGGGGGTATGCGGAGGTGATGACGTGGGGTCTCTATCTCGATGTGGAGAAAGCTGTCCATGGACGGTGGGATGAAGAGCGGAATTTCAAGGTATGTGGACTCAACATCTCTATAGCTTTGACTAACAACGCAATAGACCATCGACTGTCACTGATACTCGCAAGTTACTGGTATTCAGTGCGATTGCTTTGAATGTCACAAGGTGAACCTCCCACTCCGCTTCTTTATGAACGCGCCCTCAAGTTCCTTCACTCCAGTAACATTGACTGTCCTCTGTGCACATTCAATCAGGTGCGCCCTTTATGACGCGCACATATTCAGTTTTCCTTCCTCATCAAAATATACAGTACGGTGGGAATGCCGCCATTGGTCTCGCAAGCATCAATCTTGCACTACGCACGTACGCATTGCCCTCATCTTGAATCGTCACACCGCTCACTCTGTATTCAGGTCTCTTTCTGGTCACAAATCTCGAGCAGGACCACACATTCGATCGCATTGCAGCCAGTACGGTAGGACTACAACCAAAGCTTCCAGTAAGTTGTTTCACTTCGTAGTTGAGGCAATGTGCTGAAACTGTCTGTCATAGGTATAAGGCATGGGAGGAAAGAGGCAACTTGTGAGGCACCCATGTTTCGAGGGAGTAGAGAAACAGTAGATACATTCAGTATTATCATACAAATGAGATATTTTTGCCTGTCTTTCCACCTCTTTTCACCCGCTTTCGAAGACTCTTTGCCAAGGGACTTTCACCTCTTTGACCACTTTTGAAAGCGGAAACCCCTTTTCAAAGAATGTGGACTTGGCTTCCTAAAGCGGAAACACTTTCACGCTTTCACCGCTTTTGAAAGCGGTGAAAGCGGCTGAAAGCGGTTTTGTGATTCTACTGATGCAGGAAGAACAACTACTTTATTAACTACTCCTAACCATTGCTGCATTCAGAGGTGTAGAAAGGATCAACGTTTTAATATTTGTTGCATGTACGTCCACGCAAGTTCATTGATATCACGGCGGGGTTGCGCAGCAGATGCCTTGGACAGAGAGAAGGAGAGTCGACGCGACGGCGCCAAGGAACGCCGGGTTTTGAAAAAGTACCGTATTGTGTGCTGTGGACCTGTGGTGTTCAAAGAAAGTTAAGAAACAAGAGATGGCCAAGCAACAGAAAAAAGCCCTAGGGGTGGTTGACACGACACGGATACAAGGTTGGAGGGGTTTAATAGAGTATATAATAAGAGGAATGCAAGAGGAATTAGCAGGGTAACAGGTGGCAATGGCAATGTAACCAATGGAAAATGCCAGGCAACACCACGTCAAAAACAAAGAGGGTAATGGTATGGGCAAGAGAAGCTTTGAAAAGGTTGGAACGTTCTTCCCAATTAAAGCGAGAAAAGTTGTCGTTGAGGGTGCCTAGATTCTTGAAGCTCTTCCCATATTTCTTCAATCGCTGCCGCCTCTCCAATCGCTGCCGATGCCTCTCCAACCTCTTCACCGTATCTCTCAAACTCCTTCCTTCCCTCCACGTACCCAAGCAACCTCCCCGATCCCACGTTCAAGCCTGCACACCACCGCTCTCGTCAACCCTCCTCACAGACTCCTTCACCATTTCAGAAAGCCCACCACGCGAAGTCGAAGCGAGGTGCTTGATCACATCCATCATGGCAATGTATACCTTGCTATGTACCACCCAATCGCGCTCTGCGCCAAGTGTGTGGAATAGGAAGGCGTACATCAGGGAGGAGAGGTGGAAAACTGTGAATAAGGGGATGGAGGGATGTATGCGCGATCCAGACGACGATTCGGAATCAGACGCAGAGGAAAGGGAAGCAGCCTGAACAAGCCAGCTCGATACATGTGTGGGATAGGAAGGCGTACATCACCAAGGGGAGGCGGGAGACTGTGAATAGCCGGGGGATGGAGGGATGTATGCGCGATCCAGACGATGCGGATGCAGAGGCCGCCTGAAGATGCCAATCCCCTCAACTGCCCTCGTCCTCTTATCCGTGCGCGCAATAAACTCCCGCGTTGGGGAATTCGCAACGAGCCCCGCGTATTCCTCATCGAAGCTGCACAGCACTTCGAATAGAGCGATGCCGCAAACGGGAGCAGAGCAGCAGGTCCGGACTGGCATGATGGGCCGTCGGGGCAGTTGGGTGGACACCGTATAAGTTTGAAGCATCTCCTGCAGTGGTTTGTGTTGCAGAATGTGTAGGGGAGGTGGAGGAGGCGGGTTCGTTTGGCTGTGTAAGGAGGTAATCAGTGTGAAGAAGGCAAGAACGAAAGAAGGAACATACCGAAGAACGTGGACTCTTAGGTTATTCTACTGGCATCGTTTGCACCGTTGACGAAGGCATTATGAGATTATAGCTGAAGATGATTGTGAGATGTAAGAAGAGATATCGAGGAGATTTATACACGCCTTAGTATGAGATTGGAGAATAGATATGCTGTAGTACGCTTGGCCGGTGGTCAAGGGGAAGATCGATATATGCGCAATCGGTTGGGCGTCTAGAGTGGCATTGAAACAGATTTTGGGAGATTTATAGGCGGACCATGGTGGTCATGAGGCAAGGGCAAAATATTTCTTTCTCTCACCAACACGTGGTTGGCCTCATTACAGCAACTCCACTCGCCATCCCGAAACCGCTTGCACATTCATCCTGAGGGTGACTGAAAGTCGAAGTGAAAAGAGGAAAACAGGTCGTATTTGGGTCGTATGTTCGAGCTTTGGCGACTCAGGCTCAAGTTTTCGGATCCAAGCTCAGTCGTTCCGATCCAGTGTCCTTACCGAGGAACTCGCTGTATCTTTCGAGTACACAGCACAGATAGTGAGTTGGGCCCCACCGATCTCTCGCGTTTTATAACAGCATGCTAGGACGATAGACGCAAAATCAACGTAAGTAGTTCTTCCCAAAACCCAACCGCGTACTGCGGTAACGGTACGTCGTTTGCCTTATCCCCGTGTTCATTCCGTTTGAAACGTGCTCGGGCGTAGAGTCATCATTCCCCGCCATCTATCTATGATTTGCAGTCGTGTGTCCAACGTTTTCGGATCGCGCATACGTCTTTGCACCCACTTTACCATCATCTGCAACGACGACGACAAGACCTGCCACAGCAACTTCAAGGTGACAAGTCAGGAGTGTTGACGACGATGCGTGAAAGGTAAATAACCTATATTTCCGTATCAAGTTGAAGGAAATGACGATTAATACAGAGCACTCGACTTTTTATGCAACAGTCACTGCTATTCAACGACGTCGCGCCGGATAGACGAACGGGGGGTTGGTGACCACGGTTCGGCGAGGGATGGCGAGCGGAGGCGATGGCATGGATTTCACAGGATGGGAGGATACGTCGCCAAGCGCTGTCTGGACGTCGGTAAGCCGTCTACTCTATAATCATTGTGCACATCCACGTACCTCTCGATGCCAGTCACGACGACCACATAGAGTGCGAAAAAGACGTCTACGCCCACGAAATGTCGCAGAGAAACGGCTCGCGATCGTCCAAAACAATAGTACCCCGAGGTCTGGACAACGAGCACCCCTACTACAGAACGGCGAAGTAGTTCGAGTGCGTGGGCATTGGCATTCGCGAAAGGGTATTCGAGGGGGATGGGCAGCAGAGCGGAAAGCCTCGCTTTCACGTTTGGTAAGTCGTCAACACCACCATCGCAATGGTTAGCGAGTTTTGGCTTCAATGCAGGTAAGTCGATGCTATGACCGTCCGAGAAGAATTTAACTTACGTCCATGGCCAGAACCTTCCCAACGTCTCAGTTCACCATTGCACGTTCTTCCTCGCAATATGCCGATTTCACTAGCGGGGCGGGTTTCCGTGGTTGACGGGGACAGGGTGAGTTACCATTGTCAAATACAGGAATCGATAATGACGTACCTTTTTAGTGTCGACGCATACATCGACGAAGAATTTATTCCTTCCAGCTAATAGCATCAAGTAAGTCACCTTGTTGATATGCGGGTTGAACGGCGATACTCACCTGATATCAAGATCACCCAATCAAATCTTGAAACGACGAGCGAGCGTATCAGAAAAGCGGGCAGGTGAAGCAGATGGGGGGGACTCACCGTGGGCGGCATTTAAGACGACTTCAACAACTGGAGAACAATCAGCGACGACGAAACGCGTTGTAAACGGAAAGGGCTTACCGATTGGGGACGAGCAAGGTGTAGCGAAAGGCGTCGACGTTAGGACTAGAAACGTCCCGTAAGTTATCCTTGTCGAGGTGTGGGTTGAACGACGACGATGACCTGATATGGAAAACATTTAACGGAGTCATGAAACGACGTGCGAGCGTATCAGAAAACCGGGGAGGTGAAGCAGATGGGAAGACTCACCATAGGCGGCATCGCAGACGATTTTGACCACTACGGAGGATAATCAGCGATGACAAAACGCTTTGCGAACGGATGGGGCTTACCGATCGGGGACGCTGACGACGACCAAGATGGAGCGAAAGGCATCGACGTCGAGAGGGAGGAGGAGGAGGAGGAGAGGTAAGCGGGGGAATTGAATCCTATCGATACCAGAGCTGACCCACCCCTTTTATATCTCCAGGAAGGTAGCCGAGAGTACGGATGCGTGACCCTGTAGCGGGAGTGGTTACGCGACATTAACAAAAATATCCTAGGGTCCGTTGAACATTACAGGGTTCACTAATCCAGGAATTCGACGCGGAGGAATGGTCCAGGTGATTCCTGGCCTGTATCGTAATTCCTGGAAGTAACTGCTTAGATTGTTCACTTGTTTTGTAGATACCTCGAGTTCTTTGTCTTCGAAGTAAATCCTTTTTGATCCAAGTACTGTAAGTAATTCATACGACGTATAGTTTGAAAATACATTCGCGAAATTCCAGACCAGAACTTTGCACGAATTCATTATCGGACCGAAATTAGAGCTAGCGTATAAGAAATGTGGTATATGTGGAATACACTGGGAGGAAAGAGACACAAGTTTCTACGTTGATCCCCGTTACCTACCTTCCAGCACCAGAAAGTCCAGAAGACGGAGAAAAAAAAACGGATATCGGAGATAGATGTACAAACAAGACCCTAATGTGTAAACCTGTCAGTATCCAGGGGAAATTCCAAGCGGGACGATTGGAGCGCGGATGATGGGGAGGAGGAGGGGGAGACAAGAACGAGTATTCATAGACTCCTGTGCACAAAAAAAAATTGTTCAAGAGCTGGTTCGACTCAATACTAATGGGAACATACCTATACTACCAATAAATACTGTTCAAGTGAGTAGAATATATGGATTGCAAGTGCTTAGCGGCGTTACACGCATATTCCCCCTGGCAATCTTCTAGCACAAAAAGTGCTGGAAATTCAGGCACTTGATGCCTAGTAACATAGCCGAATAGAACCCTGACACATATTTTTTATCTGTTTCAAGGAGAATTTCCAAGCGCGGTGTTTTCGTGAACGGATGATGGGGATAAGGAGAAGTACTAGACCATGGCGGGTATTCCACGCACCAACAATCTTCTGCACCTTCGACTTACACTTCTACTTTACGATAACGTATGCCTATCCCACTATATATTTTTCAAAGGAGCGGGACAGCTTAGCGTTCCAATTTATCGCGTCACGCATCACAGAAGGGTTTGAATGAAGGGAAGTGAGCGTGACATCACGCATCACCGCAGGTTTTGAAGTCGTTTTCTCTTGCGTCTAAAATACCAAATTTTCCGAGCCTGCGGCGCTCCTAGCTGTGTAGACAGCACTAGGAATCCTTAAACTAATTTTTAAGGAGACCTATCCCACCATTGAAGATTTGACTGCAAGGACAGCCTATTCCAAGCCTACAGATGAAGAGATTGTACTCTTCGTCACACCTCACATCAGATGTTGAAGTGACGAAGAGTTGATCGAAATAGGTCACGCCCTAAACGGCTTGAAGAGTTGGTCGTAATCGTAGTATACTCACCGAGCGCATACGTTCCCGCTTGCAATCTTCTTCAAAATTTCGAGAGATTCAGGGACCGGGATGTCAGATGAGCTATCCAAATAGAGCCCTGATACGTAGCCCTATGCGTTTCAAGGAGAAACTCCAAGCGTAACATATTCCGGGGTGGATGATAGGGGGAAGGACGGGGACACTTTGTAGGTGTACTTCGATTTTTGTGAGATAACAATTTTTGTTGCTTAAATTGTCAGCTATAATACAAGAAGGAAATGATAACCTTTCGTGAACACTTGTTTTTGAGGAAGTGCAGCGGACGGAATAAGAGATTCCAGGTTTTATCAATTTTCGTATATTGCCGTTGACAATCCGACCAGAACTTGCGATATCTTAGGTACAAAGATGCAGCGTATATTATTCGGAATAGAACACTAACATTTACGACTTTCAGTTTTGAGGAGAACTTTCAAGTACGACGTGGAGAGAAAGTCGTTCCCAGCTTAGGGGTAGGTAATATTCAGGACTTCTCCCGTGCAGCTGATTACTCGCACATGGTGGCTGATTACTCACACAAGTGTATCTCTCTTTTTAAATGTTTGAAGAGTATCTTTAAAAGGTTGAATTTGCAATGGCGAGGCAGCAATGATACGCTAAATCCCAAAGACAGGTCAGCAACGTTCTTGAATCTTCACTGATAACCTTTCACAAGACATAGAAAATATGTGAAGTTTTCTATTGATAAACTGCTTTATTGCACACCTCCAATTACAGATCATATTGTGCTTGCAATTTTACGCGAAGTTGCGACCGTGGTGTGTGTGTCGCACAGAGATTCAGATTGGAGATAAGATAACTGAACGTGGCGATGATCTTTCTCACTGCCACCATCATCCACCCAAGGGTTCGTGTTAAAAGGAAATCCTGCATTGAACTGTTTGGAGTCAGTTTATTGGGTGATCGTCGAATTGTGGATGGCGAGTTTGCACTCCTGCCAAGTGAAAACACCTGAACGAGGTAGGCAGAGGCGAGTGTCAGAGTTATTTCAGTCTCGATGCGGCATACTCACTCACTCAGACACAATCTAACACACCAGAATGACATGGGTTCATCACATATGGAGTGCGTTGGCAATCTGTGGCTTGCATGATGATGGGATATGCATGTGGGCACGGCAACGGAAGTCTGAGGGTATCGCGAGCAGGTAAGTAAAAGATGGATCTAATTCGACGACGGAATACGAACCTGATGCAAATGCCCCTTCACGCGATGCCTCTCCAACCTCTTCACCGTATCTCTCAAACTCCTTCCTTCCCTCCACGTATCCAAACAACCTCCCCGCGATCCCACATTCAAGCCTGCACACCACCGCTCTCGTCAACCTTCCGCACAGACTCCTTCACCATTTCAGAAAGCCCACCACGCGAAGTCGAGGCGAGGTGCTTGATCACGTCCATTATGGCAACGTATACCTCGCTGTGTACCACTCAATCGTGCTCTGCGCCAAGTGTGTGGGATAGGAAGGCGTACATTAGGCAGGAGAGGTGGAAAACTGTGAATAGGGGGATGGAGGGATGTATGCGTGATCCAGACGACGATTCGGTTTCAGATGCAGAGGAAAGGGAAGCAGTCTGAACAAGCCAGCTCGATACGTGTGTGGGATAGGAAGGCGTACATCACCGAGGGGAGGTTGGACACTGTGAATAACCGGGGGATGGAGGGATGTATGCGCGATCCAGACGACGGGGATGCAGAAGCTGCCTGAAGAAGCCAGTCTCCTCAACTGCCCTCGTCCTTTTGTCCGTGTCCACAATAAATTCCCGCCTTGGCGGAATCGCAACGACCCCTGCGTATTCCTTATCGAAGATGCACAGCACTTCGAATAGGGCAATGGCGCAGATGGCTGAGCAGGTCCGGACTGCGCATGATGGGCCATCGGGGCAGCTGGGTGGATACCGTGTAGGTTTGAAGCATCCCCTGCAGTGGTTCGTGTTGCAGGATGTGTAGGGGAGGTGGAGGAGGCGGGTTCGTTTGGCTGTGTAAGGATGTAATCAGTGTGAAGAAGGCAAGAACGAAAGAAGGAACATACAGAAGAACGAGGTCCCTTAGGTTATCCTACTAGCATTGTTTATACGGTTGACGAAGGCATTATGAGATTATAGCTGAAGATGATTGTAAGATGTAAGAAGAGATATCGAGGAGATTTATACACGCCTTAGTATGAGATTGGAGAATGGATAGAGTACGCTTGGGCGGTGGTAAATGAATCATGGTGATCGTTTTTCGTCGGTAAAGGGCAAGATCGATATATGCGCATCGGTTGGGCGTCTACCGTGGCATCGAAACGGGTGGTCATGAGGTAAGGGCACCCAACACGTGTTGGCCTCGTTGCAACAATCCTCTTGGCACTCCCTGCACCCATTCCCGAAACCGCTAGGTGACTGAATACTCATTGACAACAGGAAAATGTTACATAACAGGTTGTATGGTTGAACTTTGGCTACTCGAGTTCTCAGATCCAACTTGTTCAGTCATTCCAAGTGTACTTTGATGGTGTTCTACTTCTAGGCCGCTGGCGTAATTCACAGAGTATTCAGACACAATAGAACAATCCCTCAATCGTTCCTACCGTGTATCCTGTCAACATGTCACCCGGCGCTTGACATGCACCTAGGCCTACCACGAGGCTTCATAATCTCGAGCAACGTCCAGTGAGCATTCTCCTTATCTCCCTTCATTCCATCACAGTTACCCACTTCCCTTTCCTTCATGGCAGACGATCCTATACCCTCTCTAAAAGGCGAGAAATGTAAGTACTACCTCGCCCCGGGCCTGTCCTGTGATGAACAACCTTGATTTTTCTTTGATAAGCGACTGCGGGTCTCGTCACTACCTCGGACACAGAAATCAGACCATGTGGGCATAAGATCGGTGGTAGAAACCTCATCGTTTGCATCGACGGTACCGCAAATCAATTCGGAGAAAAGGTAAGCGTTTGCGAGGCTGTCTAGCAGCACTGGCTGACGTTCTGAAAAGAATACAAATGTTATCGAACTGTACAATCGCATCCTCAAGGAGACCGGGAACCAGAAAACCTGGTACAACAGTGGTATCGGGACCTACGCCCGGCCATCTTGGAAATCGTTCAAATATTACCGGCAGGTGGTTTCTCATAAGATCGATTTGGCGATCGCATGGTGCGCTGAGTGGTCGCCTCATATGTCTTACTTTCCTTTTACCTCTATCCTCGTTCAGGAATTTTGAACGAACAGTATTGGGTGCATATCGCTGGTTGTCGGACAATTATGAGCCTGGGGATTGTATATTTCTCTTCGGTGCGTTAGAACAATGTGATTTGTATGTTCGTCGATGCTGAGGGATCAATAGGATTTTCTCGTGGCGCATATCAAGTCCGCGTACTCTCGGCAATGATCGACAAGGTGTGCTACGTTTAGAGAGCATTGGTGGCCCCAAATGACGTCTTCGGAAAAATCTAGGTCGGGCTGATCCATAAGGGAAATGAGATGCAGATCCCATTGTGCGCTTAAAATATCCCGTACCCTAATATTTGTTGATCATTTTTTTTCAGTGCATACGAACTATACATAGACCCGAATAGTGATGTGGTATCAAGTACAGTGACTCAAGTTGGATCACCGCAGACGAAGCAAGAGACCACTAGCGCCAAGCGTTTCAAGCGGGCCTTCTCATACAAAGATGTACGAGTGCATTTTCTCGGTGCCTGGTATGTAATATGTACTCTGCCTTACAGAACCCTGAATGCTCACGATAAGAGTTTTAGGGATACTGTCTCCTCCATCGGGATTGCACGCGGAGAGAAGATGCTCCCTGGGACAGTCGACGGGATGAAACACGTCTGCTACTTCCGCCATGCACTAGCGCTCGACGAGCGACGGGTCAAATTCTTGCCCGAGTACGCTTATGGAGGTTCTGCGGAGCGAGACGACAAGAATCCTTTGATTACTAGCCATGGATCCTCGGGACAGGGCAATAATCCATCCACGAAGAATGAGGGTGAAACTACAGAAGATATATCCGCAAGTGGCGAGGTTAGCCGCTTGCAGGGCGTGAACAAGGTGGCGGTAAGGCATCCACAAACCCTGGAAGTCTGGTTTGCGGGCACGCATTCGGATATGTAAGCACATCTACCTATCCCCTGAAGGTTCGAATTTGTGATGTCTTGACTCTTTGCATTTAGAGGAGGTGGGAATGAGCAGAACCCTGGGATGGATCGTAGTAGACCTCCTCTGAGGTGGATGGTGTTTCAAGCGGGGGAGCTCGGTCTTCGCACAGAACCATTCGAGCGTGAGCTCTCTCGTGAGGAGCAGATCAATGTTATCGAATCTTTGACGGGGTTCTGGTGGTGGGCGCTTGAGCTTTACCCCTGGCGTAGATTGACATACACAAGGCGGGGCGACGATGGAAAAAAGACGACTCGCAAGCAAGTAATTCTCCAACTGCAGGCAATAGCTCAACTAACTGTTTTTTTAGGCCTCATCTCGGGTCAAGCCGCAAAATACACGCTAATCAAAAGATTCATAGTTCTCTCTTGCTGGCCGGTAAATTGAAGAGCGAGTACACTCCAAAAGCCCGTCCTTTGGATGATGATCCATCATTCTGGGATACAGCGCGTAAGGAGGGGCTCGGCCGTTGGCTGGAATTAGACTTGGACGACGCTGTGCGCGACCATGTGGAGAAGTTCGTCACTGAGGGTGATAATACTGTGTGGGAGAAATTGCGCCAAACTGCAACTTTGGGGGGTAAAGTTGCTCTGTACCTCAAAATTCTCCGTAGCTGACATAGTATGGCCACATTTAGCGGATGGACGACAAACAATATACGATCAAGTCATTGACGCGCTGAAGAAACCTGTTCTTGAGCCTGAGATCGTGTTTCAAATGCTGCACAACACGGCAGACATTCTGGGGGTTCATCGAGGCGATTTAAAACTAAGTCGGTCGATTGACATCGCAAACCTTCGACGTAGTAACGAAAAGCGCTACCAGGAGACAGCACAACAGTTTTTAGAGCAGTTTACGGATCGTAAGTGAAACCCACCATTCTTTTTTCGTGAAGGACTGAACCATTGATCTTACGCCAGCTTCCATCCTCGCATTGAGTGGACACACAAATTGGGTGTTTTCTGTTGCATTCTCGCCTGATAGCAGGTGCATAGTCTCGGGCTCGGTCGATAAGACAATTTGGATCTGGGATGCAGTGACGGGGAAGCCAGTGGGAGAACCATTCCGAGGACACACAGGTTATGTTACATCTGTCGCATTCTCGCCTGACGGCAAGCGCGTAGTCTCTGGCTCGGACGACGAGACAATTCGGATCTGGGATGTGGAGACGGGGAAGTCAGTGGGGAAACCATTCCAAGGACACACAGATGAGATCAACTCTGTCGCATTCTCGCCTGATGGTAGGCGCGTAGTCTCGGGGTCGGACGACAAGACAATTCGGATGTGGGATGCAGAGACGGGGAAGCCAGTGGGAGAGCCATTCCAAGGACACACAAATTATATCACGTCCGTCGCATTCTCGCCTGACGGCAGGCGCGTAGTCTCAGGCTCGTTTGACCAAACAATTCGGATGTGGGATGCAGAGACGGGGATGCCAGTGGGAGAGCCATTCCAAGGACACACAAATTATATCACGTCCGTCGCATTCTCGCCTGACGGCAGGCGCGTAGTCTCAGGCTCGTTTGACCAAACAATTCGGATGTGGGATGCAGAGACGGGGATGCCAGTGGGAGAGCCATTCCAAGGACACAGAGGTTGGATCATGTCCGTCACATTCTCGCCTGACGGCAGGCGCGTAGTCTCGGGCTCGGAAGACAAGACAATTCGGATCTGGGATGCGGAGACGATCAGGCTGGTGGGGGAGCCATTTCAAGGATACACAGATTGGATCAGGTCTGTTGCATTCTCGCCTGACGGAAGGCGCGTCGTCTCGGGGTCGTACGACACTACAGTTCGGATCTGGGATGCGGAGACGAGGATACCTGTGGGACATTTATTCTGAGGACCCACAGATCCGATCCCGTCTGTTGCATCCTCTGACAGCAGGCCCGTACCTTCGGGTTCGGGCAACAATACAGTTAGGGTCCAGGACGCAGAAATGGAGTAGATAGTAGGAAGGATGAATGATATTAACCAGAGTTAAGATATCTACCCACTGGACATTCCCTCATCTCCCTTTATTTTCTTTTACTCCCCCTTGGGTGACTTTCTCGTACAGATTTTGTTGAGTGTAAAGCGAGGCATGTACAATGGATGCGATCAATGCACTTTGGGGTTATGTGCATTAATTTTCTTGAAGCACTACCGACAAGAAAGAACAACTAGTTTATCAACTACTCCTAACCATTGCTGCGCTCAGAGGAGTAGACAGGATTGAAACTTGTCGGCGACAGCTGTAAAGTTGTCGCATGTCCATGCAAATTCACTGATATCACGGCGGTGGAGGCGCAGGCAGATGCCTTGGACAGAGAGAACGCGACGGCGCCAAGAAACGGTGGCTTTTGAGAAAGTATTGTAATGTGTCGTGTATTGTTCAAAGAAACGTAAGGAGAAACAGATGGCCAAGTGACAGAAAAAAAGCCTAGGGGTGGTTGATGTGACGACGCGGATTGGTTGGGGGGTTTATATAGAGTATATAATAAAAAGAATTAGCAGAGTGGCAATGGCAATGTAACTTGCAGCATGCTTCCCAACCAAAAGAAAAAATTTGTCGTTCTTGATGCCTAGAATTTGAATTGTAAGATCGGACTTCAGCTTCAGTTTTTGGCAGGTTTGAAGCGAAACCACTTCCATGATGTCGCACTAAGAGTCTGTTGGAGTCCGACATTTATTCTCGAGAGTCCATTTGAAGCTATGGTGGCGTTTGTCTTGAAGAAAGTGGTTGTTTAGTTTGTCATATGAAGACAAACCTGTAACAACAGTAAACAATACTCCTTTTGTTTCCTCCTCTGTTCGATGCTTGCGTGGAGGGCTGCCACAAGGCCAACAAGCTCTCTCAGTCGTAATTTCCAAGCACCAAGATGACGTATAATACACAACGTGTCCTTCAGCGCCAGGCCAGCCGGCTTAGGCACAAAAATTCTGTTCAGGAAGGATGGAACTCCGAGGTCTAAAGTCAAAGGTCTGGTCATCGGTACGTGCATCACATTGCTACTCGGCGGTTACTTAGAACTTTTCAAATTTGGGGGTAACTCGTGACTCCAGGTGCCGCAGCCTTTTCAACGCTCACGTTGATGTACGCCATGCTGGACTTGATCCATGACTACGACCAAACGAACTACCTCTTAACGTGCCTCATCCACATCCAACGAGCCGACGGCGATTTTGGCGCTGTAGACTTCCTGGAGCCGTCCGCTGCCTTGTCATATTTCCGAGAACTCTGCTCTTCATTCACAGACGTTCCCCAAGATGTGATTGACAACTTTTTCCAGGACGTGACGCGTCTCGTTCGCTCTCAAGGGGAGCCTGCTGTCAATGCGCATACGGTGCTGAGGGAGGTGTCGGAGAAGGTGCATGAGATTTTGGTGAAGAGCAAGGGTGCGGAGGCTTGGGATACTGCGGTTGATGTGATTCGGACTTTGGATGGGGCTATTATTGATTTGGCGGATCTGGTGGAGGAGGCGGTTGGAGAGGACGATGATGGAAAGCTTGTTATGTATCAGCGGATAAAGGAGCAGAAGGCGAAGGACTTGGGATCGTGGAGTAACGATTGAGATATCATTGGATAAACGGTATGTTTGCTGTCACTGATGAAGGGCTGACGGTGCTGACTTGAGCATTTTGTCTGAAAGGTTTTCGGGCATAGAGTCATCACTCTCCCCCATGGATAGGTTCAATCTATGACTTATTGACGCATGTCCAACTTTTTCGGCAGACGTACATGTATTTGCACTTCCTTCCATTGTATTTTTCAACTACAGGTAAGTCGATGAACTGGGATTCGGTATGTGTATCTGACGTACCTTCATTTCCAGCACCTTCCTGAATGGTGGCGGGCGAAAGGAATTCACAGCGGCCGTTTTCTGTCGCATGGTAAGCAACCGTATTCAAACACAGGAATGGAAACTAACGTATACGTACCTTCAGTATGGACGCATACACTGACGAAGAATCCCAACTAACAACATCAAGTAAGTTATCTTCGTTGATGTGCGGGCTAAACGACGATACTTACCTGTTGTTAAGAACAACCAGTAAAGTCTTGAAACGGCGAGCGAGCGTATCAGGAAAGCGGGGAAGGAAGCAAATGGGAGGACTCACTGTGGGCGGCATCCAAAACGACTGGATGACAATCAGCGACGATAAAACACATGGCGAACGGAAAGGACTTACCGATCGGAGACGAACAAGATGGAGCGAAAGGCGTCTACGTCGAGAGGTAGGAGAAGGAAAGGGTACTACGGACGCGTGACCGTTGTAGCTGGAGTGGTTACGCGGAACAAAGGGTAGGGTGAAAAATTATAGGGTTCATCTTCTGCGCCCTCGATTATAGAACTTGTACTTGGTATAACGTATGCCTATTTTACTATACATTTTCTGAACGAGCAGGATTTGAAAAGGATAGCCTAGTGTACAAATTTATCAACAATGATCGATCTAATGATCACCGAGCGCATACATTTGGTATACATATGTCCTCTGTATGATATGAAAAACCTGCATTCTCTGCCGTCGTCTCGTGCGAGATCACAAGGTAGTTTTTCGTTTTGATCATACGAGTGGAGGCGAACGTATGACCCTACATAAAAAAAGGAGAAGGCGAAATATGGGTGTTTGCGACTGTTATTTGCTGAAATGCTAGGATCTACTCGAAAATCTATTCTAAAGAGATACGGCGGACCAGGAATGGAGGGATGTATCAGCAATCCAGAGGACTCGGATTCAGAGGAGGCAGAGAAGAGATCAACGTGAAGAAGGGAAGAACGATATTGAAATACGAAACCTCCTCACAAAGCATCCCCGCCATAGCCGCAAACTTGAAGCTATTCCCATGTCTCTCCAATCCCTGCCGCCTCTCCAATCCCTGCCGATGCCTCTCCAACCTCTTCACCGTATCTCTCAAACTCCTTCCTTCCCTCCACGTACCCAAGAAATCTCCCCGATCCCGTTCAAGCCTGCACACCACCGCTTTCGTCAACCCTCCTCACAGGCTCCTTCCCCATTTCAGAAAGCCCACCAAGTGAAGTCGAAGCGAAGTGCTTGATCACGTCCATCATGGCAACGTACACCTCGCTGTGTACCACCCAATCGCGCTCTGCGCCAATTGTGTGGGATAGGAAGGCGTAGATCAGGGAGGAGAGGTGGGAAACTGTGAATAGGGGGATGAAGGGATGTATGCGCGATCCACACGACGACTCCGATTCATAGGCGGAGGAACAGGAAGCAGCCAGCTCGATACGTGTGTGGGATAGGAAGGCGTACATCACCGAGGGGAGGTGGGAGACTGAATAGCCGGGGGATGGAGGGATGTATGCGCGATCCAGACGACGAGGATGCAGAGGCTGCCCGAAAAAGCCAATCCCCTCAACTGCCCTCGTCCTTTTGTCCGTACGCGCAATAAACTCCCGCGTTGGGGAATTCGCAACGAACGCCGCGTATTCCGCATCGAAACTGGACAGCACTTCGAGAATTGAATAGCGCAATGGCGCAGAGCAGGTCCGGACTGCGCATGATGGGCCATGGGGGCAGTTGGGTGGACACCAGGTGGGTTTGAAGCATCCCCTGCAGTGGTTCGTGTTGCGGGATGTGCAGGGGGGGTGGAGGAGGCGGGTTCGTTTGGCTGTTTAAGGAGGTAATCACTGTGAAGAAGGCAAGAACGAAAGAAGGAACATATCGACGAACGAGGATTCTCAGGACATTCTACTGGGTTCCGGGATCGTTTGTACTGTTGACGAAGGCATTACGATATTATGACTGAAGATGATTGTAAGATGTAAGAAAAGATATTGAGGAGATTTATACACGCCTTAGTATAGGATTGGAGAATGGATATAGTACGCTTGGCCGGTGGCAGAATGAACCATGATCGTAGTTTTGTTTTGCGTTGGTAAAGGGAAAGATCGATATATGCGCAATCGGTTGGGCGTTTACAATGACATCGAAACGGATTTTGGAGGTTTATAGGCGGAGCATGGTGGTCATGAGGCAAGGGGGAATCATCGGCCCGAAAATAATAATATTTCTTTCGCACCCAACACGTGTTGCAACACCCTCCCTGCACCCGTTCCCAAAACCGCTTGCACAAGCGGCCGAAGCTTTCATCCTGAGGGTGAGAGTCGAACTGACAAGAGGAAATTTTTTACAGGTTGCATGGTCGAACCTGCGTCGAACTTTGGCCATTCAAGTTTTCGGATCCAAATTCGTTCATTCATTCTCCGGGAACTCGCTGTATCTTCGGACTACACATCATATAGTGAGTGGGGCCCCACTGATCTCTCGCGTTTTCTAACAATATCCTAGGACGATAGACGCAAGATCAACTTAGCTGCTCACTGGACGGACGGAAGCCCTCGACCGCGTACTACGTACGGTAAAGTTTAAACGTCATTCTCCTTATCCCCGTCCTCATTCCGTCTGAAATGTGCTAGTCCATCATTCCTCCCCATCTATCGATGATTTGCTGACTCGTGTCAACACGCGTATAGTTCTTCTTCACGTGTTTGCCCGACGAGGACACGAAAACTTCAAGCCAGGCGATGTGGAGAGCGTTCAGGGCAACGACGACGCTGCGTGAATGGTACGTAAACTGTCTTTTTAATACCAAGTGCAAGGGAATGACGGTCAATCCAGACAATTCGACTCTTTATGCAACACTCACTCCATTTCAACGACGTCGCGCCGGACAGACCAACGGGGGATGGTGACGACGGTTTGGTGAGGGATGGCGAGCAGGGCGATGACGTAGATTTCAGAGGATGGGACGATACGTCGCCAAGAGCTGTCTGGATATCGTGTAAGTCATCTACAAATCTATAATCATTGATTCCAGTCACGTACCTCGCCACGCAAGTCACCACCACCCACTAGAATTCAAGAAATGACTGTTACGCCCACAAAATGATGTAGAGAAACCGCTCACGTTCGTCTGGAACGACGCTGATTCAGGGTCTGGACAGGGAGCACCCCTAGTGCAGGACGGGGAGGGAGTATGTGGGCGTAGAATTTATTTCGTCATCGTCAAAGGTGAGAGTGGAGGATATGGCACCCAGAGGAAAGTCAGCCGCCGTGGAGGTTATAAAGCTGAAAGAAGGGGTTCTATTGCAGGCCCATCGACTCCATCATCATCAACGTCCCCTTCAATTCAGCCCTTTGAAGGAACTGGGGCCATCGCGAGCTCTTCTTCCCGGCGTGCACGCGCACCTTCCCTCTCAGCCTCATCGCCCCGACCCATCCTCATTCTCCCCAACACAACCAAGACAAGACACCCATGTCAAAGTGTCAGCCTCCGCGCGGGACCTTCGTCTCGGCTTGACGATGACACCTACACCACTAGTAACACCCACAACGCGGCCGGCTACGCGATTTTGGGCACAAAATAAGTCGCCTGAGCACGAACCTTCGCATCACCGTGATTTTTTCACTGCGAGTGGGCGGTGTTCGAGGTGTCGAGAGGTTATGAAGAGTCCTCGATCTTCGGTATGTTTCCTCTTTTGTTCTTCTCTTCTTCACACTGATTTCATTCACTCACAGGCAAATGAACCCTTCTCCCCCCGACTCCTCCACCTCCCTTGCGCATCCTGCAACAAAAACCATTGCAGAGGATGCTTCAAACCCACGCGATGTCCACCCACCTTCTCTGGCGGCCAGTTATGCCCAGTGCGGACCTGCTGCTCTGCCATCTGCGTCATTGCCTTATTTGAAGTGCTGTGCAGCTTCGATAAGGAATACGCGGGGTTCGTTGCGAATTCGCCAACAAGGGAGTTTATCAGCGTTATGATTGCGCGTACGGATAAGAGGACGAGGGCGTTTGAGGGGGTGTTGGTGGGTACGTTGAGGAACGTATCGAGTTGGCTCGTTCAAGCTGCTTCCCTTTCCTCTGCGTCTGAATTTGAGTCGTCTTCTGGATCTGGGATACATCCTTCCATACCACGACTATTCTCGGTCTCTTACCTCCCGTCGGTGATGTACGCCTTCCTATCCCGCACACTTGGCGCAGAGCGCGATTGGGTCGTACATAGCGAGGTATACGTTGCCTTGATGGATGTCATCAAGCACCTCGCATCCAGTTCGAGCGGTGGGGTTTCTGGCGTGGTGAAGGAGCCTGTGAGGAGGGTTGAGGAGAGCTGTGGTGTGCAGGCGTGGATGTGGGATTGGGGTGAGGTTGTTTGGGTTCGTGGTACGGAGGAAGGGGATGGGGAAGGGGAAGGAAGGAGTTTGGGAGATGTGGTGAAGAGGTTGGAGAGGCATCGGCAGGGATTGGAGAGGTATGGGAATAAGTTCAAGTTTGCGGCTATGGCGGAGAAGATTGAGATGCTTTGTGAGGGGATTTCGTATTTGTTGTTTCAGCAGCTTGTTGGGGGGTGATTGAGGGTGTTGGATTGGGTGTGGTTGGGTGGAGGTTATCATTATTGCACATGCTCCTGGGTGGTCTCTGCTGGGCAGGAGATCTACCGATGACCCCTCGCAAGGCTTTTTCCTTTTTTTTCTATTTTTTTCTTTTCTTCGGAGTTTGGTTGCATATACATAGACGTCCAAGGACATTCATTCACTTACACTACGTGTATACTTTCTTGTTCAATTTTTTACACACCTACATTCGATGGAATATATTTGGTTTAGGCAAACTAGTACATACAGAGGTAAGCATGTAGTACATAGTGAACCTTCAGATTTTCAAGAGCCAGCGCTAGCCAGCGTTCTGGGCCGTGGTCTAATGAGCGCTTCGATCCTTCCTACCGTGTATCCTGTCTGCATGTCACCCGCTTACAACTGCTTCG
Source organism: Laccaria trichodermophora (assembly GCA_018417955.1). NCBI lineage: Eukaryota > Fungi > Basidiomycota > Agaricomycetes > Agaricales > Hydnangiaceae > Laccaria > Laccaria trichodermophora. Next base: position 375,064 of record JACTVC010000034.1, read on the forward strand.
AGCTAGCCTCGAGCTAGCCTCGAGCTAGCCTTGAGGCTCGGCGCTTCTCCATAATCTGGAGCAACATCCAGTGAGGCTAGGCTCCTTACCTCCATCCATTCCCTCACAGTTACCCACTTCCCTTTTCTCCATGCCAGATGATCATGTACCCTCTGTTACAGGCGAGAAATGTAAGTACTATCTTGTTAACGTTGGCATCTGAATCTGTCCTTTGATGAACCACCCTGACTTTCTTTGATAAGCGACTGCCAGTGCCGGTCTTGTCACTCCCTCGAACGCAGAAATCAAGCTATGTCAGCATAAGATCGGTGGTAGGAACCTCATCGTTTGCATCGACGGTACCGCAAATCAGTTCGGAGAGAAGGTATGCGTTTGCGAGGCTGACTCGCGGCACCACTTGCTGACGTTCTTCAAAGAATACAAATGTTATAGAATTGTACAACCGCATCTTAAAGGAGGTCGAGGACAACCAGAAAACTTGGTACAACAGTGGTATCGGGACGTACGCCCAGCCATCTTGGAAATCGTTCAAATTCTACCGACAGGTCCTCTCTCATAAGGTCGATTTGGCGATCGCATGGTGCGCCGAGTGGACACTGCACATACTCTTGGTTTTTTAAAACTCTTTCCTTGCTCAGGAATTTTGAACGAACAGTGTTGGGTGCGTATCGCTGGTTGTCGGACAATTATGAGCGTGGGGACTGTATATTTCTTTTCGGTGCGTTAGAACAATATATCACTCGTGTGTCTGTCGATACTGAGGGATCTACAGGGTTTTCTCGTGGCGCATTCCAAGTCCGCGTACTCTCGGCAATGATTGACAAGGTGTGCTATGTTCTGAGAGCATTAACAGTCCCAGTTGACGTCCCCGGAAAATCCAGGTCGGCCTGATCCATAAGGGAAATGAGATGCAGATCCCATTGTGCGCTCAAATTATTTTATACCTTATTATTCGTTGATCAATTATCTACAGTGCATACGAGCTATATGCAGACCCGAAAAGTGATGATAAGGAATCAAGTTCAGTGACTCAACCTGGATCGTCGAAGTCAGGGGACCTCAAAACCAGCGCCGCCGAACGTTTCAAGCTGACCTTCTCAAACGAGGTACAGGTGCATTTCATTGGTGTCTGGTATGTAATACGTACTCTGCCTTTATGGAACCCTGTGCGCTTACGATAAGAGTTTCAGGGATACTGTCTCGTCCATCGGAATTGCACGCGGAAAGAAGATGCTCCCTCGGACAGTCGACGGGATGAAACACGTCTGCTTCTTCCGTCATGCACTGGCGCTCGACGAGCGACGGGTCAAGTTCTTGCCCGAGTATGCTTATGGAGGTTCGGCCAGTGGTGCAAAACCTGACGACAAGAACCCTTCAAGTCTTGACCATGAATCCTCGGAAAAGTGCGATAATCCATCCACGAAGAATGAGGGCGCAACTACCAAAGATATATCCCCAAGTGATAGGGCTGACCGCTCGCAGGGCATGAACAAGCTACATCCACAAACCCTGGAAGTCTGGTTTGCGGGAACGCACTCAGATATGTAAGTACATTTACCTGTTCACCTGAGGGTTCGAATTTGTCATGTCTTTACATTTAGAGGAGGCGGAAATGTGGAGAACCGCGGGATGGATCGTAGTAGACCTCCTCTGAGGTGGATGGTGCTTGAAGCCAGGGCGCTCGGTCTTCGCACAAAACCATTCGAGCGTGAGCTCTCTCGTCACGAGCAGATCAATGTTATCGAATCTTTGATGGGGGTCTGGTGGGCGCTTGAGGTTCTGCCCTTGTATAGATTGACATACACGAGGCGTGACAACGGAAAGAAGACGACTCATAAGTAAATGTTCTCCAACTGCGAGGCAATGCCTCAACTAACTGTTTTGTTAGGCCTCATCTCGGGTCAAGCCGCAAAATACACGCCAATCAGAAGATCCATGGTTCTCTCTTGCTGGCCGGTAAATTGAAGAGCGAGTACACTCCAAAAGCACGTTCTTTGGATGACGATCCATCATTCTGGGGCACAGCGCGTAAGGAGGGGCTGGGCGATTGGCTGGAATTAGATTTGGACGACGCTGTGCGCGCCCATGTGGAGAATTTCATCACCGAGAATGATAGTACTGTGTGGCAGATTTTGCGCCAAATCGCAACTTGGGGGGGTAAACTTGCTCTGTACCTCAGAATTTTCCGTAGCTCACATATGTCCACATTTAGCGGATGGACGACAAACACTGTACGATCAAGTCATTGCCGAGCTGAAGAACCCTGCTCTCAAGCCTGAAATCACCTTTCAACTCCTGAACAACACGGTAAACATCCTGGGGGGTGTTCATCGAGCCGATTTAAAACTAAGTCTGCCGATTGAAATCTGTCCTCTCCTAGCAGACCTTCGACGTAGTAACGAAAAACACTACCAGGAGACAGCACAAGAGTTTGTGGAGAAGTTTACAGATCGTAAGTGAAAGCTAACACTCTCCTCTCTCCGTAGCTCACATATGACCACATTTAGCGGATGGACGACAAGCACTGTACGATCAAGTCATTGCCGAGCTGAAGAAACCTGCTCTCAAGCCTGAGATCACTTTTCAACTGCTGAACATGTTAAACATCCTGGGGGGTGTTCATCGAGCCCATTTAAAACTAAGTCTGTCGATTGAAATTTGTCCTCACGTAGCAGACCTTCGGCGTAGTAACGAAAAACGCTACCAGGAGACAGCACAAGAGTTTGTGGAGAAGTTTACGGATTGTAAGTGAAAGCTAACACTCTCCTCTCTCCGTAGCTCACATATGACCACATTTAGCGGATGGACGACAAGCACTGTACGATCAAGTCATTGCCGAGCTGAAGAAACCTGCTCTCAAGCCTGAGATCACTTTTCAACTGCTGAACATGTTAAACATCCTGGGGGGTGTTCATCGAGCCCATTTAAAACTAAGTCTGCCGATTGAAATTTGTCCTCACGTAGCAGACCTTCGGCGTAGTAACGAAAAACGCTACCAGGAGACAGCACAACAGTTTCTGGAGCAGTTTACGGATCGTAAGTGAAAGCTAACATTCTTCTTTTTCCGTACCTCATATATGGCCACATTTAGCGGATGGACGACAAGCACTGTACGATCAAGTCATTGCCGAGCTGAAGAAACCCGCTCTCGAGCCTGGGATCGCGTTTCAACTCCTGGACAACACGGTAATCATCCTGGGGGGTGTTCATCGAGCCGATTTGAAACTAAGTCTGCCGATTGAAATCTGCCCTCTCTTAGTAGACTTTCATCGTAGTAACGAAAAACGCTACCAGGAGACAGCACAACAGTTTGTGGAACGGCTTACGGATCGTAGTAAGCGAAAGCTAACATTCTTCGTTTTCCGTAGCTCACATATGGCCACATTTAGCGGATGGACGACAGGCAGTGTACGATCAAGTCATTGCCGAGCTGAAGAAACCTGCTCTCAAGCCTAAGATCACTTTTCGACTGCTGAACATCATGTTAAACATCCTGGGGGGTGTTCATCGAGCCCATTTAAAACTAAGTCTGCCGATTGAAATTTGCCCTCACGTAGCAGACCTTCGGCGTAGTAACAAAAAACGCTACCAGGAGGCAGCACAACAGTTTCTGGAGAAGTTTACGGATCGTAAGTGAAAGCTAACATTCTTCTTTTTCCGTACCTCATATATGGCCACATTTAGCGGATGGACGACAAGCACTGTACGATCAAGCCATTGCCGAGCTGAAGAAACCCGCTCTCGAGCCTGGGATCGTGTTTCAACTCCTGTACAACACGGTGTTCATCCTGGGGGGTGTTCATCGAGCCAATTTAAAACTAACTCTGCCGATTGAAATCTGTCCTCACATAGCAGACCTTCGGCGTAGTAACGAAAAACGCTACCAGGAGACAACGCACCAGTTTATGGAGCAGTTTACGAATCGTAAGTGAAAGCCAACATTCTTCTTTTTCCGTACCTCATATATGGCCACATTTAGCGGATGGACGACAAGCACTGTACGATCAAGTCATTGCCGAGCTGAAGAAACCCGCTCTCGAGCCTGGGATCGTGTTTCAACTCCTGGACAACACGGTAATCATCCTGGGGGGTGTTCATCGAGCCGATTTAGAACTAAGTCGGTCGATTGAAATATGTCCTCTCGTAGCAGACCTTCGACACAGTCGCGAAAAACACTACAAGGAGACAGCACAACAATTTGTGGAGAAGTTCACGGATCGTAAGTGAAAGCTAACATTCTTCTTTTGTGAAGGACTGAACCCATTGCTTCTACCCCAGCTTCCGTCTTCGTATTGAGTGGACACAGAGATTGGGTCATGTCTGTCGCGTTCTCGCCTGACGGCAGGCGCGTAGTCTCGGGGTCGTCCGACAACACAATTTGGATCTGGGATGCAGAGACGGGGAAGCCAGTGGGAGAGCCATCCCAAGGACACAGAAGTCGGATCACGTCCGTCGCATTCTCACCTGATAGCAGGCGCGTAGTCTCGGGCTCGCTTGACATGACAATTCGGATCTGGGATGCAGAGACGGGGAAGCCAGTGGGAGAGCCATTCGAAGGACACACAAGTTTCATCCTGTCCGTCGCATTCTCGCCTGAGGGCAAACACGTAGTCTCGGGCTTGGCTGACAAGACAATTCGGATGTGGGATGCAGAGACGGGGAAGCCAGTGGGAGAGCCATTCCAAGGACACACAAATGTTATTAATTCTGTCACATTCTCACCTGACGGCAAGCGCGTAGTCTCGGGCTCGTGCGACGAGACAATTCGGATCTGGGATGCAGAGACGGGGAAGCCAGTGGGAGAGCCATTCCAAGGACACACAAATGAAATTAATTCTGTCGCATTCTCGCCTGACGGGAAGCGTGTAGTCTCGGGGTCGGACGACAAGACAATTCGGATCTGGGATGCAGAGATGGGGAAGCCAGTGGGAGAGCCATTCCAAGGACACACAAGTTTGGTCCTGTCCGTCGCATTCTCGCCTAAGGGCAAACACGTAGTCTCGGGCTCGGCTGACAATACAATTCGGATGTGGGATGCAGAGACGGGGAAGCCAGTGGGAGAGCCATTCCGAGGACACACAAATTGGATCAGGTCTGTCGCATTCTCGCCTGATGAGAGGCGCGTAGCCTCGGGCTCGAAAGATGAGACAATTCGGATCTGGGATGCAGAGACGAGGATACCAGTGGGACATCTATTCCGAGGACCCACAGATCCGATCCCGTCTGTTGCATCATCTGACAGCAGGCCCGTACCCTCGGGCTCGGGCAACAACACAGTTAGGGTCCACTGGGAGGACGCAGAAGCGGAGTAGATAGTGGAAAGGGTGGATGATTATAACCGGATTTAAGATATCTACCAACACATGCCCTCATCTCCCTTAATATCTACTTTCCTCCCCCTTCGGTGACTTTCTCGTACAGATTTTATTGAGTTAAAAGCGGGGCACGTTCAATGAATGCGATTAATGGACTTTGGGGGGTATGTGCATTGAATTTATCAAAGCCCTACCGCCTACTTAGAAAGACCAACTAGTTTATTACTAACTACTCCTAACCATTGATGCGCTCAGAGGCGTAGACAGGATTAACCTTTTAACACTTGTCGCTTGTCCATGCAAATTCACTGATACCACGGCGGTGGTTGTGCAGGTGGACAGGGGAGGAGAGTCGACGCGACGGCACCAAGGAACGTTGGTTTTTGAGAAAGTATCGCATTGTGTGGTGTTCAAAAAAACGTAAGGAGAACGAGATGGCCAAGCGACAGAAAAAAGGCATAGGGGTGGTTGACACGACACGGATTCAAGGTTGGAGGGGTTCATATAGAGTATATACATCAGCAAGATACCACATTGTTTGGCGGCGCTTGTGAGGGTTGGCGTGTTTGAGCCGCTTGCCAAACACAAAAAAATCGGCCAACCCTCTCAAGTTCAATCCCAACGCAGGCCAAATTCTGACGAAAACCCCAATTCAGCCAAAACCTCAAATCAAGGTATTTACTACAAGCTAAAGGAGTTATTACAATGGTAGTGTTAGTCTTTAGAAGCAAATCTCGTGAGAATGATGATCTGCATATTTGTTAACGTAGTAAGATTCAAATGCATCAAGTGAATAAGAAAAGTGAAAGTCGAAGGGGAGAACATCCCGCCCGAAAACAGGTAAAAGATGTGCACTACGGAGGAAAGTGTCCAGATGGAGAATGGAGACAATACGCTGACCATTTCGGTATGTCTCAGGTCGTACCTTCCACATCCCTGTTTCCAAATCGGGTGACGCGCCCACACGTTTGAACCAATCAACGAGCGCACACGGATACGTCTTCCCATCATACTCGAATGAAAAGAAAAGTTTCACGCGGACCACGCTCATCCCCTTCATGCCCGGCTTGTCTTGATCCTCAACAACTAATGCACAATCGCGCCGTGGGCCATGCTTGCGCCAAGATGGAGTGGACCGTATACGCTCAGTTCGCATGCCCCGGATGCCTGACTCGTCGCTTGGTGCATAGAAGGTGGCAACGGCAGAGTGGAAGACAGAGACCCTGCCCGTTGGATATGGGCATTGCTGAATGGGTATGTCGGCTGATGAGGTGCCGTCGTCTGTGTGGAGTTGGTCATAGAGGAAACGTCGGGTAAGTTCAACGAGTGGAGGGCAGCCAATGTGGTTGGCCAACTCAGCGAGGCGGCGTGGATAAGCTCGTACTAGAAAGTACAGATTAGTGACAGCAAAGTAGTAGAGATCTAAAAAAAACTTACTTCGGGTTCTTGCCAATGTGACATTCCCAGTCACGTACTCGTCGATGATGCCAGTGTCCTCGTCATCGTCGCCGAGGGGTATGATAGGTTTTGGAGGTGGCAAATGGGTAGGGGGAAGCATCCGACGCTCAACAAAATCCGCGCGTGCTCGAAGGAGCTTGTCCAGCCGCTGATTGGTAAGTAGCATCTGCCCAGAAAGAATTACCAGAGTGGCAATAGTAATGTAACCAATGGAAAATGCCAGGCAACACCAGGTCAAAAACGAAAAGTAGAATGGTATGGACAATAGAAGATTTGAAAAGGTTGAAGCATGCTTCCCAACCAAAACGAAAAAGTTGTCGTTCAGGATTGGTTCAGGATGCCTACTAGAATGTGAATTGTGAGATCGGACTTCAATTTTTAGCAGGTTTGAAGCGGAACCACTTCTATAACGTCGCACTAAGAGTCTGCTGGAGTCTGACATTTATTCTCCGGAGTCCAAGTTGAAGTTGAGTCGAAGCTTGGTTGAAGCGCCCGAATTGAAGGTGGGTAAGTTGTCGACGAAGTGGTTGTTTACTTTGTCATATGCAGACAAACCTGCAACAATAGTAAACAATACTCCTTTCGTTTACTCCGCTGTTCAATGCTTGCGTGGAGGGCCGCCACAAGGCCAACAAGCTCTCTTAGCCGCCATTTCCAAGCGCCAAGACGACGGATAATACACAACGCGTCCTTCAGCGCCAGGCCCGCCGGTTTAGCTTCAAAAATTCTGTTCAGGAAGGATGGAACTCCGAGGTCTAAAGTCAAAGGTCTGGCCATCGGTACGTGCATCGCATTGCTACTCGGCGGTTACTTAGAACTTTCAAATTTGGGGGTAACTCTTGACTTTAGGTGCCGCAGCCTTTTCAACGCTCACGTTGATGTACGCCATGCTGGACTTGATCCACGAGTACGACCAAACGAACTACCTCTTAACGTGCCTCATCCACATCCAACGAGCCGACGGCGATTTTGGCGCTGTGGATTTCCTGGAGCCGTCCGCTGCCTTGTCATACTTCCGAGAGCTCTGCTCTTCATTCACGGACGTTCCCCAAGACGTGATTGACAACTTCTTTCAGGATGTGACGCGTCTCGTTCGGTCTCAAGGGGAGTCTGCTGTGAAGGTGCATACGGTGCTGAGGGAGGTGTCGGAGAAGGTGCATGAGATTTTGGTGAAGAGCAAGGGTGCAGAGGCTTGGGATACTGCAGTTGATGTGATTCGGACTTTGGATGGAGCTATTATTGATTTGGCGGATTTGGTGGAGGAGGCGGTTGGAGAGGACGATGATGGGAAGTTTGTTATGTATCAGCGGATAAAGGAGCAGAAGGCGAAGGACCCGGGAACGAGGAGTAACGATTATGATATCATTGGATAAACGGTATGTTTGCTGTCATTGATGAAGGGCCGACGTTGCTGACTTGGAGTATAGCTCTTTCAACCTGTACAAAACTATATCTATCATAGATCCTAATCATTATTCTTGCATGTTGGACTCAAATCTTCGTCGTCCCATCAAGACATCCAGCGGCGAGCATACCGACTTACCTTCAACCCTGCCCCCTTACTGCAGCTCCCTTTGAACAAGGCGAGGGTTCACGAACACATTTTCGACACTGGAACCAAGACCAGTTCTTCTTCCCACAGCGCCCACCGCGGAGTCCCGTAAAGAGGCGCTCGTCCATCAACACAAGAGACTTCAAACCGAAGTATACCTGCGCCCAATGGTTACCGAAGAAAAATGGTGGTTAAGCCGGCACAAACAGAAACATAGAAGGTGGAGTGTCAGCGTCGAATGTTGACTATGACGACATACGGTTTTTGGAGGGGAGCCAAAAATTCCCTTTTTTGGATCTCGTGAAACTTTGTGAGATTTTCCGACCATTTCAACTCCTACCGGCGCCCTTCAACCATGGAATTTACAAGTGAGCCGCTAGTTTTACTTGTCTTCGTCTTTGACTGTTCCTTGCTAGACCCTCCCTTGATCATCGACGACGTCCCCCAATCGTTCCTTGAGGTTTGCGATCCCGTTTTTGATGTTTGTAGTGAGGAGCTATATAATTCACCCATCTCCCCGCCGACCGACTCTCTTGAATCGGACACCTTTACCTCGCTCACGACCTCCGGATATGACAAAGACGACCGAGCCCGCCTCACCGATAATTACACCAACGCTTATTCTGACACCTACGGCTTGCGCAGCGGCCGAGGCTTTATCTTCAAGACTGGCCCAGCCTGGCCTAAGGGCGAAGTGCCCTATGGCCGCCCCATGCCGCACGAATTGCGCCCCGTCAACGCTCACCCAATCACGCCTGTCTGGGACGACATCCTCACACGTATAGAGACACGCCTTCAAGATGATAAGCTGCCATTCACTGCGGTCATGCCACTGGCATTTGCCACAGTAGGAGAGGGAGAGCCCTTTTGCCCTCTTGTAGTGGCGATCGGTGTCGAGCCCACAAAGGTGGCCTTCAAGGAAGCAAAGGCCGTTGCCGGGTTCGTTGAACTCATCCTCCTCGAGGCTGGCTTCAACGATGTCGATGTCGCTATCTGGGAATTCGAGACCTTCCTCTCCGGCGTCAATCTCCCAGCTCTCGATCCCGTGTTTGATGGCAGTCTCACTAAATTTCATCACCCATTCACATCCACCCTCTGCATCCCCGTGGCCCCCCTCAAGCACCCCAAATGTGAGGGCACGCTTGGCCCGTTCCTTACGCGCGGTGATGGCGCTGAACTCCTGGCCTTAACTGCCGCCCATGTTGCGTGTCCCCCCTCCATGTTTCCTGATAACAAGGGCATGTCGTTGAAGGCAGCCAAAAGGTGCTGGGAGGAAATAATCGTGCTTGGGGATGACGCTTACGCCCGTGCAATCACGGACATCCAACACAAGGTCAGAAACCTCAAGAACAACATTTCATCAGGACAGGTGATTATCCCCTCGCTGCAGACTCGTCTAGATAACGGCGAGGCTGATGCGGACGGGGGAATCCGCGCTGCTATAAGAAGTGCCCAGAGGCAAGAGTCAATTTGCAAGCTGACCATCAGGGAACTCTACATGCTATACAGCCGCGTCACGCTGACTTTGTCCATCCCCAGTAATCGCTGCATCGGATGGGTGGTGTTTTCCGACTCCATCAGGGCTTCCTCCGACGGGCCTGATGCATGCACTTTGGACTGGGCTCTCATTGCAATGAGGAAGGATGCATTCAGTGCTAATTTCCTGGGTAACACCATGTATGTTGGTATGCGTACAGAGAACAAACTCGAAAAACAAACCTTCCTGGACCTGATGTTTCCCAACCCCAACGACCAAGAGGGCTACGAATACCCAGAGTGGGGCCTCCTCCACATCAGCGGCGTCGTTCCCATGGATGAGATTCGTTACCCCAAGCAGCTCAACGAGATGGGCGAACCCGCAATGGCGGTTATCAAGAATGGGAGGTCTACAGGCACCACCGTTGGTTACGTGAGCGGCTTGAAGTCCCTTGTGCGCTACCACTGCAAGGATACCGATATTCACTTCACATCCCGCGACCTCACCATCGTCCCTTATGACGGTGATCCTTTGCGCAGTGCCGGCTTTTCCGGGGAAGGTGACTCGGGTTCTGTCATCGTTGAGCGGAGTGGCCGTGTTGTTGGCTTGCTCACTGCTGGCGGCGGCTGCAGCGGTGTCCCCGACTCCACCGATGTTTCCTTTGCTACTGCATACTGTGAGCTCGAGAAGCGCATGAAGGAGGTCTTCCCCAGCATCCGCCTCCTCGATTAGGTTTGTGTACTTTTTTCTTTATTTTCTTGCACTCCGTTGATCGTGCTGTTCTACAAGACCCCACGGGCTGTTGGTCGTATATATATCTCCTCTTCTGGGTCCTGGGGTGGTCGCTTAGGAGGACGAAAGTGAGCTGTGACGTCATGATGCAGGCTCAAAGGATGTTGGGGTGGACATCATCAGCAGATGTTGCATTGAGGACAAGTCCAAGTTTTTGGGATGACGAGGAAAGATTGTGATGCGGTGTGAGGGTATATTTATCTCATTTGCCCAGGTTCTTGGCCCGTTGTTGCACTCAATCTTCCGACAATCAAATAATCCGGGAGATCTCTATTTTCTTCCTGGAGTCCCTTGCTATTGCTCGCATGCCTGCAGGCACCCAATAATTTACGCTTGGAACTGTTAAAGATGCACGCTTGAATCTACAAGGTTCGGCCCCACCAGCTGAGGAGTCATAGGCTAAAAAAAAGTCGCAAAACTTGAGGTATTTGTGATGCAATATGGGCATTTCAGATTTTTCTGTCTTACACTATACAAAAGGAGCGGAAAGGGACGATGATTATGTAGGTAAAGTCCAACGACACTGTCACATCCGAGTTTACTTTGGCAACTGACTCGCAGCCATCTCAATCAAATTTTCCTCCCCCAACGAATTCTGCACATATCTCGCGTTAAACTTCAACACACTCTTGAACTTCAAAAACGTTGCCAGTCTAATCGGTAGGAAAACATCTGCAACGAGGAAAACGACACCGTCAGTGCACGGAGGTGTCGTCAACGATCCAGTATATTTGAATAGGGGAACGGTGTTGAAGAAATTCGTGATGTCGTAGAAGAAAAGCGGACCTGTAGTGGTTGAGCTGCCTGGTTCTGTGATGGCGTAGAGAGGACCGAAGAGGGGGTATAGGAAGGGTGCGTTGATTCCGATGAGGGACAGTTCAAAGAGGGCTGCGAGGACGAGAATGGAACCGTCTGAAGGACTCAAATTTAGTTGAAGAACGGATTGTTTTAGAATCAATGACTTACCAGACGCGATGTTGACGAAATGCACTTCCATTGGATAAAATTGCGCGTCGATAAGGTGTTCTGCGGGTGTATGGAAATGATATTGCTTCAGGCTATACGTCTTGCCTTCAAATATCGTAGTCCCATTAATCACAACCTCAACCGTCGAACCCAAGTTCTCAAATTCTGCCGACGGCACATTGGAGATATTTAATTGCGGTTGGGTCTTCGAGAACGGGACGACGCCGTGTTCGATATTTATCGGGGACTGAACTTTGGCCGTTGAGCATTTTACGTTTGCGGGATCAAGGCCTGCCCAGCCGAGAGGCCCGGTGACTCCGATGTAGCTGAAGTCGCTAATGGCTACAGAGCCAGGTCCTGTCTGGAGATTTCGGCGGTGGGTGTGCAGGCAGACGCCTTGGACAAAGGAGGCGTAGAGGAGGAGAGTCGACGCGACGGCGCCAAGAAACGTTGGGTTTTGGAAAAGCATCGTATCGTGTGGTGGTAAAAGAAGTTAAGAGACGGCCAAGCGACAAGAAAAAGGGGTGGCTGCCAACACGGCACAATTGGTTGGGGGGGAGGGGTTTAATAGAGTCTGTAATAGAAGGAACCACCTCATGGCTAGTGAGTGGCAATGATAATGTAAGCGAAATTCGCTCACTGGAAAATGCAGGGAAGGATGTCAACATCAAGTCAAAAACGAAAACGGTAATGGTATCGACAATAAAGGCTTTGAGAAGGTTGAAGCACATGCTTCCCAATTGAAACGAGAAAAATTGTGCCCAAGCGGGATGAGCATACTTACGCGTTCAGGAGGCCTAGATTTTCCAGACAGGTACTGGTAAGCCAGAAGAATCGGGCTTGTACGTTTGAGCCGCAAAGACTCAGGGGTGGTAGTCTAGTAGTTGTGGCCTTGTCGTGTCGCATTCCAACACGCACAAAGCCAAGGAAACCAGCGTTGCGATCGTAGCAGGTGCCGGTGCAAGGTGGCAACAGCTCGGACATTGTGGAACTTGAATGAGTAGGAGGCCCTTGGGCGACCACTCAGGGTGTGGGGAGGCAACGCCCTTGAATTGGAGGATCGGACTTCAAGCTTCAAGTTTCAAGCGAAAGCGCTTCCATAACGTCGCGTTAAGAGTCTGCTGTCCGACATTGTTTGATCTTGAGAGTTGCTTGAGAGTCCAACTTAAAATGTGGCTTACTTTGTCATGTGGTGACAAGCTCGTGGGTCTGTAACAACAGTAAACATCAAAGTCCTTTCCATTATATTACGTTCTTGTTACTACGTTCGCTTGCGTGGAGGGCTGCCCCAAGGTCAACGAGCTCTTTTAGTCGCCATTTCTAAGCGCCGAGACGACGCACTAGGGATAACACACAACACTTCTTCAGCGCCAAGCCAGCCCCGAGTCAACAAGCAAGTAAGTCTTTCTTGAAAATGATATCTGCAAATATCATATATTCCTAGCATATTCAAGATACTATACTAAATAGCAAGGCTCGGTACATGAGAAGACTTCCACCACGACTCCAGCAGCAGTAGATTCTATCCCCAGGAAACTTTACCAAAGTATTTACAAAAGCAGTTTTGAATTATCTCTGCTGCATTCAGAATAATCCTCTTTCAACAAAAACTCGAGCACTGACCTACTAGAAAAATTAGGCCTCACCTAAAGTATGTTTTCTCTAGTGATTTGAAACTCTGGCTCAGTTAAAATAATAAATCCGGAGTCGACTTGCATTACGAGACCTTTTTTATTGGGTCTATGGGGTGTTGAACGGTACATCATTCGACTTCAAGAGGGGAAGAAGTTGTTAGTATTGACACGTCGGGCACGTTAGGCGTTCCTGTCTTCAATCCACTTCATGGTAAACCGTAAAATGCCGCCGTTACGCAGGGGTGAGGAGGAGCAAGCCCTTGAATTTTGTCAGCGCATCGACTGGTCTAGAATTGTGAGTAGGCTGACCTTGGCGGGATCAAGGACCAAGGGAGTCGATTGACAATTTCAATCAACCAGATCCGCTCGCGTGGAATCATGGCGTTAAGGCAGGCTGAGGCACCACATAAAATCACCGGCTCAGTTTGCTGTGAAGTTGAATGCCAAATTCGAAACAAGTGGCAGCTCAGCAGCCCCCAGTGAAGCCTCCCACTAAGCCCACCTGACCACCCGACTCTGATCCTTCATGTGGTGATATCAAGATTTTACCACGTATCCCCGTTTTTCTTTCCTATTGTCTGTTTTGGTTTTCCGTTTCGCTGCTTTTGAAATATCGCGCCGTGAAGCGCCAGCTACAGGTACAGTGCGTGCTTTTCCCTGTTCCATCTTAACTCTGTGAGCTTCCTGGAAATTTTCGGGAACCGGACCGCACAGAAAGCATCATCTCCGGTTACCACATAGCCTACAGGCTTCAAATTATCGGAGCATCAGGTAAGTCATCAAGGGTTGCTGGCGATGGATGCCGCAGCTATTCCAAGATAAATATTTCTTGACGCCCACGGAGCTACTAGGGCGCTACTACTGAACCACCAAAATAGACGGCGTCTAACTTCGACGTCGCGGAGGGTTTCCGAGGGCGAAATGAAGGTGGGAGTATCCTAGTCAGTCGCGTTACAGAGGCAATACGGAGGTGTAAGCCATCGTCGCAATTGGAAATCGGCCCGAAGAAGTGATTTCGTGCCAACAGGCAGCACAACTCGGTCAATAATATTCATGGCGTCATAGAAGAAGACACTAAAGGGACCGGACCATGGAAAGTTGACGTTGTTCCGAACTATCAGGGTGAATCTGTGGAGTTCAGGTTATACAATGTGTTCGAAACAGGAACATGATTCACGAACTCGCCGTCTTCACAGCGAAGAGAACCGTATGGGGGAAATTTGCAAAATGAGAAGGTGCCTTGCAGTCCTGATGAAGTTGGTGAAGATGTCATTGATGAGAGTAGGGGTGACATGTACAACCACTGGCAGAGCGGGCCCGGTTTGAATCAAAGTTCCGAAGTTGACGACGTGCAAATTATTTATCTTAACGAATTGAAAGGGCAGTGAGAACCTCGACCTTAGGATCCGAGCAGGGTTCATTTGGGATGTAATATTCGCGGTCATGGTGATGACTTGAATTGGACCGCGGATATAAGATTGAGATTGAGTTGTGATTGTAGGAACGGTACCCTGCCCATGGAACGAGGCACAAGTCAAATTGAGAACTGAACTCCCGGTTTACGCTGAACTTCGTCCAAGTTATTGCGTCCAGCTAAAATTTATTGAACGGTCGTAGGAGCAAAGTCGGCTCCTCGAGTGCAACTCTTTGATCCTCCAAGTTGCGCTGCTTATCACAGCTTTAGTAAAGCATTCCCAGTTCAAAAACCCTCGTTATTATTTGCTTACGCACTCAAAAGTTCAGATCCAGTGGTTGGTCTCCGCTGTAGGTTGGAAATGAATTTATTAGCACAACAACAGACTTCAACCGATAATTACCTGTTCAAATTATAAAAAAGAAATTTCGCATGATTCTTAGTTGCATGTTAATGGAAGTCTAAAATCACGTCGCCTTTCTATAGCTAAGTGATGTAAATTGGTTTTCCAGAACGGAATAAAAATCTGGTAGTCGCTGACCTCTTGTTCCCAGAATCACATGTCTAACACAAAAAAAATAAGCGCCTGGAGCGGCCGCTCCCGTAAAATTTCTCCATCAAATGCTATGGATAATGGGATTCAGAACCCAAGTAGCCTAGTATTTGATGAATCAATCGACTTCGGAATCCGCCCAGCTCACCTTGAACGTGAAAAACAAAAAAACAAGTCCGAACTCCGGAAGTTGATAATAGTCGGTAATGTAGCCGTAATGATCAAGTCGAGCGTCTACAGAACGCTAAGGTCAGAAAAGCCTCAGATGTGTCAGTGGGTGGCAGTGTGGAGACCGGTAGGCACCTGAATTTCAACTTGTAACGGCCATCTCCGCTGCCACTCCCTCGATCAACTGCGATGAACCAGAGCTATCAACTTTGTGCGCCATGCTCTGCGCAACTTTTTTCCATCTTTGAAAGGGCAGAAAGGGACGGGATGTCAAACGACGGAGACTTACGGAGGTACGCCCAGTGGGCTAAAGGTTTTATCCTTCGGATGGTTATATGTCTTTATATGTATGAGTTTTGAGCAGGCAAGGCCCCAGTCAAGTTACTGCGCTTTGCTCGGACTCCAAAATACGTTAGCACAGGACGACACGGGAGACGAGATGGCGGTTGTAACGGACTGGGCATCACAACGGCACGGAATCGAGCGAAGTCGAAGGGGAGATCCCGAGCCCAGACTTTTGCATTGTGCCAGAAAAGCGAAGAAAAGCACACGCCACTCTCCAGCCAGTGAATTGTGGTGAAATTGAAGTCAATGGAGTGTTTTCAACGAGTCGCAAGTCTCCGTCCATCAGGAACTCCCGAAGGTTGCCCGAGCCCGAGGGTACCTATTACAACCTACATAGACCTATGTAGGTTGCTTAGGTTAGGCTAGGAACCCATAACTTCCTGATGTCCGAGTCGCGGTACATTTGAAGACTGAACCAGGTGTGAACGACTTGAAAGGCTGAATAAGTATGGAGCGACCCACCGGTCAGTTGTCGCTGGTTCGAACATGGCTTGGGCGCAAGGGAGAAATCCGAGGAGAGCTCCGCTGTCAACATGGTGCCATTGAAAGCTCAGGCTGACTGCATCTGACATTGCCGATAGGCGTTAGATTGTACTTGGGGCTGAAGCTGTGCCGCAAAGAGCTTGCAATGGTAGGATCGACCCCGCGTTTTTTCGGTCGTTTGTGTTCATACGAGCGGGGTTTGCCAACTCGGCATCAACGATCGGGGCTAGTTGTTCGAAAACTTGAACAGGGGTTATTTTTAGCTCAAACCCCCCATCATCACACATGAACACTGCGTGAACAAGTAATTCACTGTACCAGGCCCAAAAGTGAAGCATGTTATGTAGAAAATACAAAGCGGGTTAACGCTGATAACGTCCAAAGATATGTACACTACTCGAGAAGAAACCAATGTGGTATAATTACCCCATAACACCCAGCGAACAACCCTTTTTACTACAGCCTTGTCATTTCACCGCCTCCCAGATCTCTGCCACGCAGCACCGCCATGCTCGAGTTCGAAGCACTGGGACTGCCGGCGGCAGTGTCATCTTCCGACGGTACAGGCTTGACAAAGTCCATTTCCTGCCCCTCATCACCCTCGTCGCCCCCTTGGTCATCCCCGAGCATGAACTGACGCTCCTCCCCTGTTGTCGGCCCCAGCCCTGGCCTCACAGCAGCTCTCGGTGTCGTTGAGGAGGATGATGCAGATGATGGGAGCGGTTGATGTTGTCTTGGAGGTGGAGTTGATTTAGGTGGAGGCGATTTGGATGCGGTATACGACAGTGACTGGGCTGCAATAGCAGCGTTCACCTGTGTTTGGTGTGATACAGGGTTGGTTTCTGGTTTTCGTGAAAAGCTGCTGCCGCGCGTCTGTAATTGAGGTCGGATGAAACCACCTGCGCCCGCTGCACCTCCTAGCCCACGTCCCATGGGAGCGGGTCCAATAGCGTCTTCTGGGTCGGTGTTTGCCCCTTGTGCTTGTGCGTGATGGCTAACGGGGTTTGGTGTTACGATGTTGTTGGCGGAGAATGGCAGCCCCGATGATGATGAAGAGGAAATGGGGCCAGGACGGTTGTGTCCACCACCGCCGATGTCTAGCCCAGAGATGATGTCGGTGATCCAGATCCATGCTTCGCTCCCGTGGTACTTCATGCTTTCCACAGAAAATTGTGGTATTTGGTCGAAGCCGCGGAGCTGGAGGACATAGCGATTGTAAAGGGTGCCCAGGACGGTATAAGTCATCAAGAGCACGAGGGAACTGCGCCGGTTGTAAGTCACATAGTTTTGATATGAGGTAAACGTACAAACATGACTGCTGTGATTGCGATGAAACCCCAGAACCCACTGCTTTCGCTGGTTGGGCAAGCTAACTGTGAGGAGAGCTTGTTAGCCTCAACAGGATTGAGAAAGTCGAGTCAGCTTACATGGGTTCTCCATTCAATCATGTACCCGCAACCGATGTCATCATTACCAGGGGGCAGCTGCGCTACGAGGAGGGGTTCCCCTGAACCAAAGACGGACAAGTCGCATATGAAGTCAATGACTGCTGAGGCCCGAACGTCCGTAGGTTTTTCGTCTTTCGTTGTGCAATGTGAGCCTTCTGAGATGGTGATGCGGGGTTTGGAGTCGAATACACTGAGTGTGGTGTTGACCTTCCTGTGATATCAAAATTATACATTAGTTTCCGCGTTCAATGGCAGTAAGGGAGTGTAACTAACCCGAGAGCAAAGTCGCCATGGCCTCTCCGAATGAAAGCAGCGACGTCCACTTGAGCTATCTCATCCTTCAGACCAAATGTTTCTGTCTTTACGGCCTGGCAGACATTTATCGCAAACGTCCTTCCCCCTGGCCACTTGACCTCATAATCTTTGCTAGACAGAACCTCGATGAATACGAAAACTACGAGACATGACTGCGCCTGCGTACCTCGCCTTCAAAGCATTCAAGTCATAGAATTTCCCGTCATCATGAATTGTGCACGGTTTGTCGGCGTCGGCTATAGCAATGGCAATCAGGCCTAGAATGACAAGGTTCGCCTTAAAGCATGTTCTTGACAACATTATTTTGAATTGCCACTGGACGTCGACACGTTTAGGCAGGGACACAAGTCGTTGTCACGCTCTGTCACACCTTCCCGCCCAACTCCGACGAGGAATCGACATCGTTGACGTTGCCTCGAACAGTGGCCAATGTCTTCCGTGCTATTGCGCTCGTTGGCGCGAACAACGACGAGGACAACACCCGCGTCGAGGCTTTTGCGCAGGAATATATGTGCAACCCCCGTTGCTCGGCGGGCTGCTGAACCGTCTCTTGAGGAGGGGGCAAAAACTGCTTTCGACTATCATACCGTGGAGGATTTGCAGCATTTGGACGCTTCGGAAATCTTACCAACGCCAGGAAGTAAAGAGGATGCGAAAATGAGGCATTTCACAGGTAAGTATTGGGTTTGTTGCTCAAGTTGTTACTGAGGCTTGCTGTAGTTAACTTTGGGTAAGTAAACCATTTTGCGAAAAGGCCGTTGAGGACTGAACGTCGCGGATAGGCCTCAGCATCCAGCTGCTCACGGTGTGCTGCGTATGATTCTGGAACTCAATGGAGAAGAGATTCTGCGAGCGGACCCAGTACGTGCAATCCCTTTAACACGGAAACCTCGGGCCTTACTTCATTTCCAGCACATCGGTCTGCTTCATCGCGGCACGGAGAAACTTATTGAATACAAGACATACATCCAAGCCCTACCCTACTTCGACCGTCTTGACTACGTCTCAATGAGTATGTTATCATCTTTTCTCTTCTTTCATCAACTAACCTGAACCCACAACAGTGACGAATGAGCTCTGCTACTCGCTAGCGGTAGAAAAGCTTCTGAACATTGAGGTCCCTGCCCGTGCCCAATGGATCCGAGTTCTCTTTGGAGAAATAACACGTATTCTCAACCGTAAGCCATCATCTGTGTTCGCCTCATCTAAAATCAATCTTACCCCACTTCAAAGATCTCATGGCCATCCTCACACATGTCATGGACGTCGGTGGTCTCACCCCCTTCCTCTGGGGCTTCGAAGAGCGCGAAAAGCTCATGGAGTTCTACGAACGCGTTTCCGGCGCGCGTTTGCACGCCGCCTACGTCCGTCCGGGTGGTGTAGCCTTCGACCTCCCCCACGGGCTCCTTGACGACATCTTCAAATGGGGAACCCAATTTAGCAGTAGGGTTGACGAGATTGAGGAAGTCGTCACGGGTAACCGTATTTGGAAAGAGCGGACGATTGGTATTGGACCTGTCACTGCAAAGCAGGCTTTGGATTATAGTTTCAGTGGGGTTATGCTGCGTGGTAGTGGGATTGCCTGGGATTTGAGGAAGGTGGCTCCGTACGACAAGTACGATGAGGTGTGTGTGGCTTGTTTTCGCTTCTGTCAAAGGGAGAAGGCTAAAAGAAATTCGACAGGTTGAGTTCGACATTCCTGTAGGCAAGAACGGTGATTGCTATGACCGCTACTTGTGCCGTGTCCAGGAGATGCGAGAGAGCTTGCGGATCATTAGCCAGGCGCTCAACAAGATTACCCCTGGTGCTGTGAAGGTCGACGACCACAAGCTTGTGCCTCCACCCCGTGCTATGATGAAAGAGAGCATGGAGTCCCTCATTCACCATTTTAAAGTAAATTTGCCACCTTTGCTTTATAAGAACTGTTGATGATCTATATTCGTTCTAGATCTTCAGTGAAGGGTACTCCGTCCCCCCAGGCGAGACATACAGCGCTATCGAGGCTCCCAAGGGGGAGATGGGCGTCTACCTCGTTTCGTGAGTGACCCTTTCCCTTTATCCGTTTCTTTCTTTAGTTAACGTGTCAACCCAATCCAGCGACGGCTCCAACCGCCCATACAGGTGTAGCATACGTGCCCCTGGTTTCGCTCATCTTGCTGGTTCGGATTTCATGATGAGACGTATGTGTTTCCCCTTGTCCCTCTTCAACTACCTGCTGACGTAATCACAGATGTCAGCCATTTCTTCCTTCAACTCTCTCTGCCCTTTGGGAGCTAATGCCTTCTTGTTTCCTTTGTAGCACATGCTCGCGGACGCTGTTGCCATCATTGGTACCATGGTCAGTTATGTCTCCCATGTTTTTCCGAAAATGGTTTGTCTAAAGAGAACGTTCCTTCCCTTGCCTTGTAGGATTTGGTGTTTGGGTACGTTCGGCCTTCGCCATTCTATGGAGTCTTAGCTGACCACGTGTATCTTTTCCAGAGAGGTTGATAGATAGATTTCCTGGAACTAGAAAAAACCTGTGAAATCTACTTTTGTTGCTTTCTACTCTTGTTTGCTTCACTTGAGATGTTCGTTCAAGCTTTGACTTGACGCCAATGGATGATCTTTTCATCTCAGTGCCGACATTGGCTACTCCCTGGCGTTGCTGTTCACCAGCCACTTACATATCAAGCCACCAACGAAGGAAAGGTCTTCCTGCCAGCGTTCTCGGTGCTAATCTTCTCAGGGTTGTTCCCTCCTTCCCTCCCTCTCTTAGGCGGATACGGGACCGGTAGATATCAGCTCTTTCTTCTTTTGCCAACATTTAGGCTTTGAGTCCCGATATCCCTCCGTTACCTTCATTGCATCACATGCTCGCGAACGCTGTCGGTATCATCGGCATGTTGGTCAGTCATCTTCCCCCGTCGAAGCTTTGACTTACACCAACCCCCTGTAGGATCTTGAGTTTGGATGTGTTCGGCTGCTGAGCCCTTCATGTGCCACGGGACCTCTGGAGGAGTTAGAGCTGCGGGTTATCGGCTCTCTTCCTACGGAGCCCCGTTCGTCGCTCTCCTTATCACCGTTGTCAACGATCATTTAGATGGACGCTAATCGCAGATAAATTTGCTTTCCAACTCTATTTATCTACTCCATTCTAACGTCATGTACAGCCATCCGCGACTTTACGCTATTCCTGCAGGCTGGCCACAGGTCTTCAAGCTTCAATCTTCACGAGTTGGTTCTTATGACAGGGCGTTCCTGTGACATCACTTTGCCTGGCTGAGTTTTGGCCTTTCGTGCCTTTTGCAGGTAGTTTGCGATTGTCTTGCCTCTCTTGCCTTGAATTTCACGATCTGATTCTTGATGTCGAAACATTGATTCTTGAAATCAAACTACTTAGTTTCAGAGTGGCCGATCTGCTTTCCCATCGCTTCATCAAAGGGATCATCATCTGCGAAACCGCACAGTACAATCACACCACCGACCGTTGACGCCAAATAATGGCCCCACCTGATATTTCATGCAACCAACAGCCAGGAGACCAATCCCGGAACGAGCTGATTCTCCAATGGACATCAAAGTGAGACGGTTCTCCTTTTGAGTTGCATGCGTTCACCTCCAGCTTCCTTAGCTGTACATAACCCTGTGACAAAATCACCTAGTCCAAATGTCGGACATGATCGCGACCGCGATTGGAAGCATCCGTGTCGTTCCGAATGTTCAACGCTCAGCCTCGAGGTGATGTCAGACCCAAGAATTGTGAACATTCACACGCCTCTGGGATATTCTTTCTAAGTGGATAAGAATAGGTGGGATGACAGCCACGCATGCCTTGATGGAAAGTGCCTAGTCAAAACTTCGGGGATGATTACACCGATCAAGTTGTCGATCGCTGCTGTCTCCGCATCTCTTTCCATTGGAATCGCTTCACCATATGGTGCCTCACACAAACCGCCGCAATCGCATGTCAAGATTCACCTGCCATGTATGTTTGTAGCTGATCTTTTTCAACGGGAGAAGAACCTGAAAGTGATGGTAGATGTCATCCGAATTTGGTCTTTGCGATCCCCAACCCTGGTATTCAATGTCAGACTCGTCGGAATCGTGCAAAGACCTTTCAACACTGCTCCAAATCTTACCTCCACGGATGTTGACCTTCAGACTAGTGTCATTACGCCACTCCGTCATGCCTTTTGTCGCAATTGCCACTCCTCGGCATTCCCTCTACGGATGCGAATATGGCGCCTGCTCGTGCGAGCAAGCTCTCAGCATAGCCCGATTGGAGGCGGGGTCATGCGAGAGCGATAGGAAGGGCACCCAGCTATAGTTGCAATAAGATGGATCTTCTTCCTTCCCGAGGTGGCGGTCATTGAACGCGCCTCGTTTCAAAACAGGCGTCTAAACCAGAGCTTGTTCGATGTGACGCCTGGAGCAACAGATATACTTTCTCTATGTTTGGCTGGTCATTGGTCACCGGTGGTCCTCATGCTTTTAAGCCCCTCCTCCGCCGGCGCTGTTGGTATGTGGTGATTGGATTAGCAGTGTGCCATGTTGCGCTGATAGGGCCAGAGCTTCTATGGCACAACCTCGACATTGCGGGGCGAGAACGGGGTTGGATTTCGCCTCGCATTTACAAATGATCCGGAGCACTTGGGAACATAGAGACGACTTAGGCGCTTCCTTCTTGTGCCTGCAGGACGAGGATACCTTTATAGAAGAAGCTTCTCGTCAAATTCAGACACATATGTGGGGTTGCCCTGACTTTCTCCGCATAAGGAGCACTTAGGTCGAACCGTGGTTTCACCACCTCTCGAACCGGGGTTCGATTTACCTATCTGTCTCATCTGCTCAAGCCCCATGCTCATCCCAAAACTTACCTCCTTATCTCATGCCAGGTCAGACTTGCGCCGGCCTGTGCACTTATCGGCCTATGAAAAAGAAAGATGTAAATGTTAAGGAACCCGAAGCAACAATCGATACTCATCGCTAGTTTGATACATCCGATGGTTTGGCCAACCTACTGTGAATGAAGCTTCCCAAGCGGCGGGATTCGCAGCTCGCCACCTGTCTTCCAATGTCCAGTCAGGGGCGGAATTCAGCGTCTTCCGACGAACACTTACGCCTGACGGCGGTGGAGAAAACCTCTATGGCACACCATGAGTTCGCGCCATATCCTGACCCTGGAGCTTGGCGTAGACGGTGAGAATATATGGTTGAGACTCGTTGAGGCTCTACTCGTCGTAGATGTTATGGTGCACTGTATCTGCTTCCGGTTTCTCGTATTCCTGTCGATTTCAATTCTTGTAGATATTTTTGTATAAGTTGGTCACGTTCAGAATTTCAAAGGGCGTCTAATTGCAGTCACCACGATCCTCATCGCGTCCAACAACGTCGAGAGCAACTGTCTCGACGCATAAAGGACACCCAACCCGACAATGTCGATACTACAGTCGGTATGCAAGGCCATGGAAAGAATCGCTCCTCTTCGGTTGGCAGAAAAGTGGGACAATGTCAGCGCAGAGCTTTCCAACGTTGACTGCCATCATGATTGCTCACAACAGCTTGGCAGGTTGGATTGTTGCTCGGTACGTGTCACGCAGTCGTTCTACCTGATAACATCGAACTCAAGCCTGCTTTAGAATCGCCCAATCAACGCGCAGGCGGGGAGAATCGTGTTCTGCTGACCATTGAGTACGTACAGTTTTTACACAAATATTGAACACCATGACTTCCTCCATATCTTTAGTCTGACTACGAAAGTAGTTTCCGAAGCGTTGGCGAAGGATACGTCGGTTATTGTTGCCTATCATCCGCCTATCTTCAGTGGTTTGAAGTCCTTGACACTATCGAACCCACTTCAGTCTTCGCTTCTTCAATGTGCGGCTAAAGGAATATCAATTTATTCTCCACATACGGCATTGGATTCGGTGTGGGGAGGCATTAATGATTGGCTCGCAGAGGGACTGTTGAGCAAAAAGCAAGACGATATTATCAGTGCGCTCGTTGCAGAGAAGATAGGTGTCAATGGAGTGAGCGAAGGTGCGGAAGGTAGACTGGTTACGCTCAAGGAATCGATTCCCATGGACGTGCTGGTACACAGAGTGAAGTCGCATCTGCGTCAAACCCATCGTGCGTTTCTTGTTCCTGTTCTCTTCCCCGCATGACCTTAACTTGAGTTTACCTCCTGCTTCTCCCTCACCCACCTGGCGTCATGCGCACAATCAGTCCAAGTAGGACTCAATCCACTGGTCGAATCCCGGTCCTCGTCCGTTCGGACAATTGCCATTTGCGCAGGCTCCGGAGGATCCATGCTGGCTGGCAAGAAGGCTGACGTCTATCTTACGGGAGAAATGTCACATGTAATGTACCTTCCCTCGTGACCCCTACTTAGACTCAAGCCATGACCACAGCACGAAGTTCTAGCTGCTCTCGCCGCAGGCACCAACGTTATTCTGTGTAAGTCCTGGGCTAATTTTGACCTCATGACGAACTCACCCTATCCCCAGGCGGGCACACAAATACCGAACGCGGCTACTTACCCCTTCTTGCTGTAAAACTGCTCCAGGAACTCCGAACCGCTGGTGAAGGTGCAGAAGACGTGGAGGTGCTTGTGAGCCAAAAGGATCAACATCCCCTCGAGATTGTATAACAACTTCCGAATATCTTATCGATGGTTCATCGATAGCGCTCTACGCCACCAAAGATTGATGATTTTTCGTGAATTCGTTATGAAGCTCGTCGCGGTGTTGAAATAACAAGAGGGTCGCACGGAATATTTCCAACTTCAAGCAACCCTCGGTTACACGCCTGCGATTAAATTTGATTAAACCATCGATAGCACGCAACACTATCTAAAAGGTGCGATTCCTCTCATCTAATACCTATCCCTGGTCGTCGCGGTGTTGTAATTCGGAGAGGGCCGTTCACATTCATTCCAACTCATACGCGACTATGCGTCTTGTTCCTACAATAAACCTTTTTTTGGTGATTCTATCGCTGTTCCATCGTGTCCGCAATGCGCAAGACGTATAGATGTGGGTAGATATGTATTATGGGCGACTCCAAGATCCGTGCCGACGCTGGTTTCGACGGAGTTCAAAAACAATAGGCTATCAGGGTGCGGCAAAAATAAAAAAAGTGACGATATGCTATATGGTAATATTCCTTGGCGGCGGGAAAGGGAGTGGGAGTGGGATGCCGACAAACCAGAACGAATCAGTTTAGCTGAACCGTCGGAACTGACGCGGACGCTCCATACTCCACTCCTTCGGCCGAAGGGGTCCTTGAAATGATGCTCCAAGCCTCCACTTGAATATTATATACTAGAGGGAGACATGTAACTATATTGTTTGGAGTACATGCATATACTCCAGCCCCTCTTGCCGATCAAGAAAATTTTGATTAATCTCCTAGATGATGAATGGACGACCTGAACCTATGAGTGAAAACGGGATGAAACCCACACGAGTGCCATGCGCACAGCCGAAACGCGTGGTCATGACTATGGCGACGATGCAAGGACCGCGAGTAGGAAGGAACAAGATCAAAGCCAGAATAAGAGATCGAGGAAGGTCATGTGCGCCGCGGCAAGCGGAACGCTTCTCCCTATTCCAAATTGTGCGGCGTAGGGAAACCCAGGGAAACGACTGAAAAGAAACAAAGGTCATAGCCTGCTCTAGCGCTTGAAATATCTTTTTTGAGCAAATTTTGGTAGACCGGCCAGGGCGCCTTGATAATCGAACACAAGGTGGCGCAGGCCGGTGTACGAAATTTGACCGGAGCGGTGGGGTCTAGAGGCCGATTCAACACAACGCGCTTAGATTTCCTATCACGAAAGAGGACTTCTCGGAGAGATAGGAAGAGGCGTATTAGAGCTCTTAGAGAGTCAAGCTGTTCCAAAGGAAAAGCGAATTATCCGGTCTCCACGTGTCTGGTAACAAAAGGAAATCTGCCTTCCGAGGGTCAACTGATGCAAAGTGCGTCATTGCACGGTTAGAGTAGAAGCTAGAAGGCGCGCTCGCCAAGCTGGTGGGCGATCATAACAATTATTCGGGAGGAGGTCGCGATTCATATGGGGCTCTAAAAAAAATTATTTCAAAGGTAAAACGGCGTTCGAGGTCGCCAAACTGGCGGTCCTAATAATTATCGAGGCGCTCCGAGGGCGAGACGCGAAGTTCTGGAGGATGGCGGCCGTCGATAAGGCCAGAACAGTGGTGCCCGCGAAATTGGTGGGCGATCCTGATGGCGCAGTCCAGTTCTAGTAGGTCACTTGCTCTAATCAGTCGATTTCCAGGCGTCATACGCGAGGATTCAATTTTAGGGTCGTCAGGCCTCAACGTGAGGGTGCTTCTGCAGCCTTCCGTCGATTGTAAAAGAGGAAATGAGAACTCAGGCGGAGCCACCTGGTTTGATTTTTTTTAAATCGAGTGTGGCAGTCAGAGCTTGTCATGAACAAACCAACCTCGTTCTTCCTAGCCAAACCAGGAAAAGAATGAGACCCCGAAGTGGGCGGGTGTCGGCCTGATCAACATTCTGCCGCTGCAAAAAAAAAAAGGAAGCGAAGGAGGTTCACTAGAAAAAGTACTGACGACGTAGGACGACCCGGGAATTGAACCGAAAGTGGTGCGCTGAGCGAATGTGAGCTATGAAGTCGCCCGCGGTTATGATACATAGGCTTGACGAAACCGGTTTCGCTGGAATGGCCTTCTATGCACTGAAACGTGTTGGGTTGATCCTCCACTTGATTGGGAGATACCTGAGGTCGATTTTAATCGTTTGCTGAATAGGCGGCGTGCGCCAAGAATAAAATTGAGGGTCGTCAGAGATGAGGCGTTGAACTCTTCTCCCGACGTAAAAGCATGCAGAGCAGAGACGAGAGTTTACCGTCTCGAATGTCCCTTGAAATTTTAAGGAATTGAAGAAGAATCTGCTTGGCTATCGGGCATGAATACAAGGAGATACGAGAGTTTACCGTCTCGAATGTCCCTTGAAATTTTTAGAGAATTGAAGAATGATGGAATGGAGTGAATCTGCATGGCTATCGGACATGAATACAGAAACTGTGGTTCTGACCGAACCATCTTGCCTTTCCCGACCGCCTCGGCTTCGTGGCGCGGTGAACATGACGTCCAATGTCCTACGAATTCCTTTTGAGCTGATCGAAAAATTGCGTCAGATGAGGTAATAAGGGCCATGGAAGGAGAATTCAATTAAAGAGGGAGGAACTTACCAATGAAGAGCCAGAACCTGCGTGTTCCGACCGAACTCGAAGTCATGAAGAGCTTCCGCGAGAATTTCGGCTTCATAATTAATGATGCGTGAGTCCGGGAACACAGCACATTACTGTCAACATCTAGTTATTCCGTTGGTGTAATTCATTCGTGGTGGAGATTGCTGAATATCGTGGTACCGTTTCCAGGGTCTTGGATTTCTTCTGCGCTCATCATGGTTAACTCATCCCACGTATTCCACCATGTGAGGGGTTTGTTTTGGGAAGAATCCAGAACCAATGGTCTAGAATAGTATTGCTCCTGGCCTGCTGACAGCAGCTCGTTCGACTGGCCGTGATGATATGAAAGCATGTTTGATTGATCCTCAAAAATTGCGACTTGGAAGAGGAAGGCCAGGCTCAAGATCCTGGTTTGAGAATTCCATCAAAGAAGAAAAACTTGAGCGTACCGTCGCGGATGGCCCAGAGGTAGTGACTCGGAACGCCCGGGTTGTCCTCCTCGAACTGAACTTCAGCGACCCTCTTCTGAGCAATGAGTACGACACAGCTAAGTTTCCTGTGATGATCTTAACAGCGTGATTGATCGATTTTTACAACACTTGCAAGTGGAGGAAAGAAGTGCATACCAGGCTCGATGAAAGACAAGAATTCCACTTGGGAAACGGCGGAGGGGCGCAGCGTCTTGTTTACTCGATTTGAGGATGAAAACGACATTTCTCAGGCCGTGAAAGCGAAATTTACTACCAATAGCGCCAAAAAGTACCTTGGGTAGATCACTGAGACGCCGGCCATCGGAACAGGCGGAGAAGGTGATAGTGAGGCGCATACGTAGTGAGCCCGGGGATCACGCGTAAATCAAATCAGCAGACTCGGATGAATGGGGCTTTGCTGTGGTTTGTTGCTCACCGATGATTATCAGGACTTGGGAGGACTTGGGTTGTAAATTTTGAAATTGGAGAGATGTGTGGGATTCCGTTGCCGGAAGCTGAGTAAATAATTTAGGTACCAGGTGAGTTGTGGTCAACCGTCAAATGCATTTGCCCAACGGATTCTGGCAGTTCGCTTTTGGTTCGCTTAGACCTGATTCAAGCTGAGTTTGAATTCAACTGCGATCACGTGGCGAGACGCGTCTTCATGTTGTTCCTTCCGAACTCTCGTTGCAGACTCTCAAAGTAAGTATTTTCTTCAACATAATGCGGTTAAAGCTCACAAGTACCCCAAAATCTACAGCAGGAAATCGGTGGAACAACTGACAATGCCGCTATCGGGAGGACAGGAACTGAGTTTGAGGCATTTGCCAGATGTGTCGGACATCGATGCATCTTTCTCCTTCCAAATCCCCGTTCCAGCTCGGGAAGATTACCTTCTGGCAGACGACGGTGATGACGACTTCTTCAAGGGTGTTAACGACGTTCTTGCCACCCCCGTCGCCCTGTCTAGACCAACCCAACACGAACCACTTACCCTCAGCCAACTCACGCCTAGACCATCAGAAACCCACCGCTCACTTCATTTCCGTTCACCGCTTCCTTCATTACCATCTCCGTCACGGAATCTATTCC
Source organism: Laccaria trichodermophora (assembly GCA_018417955.1). NCBI lineage: Eukaryota > Fungi > Basidiomycota > Agaricomycetes > Agaricales > Hydnangiaceae > Laccaria > Laccaria trichodermophora. The sequence goes on from JACTVC010000034.1 coordinate 403,757, forward strand.
ATAAACCCAGATTGAACGAGGAGACCCAGGACCTTCCCATGCTGGTCAAGGGGGTGACATCAGCGCGGCCAAAGGCGATCAAGAAGCCAGCACTTCACCTCCTTCCAAACGAAGGGTCGCCCGCTGGTGCACGTCTAGACAGCCTCAGGGCCGAGGTAGATTTGCTAGCTGAAGACTTAGGAGCGGGCACATCAACCTCAAAATTGGCGCCACCCATTCAATCGCGTCTGCGAAGTCCGAAAGGATCGAAGCTTCAATCAATCGACAAAGGGGAACCGCAGTCGCTGCGAAAGAGACGTAGAAAGGAAGCGGCCGTACCAGACAAGCAGGTATGTCTCTTTTTCTTATCACCCTGCCCTGTGATTTTGATCTGTCGATGATTGACTGACGTGCGACTTGCTTAGACTGTGATCTCAGGAGCAATAACGAAGGCCCGAAAGCACAAATCTATCTTACCGCCATCAGTAATAACTTCTACTCAAAGTCCCTTCGTTTCTACCGCACCATCAGATTCATCGGCAACGCACATCCCAGAACCAAATGGAGATCTAGGCGATGTAACCGCCGACACCAGCACGGACTCCGTCGCTCTAGGCGGGGTTGCAGAGCGACTATTGATGTACAGCGAGAAACTTATCAGCTCCTTTGGGTATGTTCATTCACCTGTATGAGCGATCCACGACTAAGTTGCCTGACCATCCAGACTCTCCAATCTGAACCAATCTTCGGGGGCAGGGCACGATCCAGAGCCGCCGATGCCTAGCCACGATCCCACAGAGGAGATCTCGAGTGCCATCACCGGCGCAGGAAACGAATTCAGCGAAGACCACGACAAATCATTGACGGTATCGCAGCTCTCCCCTCAAAAACCTACATCTTTACAAAAGCCCAAATCCTCTTCGGCCGCTGCCCCGATGTCACCACTTCGGCCGTCAAGCAAGAGACCGGCATCAGCACAGGCGCACCTTGATCAAGGCCGGAAAAAAGTTAGAAGTGTGTCATCGCGAGCTGGTAATACATCAAACTCGACTGTAAAGGAGCCCTTGGCATCGCTGCGCGCGCGGCCGTCGCACCAAGAGCTGAGGCCTGAGGCCTCAGGTTCAGGCTCTAGGTCCAAAGGGACAAGGGTCCGCGAAGAGACAATCACAAAGGCCAGGTCGATCAGGGCGAAACGAAAGCGCTTACCACCGGTCACCAAACCTGGCGATAAGATAGAGGTAAAGACGAGATCAAATCCAAAAACCTCGACAGACGTGGCTCCAAGTGATTCGCGAAAATTGCGTCAGGGCACCACGGTGCTGGGCAACTCCGATGAGGTGCAGGGTAAGAGCAGTACAGGGCCTTCATTACACTCAGAGGGGAGTCAGATCCGTTTCTCAGCGACAACCTCTTTGTCCGGTGAACATGTAAGTCAATCACCTTTCTTCTTTTCACGGCACGTTTTCGGTCGTACGACATTCAATCTTTCTTATGTAACTCATATTTTCTTTGTGAAGGTTGCGAGTCGCCCTGCAAACGCCACCCGGCCCACGGCCTTCACGTTTCACTCTGATGCAAGGCTAGAAGCGCGTTGGAGTAAACTCGATAATGAAGATTCAAAGAAACTTTCATCGTCATCGTCACAAAAAGAACGCACGCAACAACTCGATAATGATAAGCAACATCGGCAGGGCGTATCTATCCCCGATTTCAAAACTATGCACGCTGCTCAAGAAGCAGAGTTTGCCCTGCGGAAGGAGAATATTTGCCCGACCGTGCCGCTTCCCATGAGGTTTGAGACGGATGTCAGGGTGAGGGAGCGGCAAAAGTTTGATGAGAGGGTGAGAGAGAAGGAGAGGGAGAGGGAGGTGGAAAGGGAGCGGCGGCGGAGGGAACGTGAAGAGGAGGAGGAGAAAGAAGTTCGAGAGTTACGGAAGAGAGCTGTGCCGAAGGCGCATGAGGTGCCAGAGTGGTACAAAGAAGCACCCAGGAGACGGGAAAGGGAAGAAAGGGAAACATAAGATTGCCCAGGGATACAAAGTGATTTAGTTCTGGGGTGTTGGAGCTCTCGACAGAACATGGGCCACGGGGTGTGAGTTGTGTATAACTGTTGTACCATGACATTATTTCTGAATGGTATACAGGCGCTGAAGCGCTGAAGACGCGTCTTGGCTATCTGTAAGCCTGAGCGCTTTCAGCTTCGATTTCTTGCCATGTGTCAGCATGTGTCCTCGGGAAGTAAATAGGGTGTTTCGTTATTTCCCCCAGAGACTTTTCGATCGATCAGGAAGAAGTCCCTTCTCTCCCTGCTAAATGATATTTCCGCAAATGCCGCGCATATGGGGATGTTCTCCAGCTTGATGTAGGCAGCAGAGGCAGGCAGGCCAACGGCGGCGTCGACGGGAGAAGGACTGACGCGTTGCTTCCGAGTACACCGGAAGTCGGTGATCTCAATAGAATACACAACCTGAAGGATACCCATCTGGATGTCAATGGTGTATATTTTACATTGTTATATCGAAGACGATGAAAGGTATAGTGCACTTTTCTTTTCAGGATTCTTCCTCTTGGACATGGCAATTCCCATTCAATGTATCTTTATTCTCCTAAATTCCTCCCTGAAGCGTTGCTTGCCGCGCGCCCTTGGAATTCCAAATAACAAATGGGTGCGACCGGAATCCCTGAAGTCAGTAATATATTGAGAAGTGAGGCCCGCCACTCAATCCATGGAGCTCTAGTCGCAAAGAGGATAGTAAGAATATGTCGCGTTTCTGCATACAATTTCACGCGTTTGTGCACATCTCACTGCCCTCTTGTTTGTGAGTTTTGATGGAACCTTAGCACTGCTTTCCTTTCTTTTCTTTCACGATCGGATACAACGCGTCACAGTATGACATATTGGTTTTGGCCTTTGAGCCATATATGATAGGTACCTTCACGCCTCATGTGCCTGGCGGCTTTCCATGTGGAAGTGGATCGAGAGGGAAACAATAACTAAAGGGCTCCCTTTGGTGCGCGCTATGTCGTTACCCGGGTCAAGGATGCATTTGCCAGTCGAAACCCAGAGGATGCGCCAACTCATGGCATCAACGTGTGTGTTCCTATGACCTAGAAGTTGGCAGGATACTTTTCAATTCTTCTGCACGGATGCGCAAGGCCGGGATCAAAAACGATGTAATCAGGGCTAGCTGGATAAGGATGTTGGTTTGGTTGTGCCCCGACGAGACGGCTCGATTGTGAGTTGAGTTGGCTCGAATCCCGATATGGCTTAGTGAAGTAGCCAACCCTTTTTTGGGACCGCATCGCAACTCATTCAGATTTATTCACTTGTTCTTACGATTCCAGCAAGTTTCAAGATGGCCATCCCAATTTGTTTGTCAGAAATCAACGGCTCGAACGGAACCACGGGGCCTGAAAGACAAGGACGCCACAACAAATCCTTTCCTGCCTTTCGGGACAATCCTGGCCAATGCCGATGTCCTCTCCACATTATAAAAGGCCCAACACTTTTTCTCTGTTCTCTCATCCAAACAACCCCGCATTCAATCTAAAGCATTCGCTGAATACCCACTCACATACCCAATCAACCAACCATGCACTCTACCAACGCAGCCACCTCTACTTCGTTCACCACCGCCACCATCGTGTGCGCGACGCTCGAACACTCGTCCCCGACGGGAACCACCACCCACAACGAGTCAGACTCGAACACTTGCGTCAACCGTAGTTCTCCCCAGTGCTGCCATTGCGGCTGGCGCGGTTCCCATGCCGCAGACTGCCCATTCAGGTGATCGCGCTATATGTTACTTGTGAGTCATGTTCGTTCTTTCTTCGAGTCACGCATGTCTAATGAACCTTCTTACTTCAGTCGTCATCGTCGAGCATATCATCGCATTGTTTTCATGTTCATATCGCATTCGACCTCGTGCAATTGCAAGTTACTATATCCCTGCCCGACGCATCCACCACGGACGCGGGCCTAGTCATCATATATATCTATTCGACAGAGCGGAACAAGGCGTCGTCGGTCCACACACCGGCCGTTGGTTGTAAGAATGGAGAGGAAAGGACGATGAAATCATACCATTTGTACACTATGTAATCCGCCCGTTGCAACAATCGATCACATCTTGATATTTTTTCTCTCCATTCTTCCACGCGGGATTTCGTTCCGTCCTCCATTTGTGCACAAGCGGGCCCAGGTGTGATTTCAAGATAAGAAGCCTCAACAGGAACCCGAATGGTATGACATCCCTGCTTCCGGGCTTTGTTCTCCACACCCCTTCTTCTCGTATGGTCTGGGGAAATAGGTGATCACTAGGGAGCAACAGACGGCACGTCATCACGGTCGATTTCAAATAGTTAGTGTGCAGGGAATCTGATGCCGGCTATTTCGCTTCACTTTTGCCGGTACACTCCAAACTTCGACTGCACTTTTCGAAAGGCACTGACAAGAACCATGTCCTCCAAGCCTCCGCAACATTCCAACGAGCTACTCGTATCCTTCCCTTCTAATCATGTCCTTCAACTCACGCTTAATCGACCGAAATCACTCAACGCCATGACTCCTCAAATGAGTGACGATTTGAAAAAGGTTCTCGACTGGTTCGAAGACGAGCCTTCGTTGTGGTGCACCATCATTTCATTTTCACCCATTTCCGTGCAACCTAACTCTTGGGATATCTAGGGTCGTCATAGTGACTGGAGCCGGACGCGCCTTCTGTGCAGGAGCCGACCTGAAAGCGTAATGCCGCCCCTTCCTTCTTCAAAAACAATTGCAGTTGATTTTCAAACATAGGTGGAACAAAGACCAACAAAGCGGATCCAACAACGAACAGGAAGGCGTCGCCGCGAACGTGCATGGCTTTGGTTCCATTTCACGGCGGCAGTCTAACAAGCCAATCATAGCAGCTGTGATTGGAGGCGCGTACGGAGGAGGGATGGAGATGATCCTGAATTGCGATATCGTCATCGCGGCCCATGATGCCAAGTTTGCTTTGCCCGAGGTTAAGCGTGGCGTCGTTGCCGTGCAAGGGGGTATGTGTGTAATATCTAATTCATCCCTCCCCTTCCTTCCCCCCCTGACCGCAGCTGTGGAGCATTTTTTTTCTTACTTATTTCAATTTCAGGTATACCGCGCTTGGCTCAGATTGCAGGTCACCATGTACGTCATTTTGGGCCAGGCTCTTCTAATCCTCTGGTTGTTGACGCGCCTTGCTTAGCTGGCTTCTGAATTGCTACTCACGGGAAAGACGATTACTGCCACAGAGGCACAGAACCGATTTGGATTGTGAGTATTCTATTGACATTGCCCTGTCACCTCGACTGTTTATTTTTGGACAAAAACCATTCTATTCCTTTGTTATTGATCGTCTACCCGTGCTCCCTGATGTATAGAGATGTTGGCTCATTTTCCTTATAGCGTTAACATGGTCGTTCCATCTTCAGAGGTCATCTCTACGGCCGTTGCAATCACACAGGAGATCATCCAAAACTCCCCGGAAGCGGTCCAGTCCACAAAGAAAGGCCTCTTACTTTCCCAGCGACATAACTTTCAAGAGATGCTGCACACCCACGTGTGGAGCCCAGAGAGTAAGCGTGTTTACAAAGGTGACAATATCAAAGTAAGCATTTATTCAGCCCTGCCTGATTAAGTTTACTGTTTTCACTGATTGATGTTTTCGTATTCAATCAGGAGGGCCTGAAGGCCTTTTCGGAGGTGAGCGCTAGTTGACACAATGTACTGAGCTCGTTTACTGACCCTGTTGTTTATACATAGAAACGCTCCCCAGTCTGGAAAAACCCCTCAAAGCTCTAGGTCCTGGCATTTAATATATTTCCTTATCTATGTTCACGGCTTTAAATGCTCCCCGAAGCTAGTCCACACCAGCCTATACCGCGCATGTCGCACTTACGAAGATTTGATTCGTTGCCAACCGCAGTCGTTATTTTGCGGAAGATTTATCTTTGATTCGACCTAGCTTCTCTGGCGTCGGTCATTTCAAGGAAATATATACAGCCGTTATCATATATTAACAGGCTCACTCTTACTTTAACTAAGGTCCGGTCTATGATGAAAATCGTCGCGGGAGTATCTATGTTTCGCCTAGGTATGTCCAGGTATGCCCTCACAGCCAAAGAATCGCGACCACGACAAAGCGCCCACCAAGATCCGGACCCCCATCGCATTTCCTTGAAATTCGGCCTCGTTTCCAGTGTTTTAGGAATTCTCTAAGCGACTGACTAGAAAATGCCTCTTGTCGAACCTGCAGGGGGCGCTGGGCATTTTAGCGGAGATAATATACACCTTTTGGGCGCCGGGAAGGCGGTAAGAACGCGCGAACTTGGACCGCCAGGCGCCACACACAGTCCAACTTGGGGTCGTCCCTGTTTTTCTGCGGCGCGAAGCGCGCGTTTAAGGCGTTGCACGACGGAGTTCTGGGCGATGCGTATGGACTTTTTGTACCACACGCGGCGCACCAGCGTCCCGACCACGTCAAGTTTATCGAGGCTACATCATTGCAGCGTCATCATATGTGGAGTGAGATTTTTGCCGCCTGACGATCAGAGGCACAGATATTTTAGCTGACTGGTTGTAATTTTTCTCATTGCAAGCTCAACGGATGGTCCGTCAAACCGACTCAGCCACTGTTGCCTTCGAATTTACCAGACCGATAACTTGGCGTTGATCCCACCTTCATAACATGTATCTATTTTTTCTCGCTTTGAATCCTTTCTATTGCCTTCTTGCATTTTTTTTAGGAAGTTGGCACTGATAAAAATCTGGCTACATGAATGGGTAAAAGAAAAATTCCTATTCTCTCATTGGTTGCCCCATGCTTATGAGGTTACGAGACAACTTCAGGAGTTAATCAATCCAGCTGCTCAAGTGCTCTATCCCATGCACTTATTGCCCTTGCCTTCTATAGCGATTCACGCTGGCTTCCCGGCGATGTTCGCACAGTGATGATCACCATGCGGCACTCAATCGTGACCATTTCGTGGGGATAGATACGGTGGTGCAGATAGACAGGTCCTGCTCACGTATGGTTCTTCTTGGCAATTGCGCAGAGTTTCAGGGTTTGGGATATATTAGTTCTTTACCGCGAGCTTCGCATTCAAGATCATGATTACCGCAGGAGATGAATAATTTCGATCTATCGAGACTGAGTGGGAATTTGGGTTTGAGTGATATCGGTACCCCAATTTCTAATAGGAGACAAGTTGACAACATGCCCGTCTTGTATTGTACAATCGCGTTGTTGTGGTACCGACCTACAGTACGTTCTTTATAATCATGATGGTAGTGCGTCCTTGCGCTATCTATCACCATTTCTCTGACTCTTTTCCTGAGAGAGTCGGCGAGATGTCGGTACCGTATCATGCCTTATAACTTGTAACCCTGCTCTTTGAACAATTTTGATTGATCTAGAGTGCCGACCAGTATGAGCAGTGGATATCTCTCGAAAAAGGTCACCTGAGAGCAACGAATCAAGCTGCGACTACAAATATCGGGCCCCGCGGCCAGCCTGGGCTGTGGGGCGTTTTTCCCTTGAAGAAAAAAAAAAGCTTCCGCTAAAGTTGAGGCTTAAGGTTGGCGAGGAGTTTAGTTCCTGACGCGTGAACAACCCGGGAGCATAGGTTGCCGGTTGACCCCAGTGCTCCTCGAACCCTAAGGCCTCATGACTTGAAGACGTATAGATGTCCGGGAGAACCCAGGACATGCTTTATTCAAAATGACGTTGAAGATCGTCATAGACGTTCAGCGGCGTCCAGTCGCCTAACCCAATGGCCTCTAGTCTTGACGCGATGACGCGTACGTCTTCTTTCGGCTTTTAGTCGCTATTATTTGCACAATCTCTGAGGCATTGTATGACGATTTCTTGTCAACATGCAGAATATGACAGTCGAATCGTCTCAGCAGGTTTGACGGAATTTGTTTCACTAGGCTACATCTGAACGGATGACGGAGAGACAAGTCTTCTAGAAATTTAGCACCAAGGTGGGGAGAAGAGTTGGGTTTGTCCTGAAATGCAAACAATTCAGCTTACCCACACTGACCGGCACGCAGGCAGCTGATGCTAATCGCATACCTTAATCACTCACATAAGAGTATGCATGAACTGGTTGACGAAAGGTCGTCCTTGTGATGAGTTGCCAGCGAGTACCGCTCTAGTAACTTGACATCCTTTTGAAGTTCTCGTTGAATTTTGACCGACACTTTTCGAAAGCTCTGTCAGGAACATTCTCTTCACCACAACCTCATGACCATGGTGCTCTATAGCGGTTGTATGGATGAGTAATTTCTGGAGTAAAAGGGGCTGCGAGGCAACACGGTTTCAAGTTTGAATCGCGGAAAAACCGACTCACCGAGTGTCTTTTCCATGTATTTACCCATAAATCACGTTCTTGTCACCACCTGTCCAATTTCCTGCTTGCCGTTATAATTTTACCTAGAAATAAATCAGTCAAGTACTAAACTTTGTTAGGAAACCGGTCCAAATCCTATGCTGGGTTTTCTCTTCTTCCTTGCCACCCAAGTTGCTCAGTGGCCCATTAGATATCCAACTTGACCTCGTAATACATGAGTATCTGTGCTTGCTTAGGGCCTTGATCACGTCCCTGCAGGGTAGCGACTTGGACGTCAACGAATCAAGGCTAATCTCAGATGAGGAAGCATAATAGACGGATGCAACCGGAGCTTTCTACGCGGCAAGGCATGACAGCCAGCGCAAGTGAAGTTGCTGACGAGCTGTCCCGCTATCTCTGAACGCCAAGAAGGAATTTTCAATGGGAAAGAAACGTAAAGGACCTCGTCGTGGGACGCACCGCAGATTTTGACAGATCGCCTGAACGTTGGGGGCGCTTCTACGTGAAGAAGGGGTTAGAAAATTTTGTGGACTCGCTTGTTGCTCCACTCGGTAGAAACGATAAGTAGATTGAGTAAGGGCACGGGTTACCACGATGTCAGCTCAGGCGTTGGGTGAATATCGAGGCGATATTCACGGAAGTATTACATTGACCAGCCGAAAAATCAGGAAGAAAGGCTTCCAAGCATAATATCTTCTTGTGGCGGGCAATTTCTCTTGTGCAATGCGACCACTACGGATGCGATGAATGAGCAAGGGTCAGCGGTTGGTGTAAAATACACGGGCCCCTTACATACCTCTAATTCTTGTATGCTGGAAGTACAATATTGCGGTATGTACTTCCATATGAATCTAGATTCCACATCGAGGAAAAGGAAACTTGAACCGCCGTTACGAATCCAGGGCGAGGACCTGAACCAAACCCCCGATACAATTTTCCGAAGCGGATTCCGAGGCGTCTCCCACCCAAATCAGAGTGATTTCCCAGAGCTGTCATCTGAATCTGTGATTTAACGCCCTATAGAGGACTTAACGGAAAAGACTTGAAGAAGCGCTATGAAGCTCGCGACCGATGTAGACCTGGATCGGCACGCTAGGAACATGAAGGTGAAGGTCGTTATGAGGACTAGATCGCTGGTTCTAGGGAACTCCAGGTCCAAAACGGAGGTGAAAGTATGCCGTTCTGCAGAAGGTATAGGTGAGTTGGACCTTGTAATACATACGCTGAGTAACGAGGGATTCCAAGCGCCCAATGCGCAGTTGCCGCAGACCAGATTGCTGTCATTCTGGTCAAGACTGAATACTCGTTGTGGAAGTTTGGTTCCAGCAACGAAGAAACGCCGTGACGTCGGTAAGGTGCTTTGGGTCAAGGATAGACCTCAAACCTGGAGGGGATCAAGAACCAACACTTTTGCTGGGTGGGTTTGACCAAATGGCGTCTGTTTCGTCTGACTTGGAAGTAATCTTTGATAGACCCGAAGACACACCAAGGGTGGTTTGGTTGTAAAGGCATCCCCAATATGAGCGCCTTCTGAACCCTCGGTTCCATAGGTGGGGGCCGTTGATCATCACAATCATATAGCAGCTTCGAAGCTTCAACGTAAGCGGCCGTGTCCATTTGCTCCAACTTGGAAGTAGGTCTCGGTAGACCCTGAGACAAAGTTCTACGTGCCGACGGCAATTTCTGGGGGCAAGCCCAATTCCAGCAACTTTTGAGCCCTTAGTTTTGATAGGTGAGGAGGTAAGTAGGCTGCCGTTGATGATCAGAATCATTGACGTGCACAACATGTACAGGTCAACGTCAACACAGCGTGAGTTTCCAGCGTAAGAAACGGAAAGGAGTTTTGCGTGCCGAAATTTACTGTAAAGCGCCCCCGATTGAGCCCCTTCTGTGATGCACATCGAAGGAGGTTAGTAGGTTGGTCAAAGGTTGGTGGCCGCCGTCGGTTACTGCGGGTAGTGACTATCGTGTGAAAGTGTCAAACACGGCAAAATTCAGGTTCGGAGAAATTTGCGATGAACAACTCCACGTCGCCCAACGATTCCTCACCTTCCACCCCTCCTCAAACCCCTAGCGCCTTTGAACAATGGCGCAGAAAGGCTATGCTGGTCACTGGCCTTGGCGTCACAGAAGATGAACGAATGGGGGCTCTTCGCGCTCATCAGACGCGGCAGTGTGAAAAGCAGAAGGAGTACTTCATGAACTACAGTGAGTCATGGTGTTTTCCCAGTTGAGGTTGTAGTTCTGAAGGATATCGTTTGGAATAGGTCCTATTGTTGTCTTTATGCTGAAGCATCTGAAGCTCTCAGGGTGTGAAGTACCTCCTTCAAACATATTGTGTGCTCCTTGCGATCAAACGAAGTCTGGAGGCTTCACGCCAGACCCGGGTGCGGTCGTCCTCTGCTCAGGCCACTTTTTCAATCAGAAACACATGGAGTATACGCTGGCGCACGAGCTGATACACATGTACGACCATTGCAAATTCAAGGTTGACTGGAGTAATTTGCGGCACCATGCATGCAGTGAAGTAAGTTGTTACCTCTGACCTCGTCACTTCATAGTTCATTGCTCTAATGATGCATTTTCTTGGCAGATCCGGGCGAACAATTTGAGCGGCGATTGCAGGTTTTCACAAGAGATAAGACGGGGTTTTATCGCCTTTTCGAAACAACATCAAGTGAGTCCTGTTCTCGGCTTATTTTGACCATGAAAATTTAACTCCTTTTATCGAGGCTTGCGTACGGAGGCGATCAGTGGATTCCGTTGCTGCCAACCCAGCGTGTCCTAACGAGGCAGCCGCTGAACGTGCGGTGAATGAGGTGTGGGACAGCTGTTTCAACGATACACGTCCATTCGATGAGGTACACGCGTCTTGCACGCTCTCTTACGTGCTTATGACGCTGACTCGTTTCTAACTTTCTATGATTAGATTTACTGAAGAACGTTACCATTTTTTCTACTGGAAGTTCTTGGCATTGGTGACCAACATCCGAGGTCGGCTGTGGTGCGCTAGAGGAGCACAAACCCGTAGAGGAGAACTGTGAATTTGTGGTCGGAATGGAAGCTTTCTTTCTGAGTCGGAGGAAAGGAGATCACAAAAAAATGATCCGTAGCAGTGTTTTTGTGATTGCTCCTGTTTGTTCCCATTTCCATATAAATTTTACAAACAACTCCCTTCGTTACCCTCATCATTCCTTACCCACAACGCACAGTTTCTTCATTTTCTCTTTTGACTTCACGACCGCACAACATGTTCGCAAAACTCAGGTAAGAGCCGCTGCAGTCTTTAGAACGACATCTCTCAAGATAGTCGAACTTGACATTAACCACTTGTTTTCAGCCTCCTTGCTTTCGTCGCTCCATTGGTTTCCGCCCTCACGGTTTCTAATCCGACCAACCCCACCTCAGGCGGCCAAGTGACTATCAGCTGGACTACAGCTGCAGGCGATCCGTATGTGCACGTTGCTCGTCGTTTTACCTGTGGAGGCTGACTTGAAGTCTAGTGATACCTTCTCCATTGAACTGGTCAACACATCGTTTAATAATGCCTTTGCTATTGCCAACAACGTCGATCCGAGCACAGGATCTATCACTCTCACCCTTCCTGTTGTTCCCGTCGGGTACGATGCCCCTTTCGTCCTAGCACCCGCGTGAACTGACGAGGATTTTGTAATTCAGCGCCGGGTATACCATTGAGTTTGTAGATATTGGCGACATTAACAAGGTCTACACTACTTCTGGATCCTTCTCCATTGGAGCAAACAGTGCATCGTCGACATCCGCCTCAACCGCAGCATCATCAAGCGGCACGTCCAAAGCCAGCACAGCCAGCACATCCTCAGGGTACAAATCTCCTTTCTTTTATTTAGCTGACCTATTAACATGAAATCTTTCTCAGCTCCTCGTCTGCCCATTCTACCTCCACCTCTGGCAGCGTTTCTAGCACCAGCACCAGTACCAGCACCTCCCCCACCTCCACGGGCTCCTCTTCCGCTCCTGCCGCAACTCAGTTCTCTGCTGCTTCAAGACTCTTCAGCTACAACTCCGCCGCTGTCGTCCTCTCCATGATCGCAGGTGCCGTTGGCGTCACTCTTTGAACGGCTTGAAGAAGATATCCTCTCGTTCATGCTTGCAGCGTCGTTTTTAATCATTGGACCCTAGAACATTATCATTGCATTGGACTCCTTTTTTACCAACCCCTTTTTCTTTCTAGATATTGTAGTTTGCGACAAACCCTCTCACAGGAATTATATCCGCCCAATCCCCCTCGAACATTTTTCCACTTTCCACTAGTTTACAGCAAACGCATTTTTCAGACCCGCGCTTTGCTTGTCCAATCCTTATCCATCGTTGTTGTATATTTCCCCCTTACACCTACATAACGCTGCCGCCTCGTAGATTTACAGTACTTGGACTTCTACACGCGGATTTCTTGAAAATAATCATTCTTGCCACGTTGCTGTGAAAGCTAAGTATGTCATACGTCACCGTTTACATAAAATAGATTGGTGAAGTCCACGACTTGAAAAATACGACTCGTACGTTCAGGAGCTTACCTGGCCGGAAGTCTGATACATGATACTTCCGGATCGGAATGTTCAACACTCGTCTCCTTTAATGGCTTGAACAGGAGCAGGAAGACCTTTTTCGTTTGGCAGACCTTCGAGAACTTCAGCAATCAGCTTTAGCACAACGACCTGTGCCTAAACCTTGCGTTCCACGACAGACAAAGCAAGGCACATTCTATCACAGAAATACTCTCGATGAGGACATTTCAATTCAACCTCGGGCCAAATATACAAACGGGGCCACTCACTATCTAGAGTCACTGAGTTATTTTGGGCTCACATGTAAAAATAGACACCGTCCAAAACGTCGCTTCACCGAAAAATACTCTCGATGAGGACATTTCAATTCAACCTCGGGCCAGATATATTAACGTGGCCACTCACTATCTATCATCCATTGCGGGAGGGTCTAGTTATTTTGGGCTCACATGTAAAAATAGATACCATTCAAGCGTCGCTTCACCGACGATCCATGTAAAAGGCAATAAATACGAAGACGCGTTTAGGTACCCTAGGTATACAGCTAACGAGGTGTTGATAGATAGACTGGTCTTCGCGGTGAATTCTATTGTCTTTGGAGCCGGCCAAACAACTATGTACCCGCAACCAATTGGCAGGTGCTGAATTCCCGGCTCCCCTTCCAGCTCATTGCGTATATAGCTATGAATACCTACTGAGGTTGTTTGCACATACCCTGAGGCTCCACAACTAAATAAAATCACAAAGCCGAGCGTTTTGATATTTGATCTATCGATTGCTCGTTAGCTATAGGGGAACCAAAAAATGCGTGACTTTATGCCATCTAGTAGGCAGCCTGCGTGGACACTCTTTTTGATCTTTTTGGTGAATCAAGGTGACCACTAGCAACTTCGCCCGAGGTCGCGCAGTCCGGAACATGGTCAGAATTCTCAAGAGCTGCGGCCGCGAGTGATGCGGCGATTTGCAAAATTAGCACACGGCGTCTTGAGCCCTTGACTCAGCCCTACCTGAACATCAAGTCCGGGCTTATATCCCCACCTTGACACAACTCGTTCCCTTCCAAGGACTGGCACAGCTAATGATGAGAATATTCACCGAGGTCAAATAACTTTTGGTGATGTCGCGACCCCAGTATGTAGGTCATAAAGTGATAGAATTTAATTTTTACAATTTCCTACTCCACCGGCCAAGGTCACAGTATTCACTTCGAATGGTAATTCTGAAATGGGCAAGGCACACGATACCATGGCGCTAAATCATCAGTCATACCGGCGTCTTGATAAGAGGATTGTATTATACTTCTGCCATGGCGGTCCGCGGAGATTGATAGAGTGGAGCACCTAGCTGCCTAGACAGAGAAACCAGATGATGCAACGTTTTGCTGACCGACCAGGCCCAAGGGGATCGTCTTTACAACTCCTCTAGCTAGCTGAGTTTGGCATGATAAGACAAATCCGTACCGGCCCAGTTTTCTGCGATACAGCCGAGAATACTACGCAGGGAGACTGAAATGGGCCCGCCGCCACAGCGGGAAGAGACAGTTGGTTTCCAGTGCTCAAGTGAATTGAATGACCTTGAAAGTAAACTGCACTGCGTATGGACTGAGATGATCAGATTGTTGATCGACGCTTAATGTAGAAAGAGAAGATCCGTAGACTGGTACATAGACTCTCACCCCAGTTGTTGCAAGTATCTCTGAGATCTAGACATGTCGGTGTACTGTGCAATACAGAAACGTGGAGTTAATCCATGCTTCAAAGGCGTGACCCCGAGAAGTCCGCATTGCTCTGAATGGATAACTTTAGCACAGAAGGCGTTGACCAAGCATTGACCAAGAGTTTGTCAGGAAAGGGCAATAGAAAGTAGAGCTTTCAATGGTCATCTGAATTTTTGATTCATCTTCGAGTGGAGAGGAAGCTGGAGAAGGTCTATAATAAGTAAGCGCAGTGCGCCAACTGCAGCAAACTTGGATACCAAACTAGGCTGCCGCGCTGCGCGCTTGTCATCCAAAACAACAACTCGCCGGCTCGTGTTGCTGGAATGGGTTATAAAAAGCCGGCTCGTTGATCTTTCGATTGCCGAAGAAAACGGAAAATAGAGTTCTTGAGAGTTTCCCTTCGTCACAATTCTAGATGCGGGCGCCGGGTTGTTCTTCTTGTTTTGACAGGCGAGCAAGGGTAGGCGTCCAAGCGCAATGATACGCGCTCCCCTACGTTAATCATTGTGAATTCGGGTAAATTAAGAACTTGATTGGACAAGCCTTAGCTTGGTTTTCTGTGGCTGCTGACGGTGTTCGTCGGGCAGGGTACAATGTTTGGTTCATCTCGTTCCAGGTCAACGAATGTCAGCAAGGACCAACGCGCTCCTCCTAAGTCGCAAACAAAACCTGGAAAGATAAGGTCAATTGCACCCAGTCTCAAATAATCAAACCTAAATGAATAAGCTCAATTTGACATTCAAGCCCCTCACCCTCGGTGGATGGAGCTCAGCAGCTGTCATGGCCCGGGTTCAACTTGAAGAGACGCTCGAAAAACTACTTACCTCCTGGAGATTTGGGGTGAGCGACGCATACGAAAGTTCTGTTAAGTCGCACTCAGAATATTCCGCATCGAATCAACCTCCTACTGGCAGCAAGTTTGTGGTAGACCGTTAAGGCCGTGCGGGACACCGTTACTCAGGAAACGGCGAGAACGTGCTAGCGTTCCCTTGAGGGGGTTCATTGGCTCGACAAGCACGTTCCCTTGGATATAGGCTTAGTCAAACATTGATATTCCCAGCCTGCCTGCAGGCAGGAGCTTATAGGTGTTAAGGAGGTCGCGATCCAGGGTGTGGGACGCAGTGACTCTGTGAAGATGTCAGAAGCCATTGAATCAATGGCCTTGCTGCGAAAAACCTGTCAAAGAAGCGTCAGGGAAAAGTGCGGTTAAGCGACTGAGACAATATGGTTAAAACTTGGGTGAAGAAGATGGGCGCCTCTGGTCTAGCCACCTTTTTTACATCCGCGAGCTGGATTAAGTTTTGGTCAATCCGCTCTCGACGGTAGATCATCTCCATAAGTAAAACGCACCTGGTACGATAGTCATCCTAATAATAAGCACTTGCATGATGTCAATATTACGGGATACACGACCCGCGCCTTGACATGAGAGAACCCCGACATTAACCGTAGGACGCATTTAGGACTGACGGATGGCAGCCCAAGCGCTGGTCGTATCGTATAATACTGCCGATCCTTTGGACAAATATTGGTTTCTTGACATCACGACTACTGCTCGGATGGCGAACGACGCCGAACAGTATCCCGATTCATAAGCCTCCAGTGGAAGTAGACCCTGACGCGCCTGGAGAAGGTCATATGAATGGACGCAACGCTTCCATCAAATGTGAGGACTCACAAACCCTGCGCGACGTATTTAGTCAAAACGTCTGATAAGAAAACGGGGGTCCTGATTGTTCATAACCGAAGCCTTGAGAGGACGCGCGCAAAGCGACTAATTATAATGAGGGTTGTGTGATGTGTGCAGATCTATCATTGGATAAATTCTGCTAGTGAGTATTGATGGAATTGATGGCCTGTTTTGACCTTTGAACTCAAACTTGACTTTGAACGGTTGAACATGGAAAAACCCTTGATGAACCAAAGGTCCGGTGGATACTGGATGACGTCTGTACGTATAAAATTTGAGTGGGCGTGCGTACCTGCCTAAGTAGATTCAATTTAGATATTCCGGCATCAGGCGCGACGGGAGTGCCAGTAATATATCTCGCTTGTCAACATATCACAACTATGAGCATTAGAGGCTGGCGGCAAGACAATTTAAACACAGGAAAACTGGGCGTGCGTACCATAGAATTAAGTCACAGGTTAAGATATTGAGCGGAGTGCGTAGGTTTCTTTTTTGGATCCGGTCTATCCTCAACTTATCAGCGGTTGGAGAGGTTGTGGAGCCAATGAAAGTCTTCATCCAAATCACCAATTACAGCTTTCTAAACTGAGGTCCAAGTGTTCAAGTTCGATCGAATCTGCAGCAAGCCAATACGGTGGGTCGTCTATGAGTCTGGCCGAGATTTTTCCGGGGCACCCAAGCTTTCCGAGATTAGGTTCAAGCACTATCATTGGCCAAAAGGGTGAGTGTGGATTGGTGGTGCTGGAGGGTAACCGATGGAGTAGTTCAGTGCGCGGCACACGCCACTTGCACATCAAGGAACTGTTCTGAATCTTGAGTGGGTCATTCAATCAAAGGGACAATTTTGACAGCGCTCACAAAACGTTGACACTTGAATTCCTTATGGTAAGCGCAGCTATGGTAAGCGCAGCTAGGTGAGATTGAAAGCTGAATTGAGATCCTCCGATATCATACACCAACGAATGGGCCTCGCCTTGAACCCGGGACTCAACAACAGCCATGACACTTTGCAGAGTGGTGATGCTGAAAGGGAAGCCATGATTGCCAACCTGCGACACTCAAAATGGAATATGCGCCGGTACAATGAAAGCCGCTTACCGTATATGTTTGTACTTCACTTCTGCCAACAGTTAGCCTGCCCTTCCACTACAAGATTTTGGACTTGTAACGAGGGGGTTGGTAAATCATCGCGGCGTAGTTTCAAGTTTGCATGGGCGTACACTTTCGCCGACTAGCTTCCAAGTGAGCTTGGATCTAATCCCTTGACAGGTAAGCTAAACCCGAGGGGGTTCAAAGTTCGGACCTGATAGCACAAATCATTCATGATGAGAAGTAAGTTTCCCCAATGGCGCAATTCAAGAGTTCAAATTATCCATTTATCGCCGGTTTTATTGGGCGATTTTCACTTTTTAAACCTGTGATAGCATAAGGTGCTACGCCTCTTCAACAAGCTCAGGTCAAATCAAATGCGAACGCCCCCACCTAGTCAAGATGAATCATATAGGCTGGGGTGAAGCAAGGGTGAAGTTGGGGTGAAGCTGACAAGAATTTCGTGACCCCACGTGATTCTGATGATTTTTCATCACTTGCTGACTAAATGCTCCGAAATTCGAATCTCATTCATATGCTTCCTCGTCTTTATACCGCCATCACCTCTCGTTTGCCATCTTCAGCAGCCTTGTTTTCCTCAACAGCTACCGCCTCCTCCTCTGAACCCTCCGCCTTTCAACGTAGAACCATGGCTGCTCAGGAATTTGTAGATGTACGTGTTGGTGGCTTGGGTTTTGGTTGGACCACCTACTGATAATATGGTAGTCTACCGTCTCAAGCAACAAGGTCGCCATATTTTCGAAGAGCTACTGCCCTTATTGTGCCAATGCCAAGGCACTTTTTGCCAAGGAGTTCCCGGGTATCACGCCGACGGTCGTTGAGTGCGTTAGAATCGCCTGTGGCCCAGCCGCATGAAACTCACGACAATCATGATAGACTCGACGAGAGAGCGGATGGTTCTGATATCCAAGACTACCTGTACAAGAAGACGGGGCAACGGACCGTTCCCAATATTTTTGTTGGTACGTGACGCAGGTAATGGTGAAAGAAGACTTCTAATTGCGTGCTTTTCCTTGTATAGGTAGCAAGCATATAGGGGGTATGTCGTAGTTCTCACCGATTCGGATTCAACTGACATTGTCATGCAGGGAGTGACGATACCCAGGCATCTTTCAAGGCGGGAAAGCTCGCGGAGCTACTCCGAGCGTGAGGTTCATGCTCCTGTTAGGTGTTACGTCATAACTTCAAACTCATCCCTCGTCCAGTGTGCCTTCTCGTTTGTGACTCGACGCGTTCAAGGAGTCGGACATATATCCGATACCCTTTGGAATGGAAGTGCCGTTAGACCGTATCACGTTATAGAAAGGAAAGTTGAATGTGAAATATAAATTGTATGAAAATGATTCTTTCATTGTCTTTTCTGCAATCCGCAGATGCGAAACATCTGGGAGTCGCTGCTAGCCCTAACATTAAGCCAAGGATATTGAGCAGTCTCTTAAATAGGACTCAGTTCTAACTTTGCTAACCTTATGCACAAGCGGTTTCTTCAAGCCCATAATCCGAGCGTTTGGATGGAAGAAGGTGTTATGGTGACACAAATTCCGCCTCACATCCAGCCGAGAAATTCAGTTTGTCAAGGTGAGCTTTTGAGACAAGTCTGAAACTATTCATCCGTCTCCACTAGTCTCCAGCATTCTCGTCTTGCTGCGAGAAACTATACCGTGCGACTTAATGATTGATAAAGTCCGTTTGTATCACGGTAATAATATTCATCTATCACTGGAGAGGTTTACTTGATTTTGCAAGGGTTCTCAGTCAAGTTGAATAGGAACCTGCACCACGGGCTCTTGTAACGTTGGTCAAGGGCAAGGCGGATTTACGGCCAGCCGCCCCAGGGCTCCCTCCGAAGAAGCTGAAAAGGCCATTGTTTTTGCGGTGGCTCTATTCGTTCCTGCAGAGCTTTTCCCCGCGCGGTGTTTCTCTTGGTCAATAGGAATCTAACACCCCATATCAGATTGGGAAATGGACGCGGGGAGGAAATCAGGGTCGATTATCGCAATTGTGCAAGGAGAGATCGAGACCTATCGGTTTCCCCGCTGTGCCAACGTCGGTTTCCCCGTTGGGTTGTTGCAGGCCAAATACCCTCGCAATTGGAACTTGGAAATGGGTATTTCAATCAATGGTTGGTACGGACCACCAGGCAATGCCTCGTCTTACAAGAGCGACATCCGCTTACAAGAGGTACACTATAAGGTTTTGGGCGTATCACGGAGATATTGATGCCATATCTTCGGAATTGCACTTCAAAATCAATTTGACCGCCAAATTCCGATTGAAGCAGACTGAAGCCTCAGTAATGCAAGCGGCCATTCATATTGCGCCTAATTTTAGGATTTAGCGGGTCGCTACTCCAGAAACTATTCCCGAAAGAAACCTTCTCTTGTTTTACTCCAGGATATGTTTTCTAGGTGATGACAAGTCGGCGGTCGAGATGGAATCCGACGTGGATAATTAGGTGCACAACGCCGCTCTGCGCAACAAACATTAAAAAGGGGGACGTGTTGGTAGGAGGAATATGCTAGGCAGCGTTGAAGATTGCCGCAATGACGAGGTTTATCAAGCGCAGTGCGAGGGCTCGGGCTACTCGGGCGTTATTGATCCTCCTTGGTGCGCAAATGTTGATCCTGGCGGTCGGAGAAACTTGCACATGTCAAAATACTTGCATGTTCCAGAGTGGTGGAGATTCTCTCACTGGAAACCCTTCCTATTGGGCTGGAGCTCGTCGCAAATTGTCATACGGGGCTACTTTGGCTTGGGGGCGACTCGGATGTGCCCTGCCCTCCTACTTTACCATTACAATCTCTACAGTGGGCGAAAGGTGGTCAACTGGGCCGACGGATATTGAAGGGTAGGTGAAAGTTCAACCTCATCCATGTACCGCGGCTGATCTCGTGCGCTTGTCTTTTAGGGGTTGTCCATTCACAGACGGGATCAAATGTGATCTGGTAATCCCTTCGATTGATTGAATTCTCCAACCGCTTCATTACAGCAGCTTCTGAACATGAGACCCTTCACGACGGTTTCCCGTACGTTCCTTGTTTCCGCACCCGCCTTGGCAAAAATACTACGCGCAAATGAGTGATTGTGCTTTCATTCAAATAGACAAGCCATGCACAAAATATGAACAGTACGCAGCCCTATCACTCACTGCACACTGACTGAAGTTACCGCCATGCTCCCTCGTCTTTCTACGACCATCTTGTCCTCTCGGTGCCGACTCTCATCATCGCCAACCTTATTTTATTTGGCTGCTACCACCGTCCCATCTCGACTCTTCTCAGCGTCTGCCCGCTGGTATTCCTCCGGAGAGAGCGGTTCCTGCTCGGACATTCAGGAATTGGTAGACGTATGTCTCCACCTCTTGTCTTGCAGTCAGCCAGAAAGGAATGATTAACCGGTCTGGATTGTAGTCCATCGTCGCGGTCAACGAGGTTGTTATATTCTCAAAAACCTGCTGCCCACACAGCTCAAAGACGAAAGCGCTTTTCAATCAAGAATTCCCGAAAGTCAAACCTATGGTTCTTGAGTACGTGCGGTTCACTATAAAACAACCACGGACCGATTAATGTATGATTGGCGTTCTAGGCTAAATCTGCGAAAGGACGGGCCCGAGATTCAATCATACTTGTTGGAGAAAACTGGGCAACGAACAGTTCCCAATGTGTTCGTCGGTATGTGATCCACATTTTTAAGTGATGAAGAAGCGAGTGCTTATCGCTGTGCCCGCCCGATCTTAGCCCACAAGCATATAGGAGGTATGTTGAATTTGTTTTTCAAGGAGAATGTAGAACTCACATTTTGCAGGAAATGACGATACGCAGGCGTTGTTCAGGGCGGGAAAGCTCGCCCAACTACTTCGAGTCCGGTCGTGAGGCCCATGAAACTTGGCTCCATCATTGCACTGCACACTCCATTCTTCTACGATCCTCCCCTTTCAAGTAGTAGTTGCTTTATTATTCGACATGTATTGTATGTATGGAGGGGGCTGGATACCCTTCGTAGCGGAAATTTCTTCATAATATATATGTATCATTACCGGTTGTTCCTCATTCAAGTTGGAAACGCAGCTGTCGTCTGGCACCTTTACATGTTTCGGAGATCTAATCTTATCTAAGCGTTTGGGTTCTTGATGTGAGCGTGACACGTTGCCTTGCTCACCTCACCACCACCACCACCGACGACGTCAACGTCAACGACAGCAGCATGGCTCGTGCACACCGTGTAGCGGCGATCTCGACGTTTTGCCTGGCTCTCTACCTCCTCGCATACTTCCGAGTCGTCAGCGTCCCATTCTTGGAGGAGAGAATAGCGGATGAGATCCTACCCGTCGTGAGTAGAGCGTCAACTATTTCCACTTGTAATTTCACTGATCTCAATCCCCAATTACTCTCATATACTCGTTTCTTCTGGCCTGAAACAAATGTACTCGCCCGCTCTTTCGTTGTCGACTTTGTTCGTTAGATCCCATGGTGGCTGTTGGTCTCATTCGGGTCTTACTCTCTCTGGTCACTAGGCTGGGGGCTATTTACCTTCAGAGACTGCCCTGAAGCGTATACGGAGCTGTTGCGGGTGAGCATTTGTTTTAATCTTCTTAATTTCGCTGGTTTTTTGTTTCCTTGTTTATCTTCCCGTTGGTTACTTGTAAACGATTTTTTGTTCCTCCTGAAAAGCGCGATGCCGCGCGTTAGAAGCAATCGTTTGATAAGTCGCCTGCTGCCTCTTCTTTAGAGAAGCAAAGAATATCGCGACTTGTCGTTGTTTTCGGCTTCACGCTGCAAGACATACGCCCGATACACGCCTGATAAGCAGGTGTGAGTGTCGGAACTAGCCAGATCATCCTTCAATCGCCTTGTTCCACTGTTAAGGCCATCTGCGGGCTTCTCTGAAGTACATCGGCTTTCCTCTAGACTACAACCTCTTCTATTCTATCCCTTACTCTCGACATCTTTTTGCGGCGTCCCTTTCCCCATTCACTCTTCCCTCCTGACAATGTCATTCCTTCGCTGACGTTACACCTAAATATAGGAGATAGGCGAAGCCAAGAACGACTTGAGAACGCGTGGAGTAACAGTGGACTGAGTTGATAACCAAGCGATCTGTTGTATCTATCGCTCATCCAAGTATCTTATCTTTCTGATAATCTGATTACTGCTTGCACCACCCAATTGGGCCATCTCCTCGTGCGCAGCGCTTCACCGACTTTTGCAGCGGAATAATTCACCGATGCTGATGCGAAGCGCATTCGACGGCGTCAGTGTGCCCGACCTATCGGACTTTCAGCGAAAGACACTTGACAGGGCACAATTCTCCGCATGTCGGTCTGTTGCGAGGAACGCACGCCTGCCCGCCAGTCCAGCCCGATATGGACTATTCTGGAATTCGCAGTCGTGGCGGTACGTGCTCGTTAGAGGCCAGGCCATGATGTTAAATTTCCGCCGCTCCGTAATCGCGCCTGCAACGCTTTGAATCAGGAATTGGAAGCATGAGCGAGACGCTGAAGCTTATGCGCTTGCCACAGGGTGAAAATCTCAGCATGTCGGTTTGTTGCGGGGTAAAGCCCGCCTGCCAGCAAGTCGAGCCTGATACGATTCTGGAATTTGCAGTTGTTGCCGTTCGTGCTCGTTGGAGGCCAGGTCATGATCCTAAATTTCCGCCGCTCCGTAATTGCGCCTGCGATCTCTTGAATCAGGAATTGGAAGGTTGAGCTCTGAGAGGCAGAAGCCGATGCGCTTGCCACCTCGCTTACCCGAGTCCACTATTCTTGAGTCTCCAAGGTACTGCCGTATATTGGCTTTAGCGCACGAGCTTAAGCCGTACACCCCAGATCCACCGGGCTCACACCTCTCCTCACTACATTTTTTCAACCCTCCTTGCGCAACTCCCAAGTACAGATGAGTCTTAACGATCTCGAATACACTAGGTGAGCTGAGCCTTAACTCAACTCAACAACGACATGCTCACCTCGCCGCAGCTCTGCGGCTCATGGTATATCTATCTTCTGTGATCTCAGGTACGCTGCTGTAGCTTTCTCGACCCTCCAGGAGGGCCTGCTCTATGGCTTGAATGCTTGCTGATTGAATCCCATGGAAATCAATGGATCCGAAAGCAAGCTCCCGTAAACTTCACAACGTACTCGTAACCTGCACTCCAAAGTCTCGGATTTGATGGTGTGTACAGGTCCTTTCACTACATATGTTGCTCAAATGTCAACTTCTCTATTCCTAGAACTGGCTATATCTTATCCCCTTGCGTCGAGGTTCGAACCCTTGGGTTATTCAAACGACAATTTGACCCTTTTCCCGGTGAGCTCGGAGACACTCGTATTAAATTAGACATTTAATCCACACCCCCAATATAGAAATAATGCCCACGCAGCCCGTACCCGTATTGCGTGAAACTGCGACCCTTCAACGCAGGGCGCCGCGGGAGACCTAACCCCTATTAGTATTTGGGTGCTCAGTCAGATGTCATGTACACGCAATAAGGCTTGACTTCCTTTTCTTTCGTTTCTCCGGAGTATATTTCCCCGGTGTGGTTCAGATAACATATCAAAGTATATGTTTGTCTCTGGGGAAATCATGCATGCAATGAAAGCGTATGTCCCTCGGCCGGTCGAGGCGATAGATACCTAAGGTATCGATCGAGACGGTAAACCTGCAGGGTTTCTATGTTTTTTGTTCCATGAACTGGTTCGCAGTCCTTGCGAGTCTTCGCAAACGGCATATTTCCCTGCTGAGCTTGTGCTGAGCTGCGTTGGGAGCTGATTCTAGATTCAAGCGCAGAACCAGCCCAGAATGGGGCAATCTGACCGTATTACCAATGGAGACGTACTAGTCTATGGGATCGAAGATAGGGTCAGGCAGTGGTCGGAACGATTCTTCTTGCAAGCAGAGCATTGTAACGTTAACATCACTCAATTTAAATACAACCGCCTCGTGAGCAATTCGCGCGACATTTCAGTTAGGAAGAGACAAGATGCGCCGACAATTTAAGTGCCTCTTGCACGCTCACCACCGCCACCTTCACCGGCCAACTTCAATTGCCACCAGCTACTCGAGCTATACATTGGACCATTCTGTAGCCTCATTTTGGAGGATGCGATCCACGGGGAGGCTCCGTTCGTGGCTAACCAACAGAACCTGTGATACCACAACTAGCAGGTAAGTGAAAACAGCGCGCATACTATGCGTCAATCAACGTCAACGTACATGTTTTCGTCAGGATCTCACGGCAAGGGATATTCGAGAAAACGCAGTGGCCAGAAAACATAGCAATCTATGTACAACAGATCTCTGGTAAAGGTATACATCTAGTGTCGCTCCAGGCGTGATCAGAAAGTAATTAAGTCGAAAGGTATCCCTTGGAAGCAAGATAATCGGCAATAATGCGAACCGCGTCGAGGACCTCAGTTTCATGGGTCTTGATATGAATTTCTGGAGCTTCTGGGGCGTCGTATGGTGCGGATATTCCAGTAAATTCTTTTGGTTCGTAAGTTTTTCAGTCTACAATATAACCGATAATCTTACCTTCGATTTCTCCAGCCCTTGCTTTTTTGTATAATCCTTTGGGATCCCGTTTTTCAACTACCTCCAGTGGCGCATCGACGTATACCTCGACAAATGGCAAGGAGGCCTTCTGATGTAGTTCCCTGGCTATCGCCCTGTCTGCCAGGTATGGAGATATGAAGGCGGTGATGGATACGCATCCTGCGTCCGCAAATAATTTGGACACCTGCCAGGACAGATGTCAGCAGCCAATAGGCCAGTAGGAACGTCTTACTTACCTCGCCTATCCGTCGTATATTTTCATTTCTAGACTTTTCGTCGAAGCCAAGGTCTTTGTTCAGACCAAATCTGACATTGTCACCGTCGAGACGGTAGGTAAATTTGTGCAGGTTCAGTAGATGCTGTTCAAGGGCACAGGCAATGGTTGACTGCGAAAGCATGAGAAAATCATGGTGAAATTTTTTATAAGAGGCTTTACTTTTCCGCTGGCGCTTAATCCCGTAAGCCACACAGTAACGCCTTTCTGGCCAAGCAATTGCGTCCGCTCCAAGTTAGTCACGGAGCCTTGCAACCCAACAAAGTGAGGAGAGAGGTGACTAGAGAAGGGCGAGTATACATACCTGGGTGTAAGGTAATATTGGTGGCCATCGCAACTATGCAGATGACAGGAGAGCGGTGATTCTACGATCAATCGATATGAGTGAAAATGAGTTATGTCGGAGCGGACGGGCGAACTTGGCCTTCCGTCTTGACCATTCTCAACCAATAGCTGGCGTTTTTTCAGGTGCATGACGCAATCTAATCTTCTATCTTGACAAGGATCTGTAGTCGTGGGAAATCTTATCTCATCGGTCCTCCAGGTAAACACATCTAAACCCCTTACTTCGCTGACGACTGCAAGACGACTGGTTACAATATATGCCGTGGCCCGACTTCGTTGTTCGACAGTTTGAACTGGTCAATCAGCTCGCTGCTGACGAGAGCGAGTATTACGGGCCGTTCAGCACCCTCCTCACAAAAGTTTTCCCTTCCTCCGAAAAGTACCAGGTTTCTCCGCAACATAAACGAATTACTGGTTCCATGGATTTTAGTGTCATTTACATTGTTATGGAGCGAAAAGTACCCATTTTCTTCGTCGAAATCAAGACCTATCAAGCATTCGATCGCCCATCCTCACGCAAAGAGGCAGATGAACAAATACGTGACAGGTTCCTGGATTTTACAGGAAATGTCGCCATTCCGAAATCTACGGCATCAGCGCCTTCAGTACCTAGTTCTCTGTCTATGAATACACGTCGGGAACTCGGTCGCTGACCCCACACCGTATTCCTCCACATCCTCACATCCTCACCGACACCGCGCCGGAGGAAAGATGGAACTATGATATCATGGAACTAGAAGAGGAGAAGAGGTTTATGGAAATTGTTGCCGAAATTAAGGATATGGTGTCTCTCTCCCGTTGTGCACTTTTAACACTACAAACACAGAATTTTTCTCGCTAACCCTTCAGTGCCCAATAATACGAGTTCTCAAAGTAACACTGGACGCAGACAATGAGTAGATCTGATTTCGGCTTTCAAATATTGAAATGCAAAGGAGTCAGTTTCCTTGCAAATTGGGGCACTTCGAGCCTAATTCGAGCTCGTATGTTATTTTCTGGGACCTGGACATCGATGATCCTTCAACGCTTCGCCCCAACTTCACCCTTGGTCGCATCTGTAGCACCGAGGATGGACCCGAGGACACCAACTCATCGTACATAAGTTGTTGATCACGCTTCAGTCGTTGAAACCGAGCCTCACCTTTTCTTATAATGGGGACCTTGCCAATCTCATTTTAAATACTTGGCCGTGGTCATCTTCATCTTTTACCACGACCATCCCAGCTGATTTTTTACTTTTCAAGAAAATTCGAGCATCCGTTCGAAATAATTACTTGACCGAATTACGCTCTCCTCTTCCCTGCCATGACTCTCGCCGAGCAACAACCCACCACCCACCTCAAGGGGTCCATGGCGTCCTATGTTGTACAGGCAATGAATTGAATTTGTGCCGTAACAAATCACTTTCCCTCTTAACCTGCACAGAGCGCTGACCAGCTTCGTCGAGCTCCAGTATAAGCATGCCATCATCGCGGATCTCTGTTCCGGGCTGCCATGGGTCCGAGACGAGGCGACCATCTGACTTGGTAAAAACTGCCCTTGTGTCTAGCCAAAAGATGGCCATAGTTGTATCATCGACCCACGGGTGATCACAACGGCTCTGAAAGGATAAGAAAGAAACGCCTAGCGCCAACACACAAAGGTGCAGCAACACCCAGAGGTCTACTCTCCAGCGAATAATCTTGGCGCGCAATGTGGGCAAGGCGATTTTAACAGTCGTGTTATCCCACTCTGGTGCATACACATCGGCAAATGCTGCCCACGCGGCTTGGTACCCCCGCGAAGTCATCTCGATGGCCAGGTTTTTGCGCGTCCCGTAGTTCAACGGAATAGAGTAATTGGAAAAGAAGAGATTAGTCCCAAGCGCTGGTGCCAATCCCAGCGCCATCGAAGTCAAGGAATCCCCGATGAGTGAAAAGGGGGGCTGCGCTTCCAGGACGGTTGGGGAAATGAGTTTACAGTTATGGCACATGGTCGCACCTGCGCGGTATGTTATGTTCGCAATCGCGAAACAGTCGGTGTAATTATCAAGCGCACGGAATGACACGCTAAGTAACTTGACTTGCAACCCAGGATCGATCGTATAATTTTGTGAACATGATTTTGGTGTGGCCGAGTAATTTCGGCTTACCCGGAAAGAGAGAAGTCGTGTTTCTGATACGGTGTGAGGTTCTCCCAGGACTGGTGTATGTGGTGATCCCCACGGCGCGCGATCAGGTAACGGCCCACCGATTCCCAGAAATGAGAAATATGGACTGGATTGATTGTAGTCACTGAACAGGGGTATCTGTTGTTTTGTCAACACCTTGAGAGGGTCCGCAACCCACTCGAAAGCGTCCAGGGCGAAGTACGGCATTGTGACATTGGCCAAGGTGGAATTGGTAGAGAGGTATTGCGCTCCTTTCATAACACGCCGGTAACGCGTGGCGGGTTCTGTCATATCCGAGTTTGTGTTTGATTGGAGTGCTCCCCATGCAACGTTGGCGGAAGCGGTACCTGCTGCCATGACCCAATCCTGGCTGAAGGTGTATAAGAAATATCCTGATATGTTCTTTCCAGCTATTCCTTTCGTGATATTGGTGAGAGGAACCATCCCAGGTATCAGCCTATCCCCGGCTTCCCAAACGATCGAACCTGTCAAAGCTGCGGAGAAGTAGTCGATGGAAAATGTGGCAAAAAGGGTGAGGTATATGACGACCACGTCGCTTTTTCGAGTAAAGTGGCGAGGCGAAGGCGGCCAACTTGAGATGGCCTGAGATAGACCTTTCGGTGAAATACCCCCTCGTTCCATGGCTACAAAAATACAGCGCCAGATGTAGCCGGCCGCCCACCACCCACCGGCAACACGTGTCACCGTAGCTGCCAGCGAGACAGCGGTTGCGATGTCGGATTGTAGAGGGGCGTAGGAAGTCATTTGGGAAACGGTACCATCGACTTCTTGGTATTGAGGTCGACGGGAGTTGACGTTAAAATCGCGGCCATCAAGAAAGCGTAGACAGGCTATGGCTACAAGAGCAGTTAGAGCGAAGTGCACGGCGAAAGGCAAGTACTTGTTAAATTTGATGCTAGAACATGGTTAGGGTGGGATTGCAGTGAAATTTTGAGATACCCCACCGTCTTGTTGATTGCGTAGGAGGAGAGGGGTCACCACTTTTTTCAATATCCGTCTCGACAAGGGGGAGATAATTGGTGTTGACACAAGAGTGTAGGCTGTGTGTATCATTCATTCTAGGTTCTGACCCCGTTCAAGGTGTGGCTTACCCTTTTAAATGACCCTAATCCCTAAGCGCCTTATAGCGCTTAGATTGCACTGCCAGTCTCATGGAAACATGCCTGCTCTGCAACGTCACTCAATTTATTGCACGATCAGGGACGAGCCGGAGTTGATAGATGTGAAGAGACTGGTGTCAAACTGCAAAGGCCAAGCAAAGGCGGGCCGAAGTTGGCGCATGCCACTGGAGGTGAGGCGTTGAGAAATAGGTAGCAGCCTATGCCAAGAACACCAAGGTAGCGATAGAAATGTAGTTGATATCATGAACTTGAGAAGACTTTCGTTGGACTCGGTTTGCTTGATCTTGAGAGAAAATGAGCACTGTAGTACAAACAAGGTTTCACGAAAGACAAGCACAAACAAATTTTCCTCGACTCTACGTCGTGCACGGAACGATGCGTTACGCCTCCAGCCTCAGCTTTTTTATTTTGTCTACGTCACATATGGCTGGTTAAGGTGCGTTTTTGGTGTGCCTGCTAGTGTGTCTGTTCTTCCAGTGTTGGTCTAACTCAGGCAGTCAAATCACCGAAGATTCGGATTCTCTCTTGAGCTCGTTTACCGCCTTCCTGCACAGTGTCTCGACACCTGTATCTTGTATTGTGACAAAGCTTACAAGCGCGGTACAAATCTGGCCTGGGCACGTGGCCATATTCATTCCCAACTGGTCGTCGGAGTTTGCGAATGAGATGGAGAGTGTAACGTGGGGGATCACTGTGGAGGGGAAGGCTAGGGCGGCAGAGGATGCTGACTCAGATAGAAGACCATTCGGAGAAGAAGCTTGCCAAGATGGCACTGATGTACTAAGGGACCAAAACGAACCTGAAGGTTGTGAAGGTTCGTTTTCTTGCTTTCTTGCTTTCTTTATCTTTTAGTTGACTCACAGATGATACACAGGGCAACGCAACGCGTTTACATAGGCAGTCTCCTACAAACAGCGGAATCATTGAGAGCATGGCCTAAATCACGGACTTGGAGCAAGTCTGGCTCATCGCAGAGTTCCTCTAAAAATGACGATGGACGGTTCACTGGCAGGAGCAAAGACGTCCTGTAGTAGTTCTTGAATCGCTTGCACGTAGTGTAAGCCTGTCCGACTTACAGCTCAATTGCGTCGCTAACGGTACTGGTCCATTGACTTTTCATCCCTTGATCTTTTTTGTTGACCACAAAGCCTCGATTTTATTCTATAGCTCACCATCTGCAGAGATTGCGGGTCCCTCCCGTCAGGACTATTGGCACTCGCGGGATTTCTCTTTGCCTGAGGCGTTTACATAAATTTCTATAGGAGAGACGAAGTCAAATCACTCTTGTCAGAGGTATCGGCTGAGCGCTGAGGCGCTCGCGTTGCGCTGACAAGCATAGGCTGTACGGGTACCAACCACATTTACATGCACGATGGGGAATGTGGAACCCTACAACGCATACGCCGGGATTGCGATTGGGGTGGATTTCAAAAGAGTAGTGTCCCAGGAGGATTTGAACTTCCGGCTTCTCGGAGTAATATTTACTTCTGCCACCACAACGAGATGATTTAACCACTAATCGACATCTTGGACGTGTAAATATAAGAGTTCAGAATCAGAGTGTCATATTTTCTACCACGAAAAAATAATGATTACTACGGCTTCTGAACTTGAGAACTAAGTAAGCCTTTTCTTTTCATACACTCTTAAAAGAGGACTCTGAGTGCTTAGTGAAGGATGGTTGGGCATTGAATATTGAATATTGAATACGAAGTATTAGTGGAATGCAGAGTTGACGTCGCGGCCGCAACGCTACGCTTTTTTTCACCATGCGACAACTTTCCTTAGTGAATCAACTCCGACAGGTAAATGCCCTCGCTACAGCCGACCTTCGACACACCCGCTACAGCCTTGACTGAGTTTCAAATCCTTGATGGTCACATAACATGCTCCGTTCATACCTGATCTTTTACATTGAGGAACACCGTGAAATTCCCAAAATGTGTGAGAATATCAATCTCCTTCTTACTGATTGGTATCTCTGCTATGTAGAAATTAGGTATGGTATCACGTATAGAGGTAATTTAACTGGAAAGTATGTCTCAATTTGAAGTCCGCCCCAAGTCCGCCCGATTGGTTAGGCCCTCGCGACAGAAAGCGATACAAAGTCCAACTTTCGCAGATTTTCTGTATCGTGGGATTTAGCGGACAAGTTGTCGCGACCCATTTTAGCGGCCGCGACGTCAACTCTGCATTCCACTATTGACGTTTATTGATACAAGTATAGTTTTTCGTCGCAGTCAACTCACGCTTCACTCGTCCACGCTCGCTCTTGTCAATGCCAATAACGCTGCCTTTTCAAGAACTTTTTGCCGATCTGATGGAGGGCTCACTGACAAGATGTTGACAAGGAGATGTCAATGTTGCCATGATTAAAAACTCCGACCCGAATGCCGTGAATAGCGCCCGCAAAGTACTATTTCCGCTCTCGACCACAGGCACGCTACGCGACGGTCAAATCACCTCAGAACACGATGGAGGCGGAGGATTGTCTACTGCCGAGTGAACTTGTCTATGACCTTGTGGTACGGGCGGTGGATCGACATGAAACGAGTACGTTGGCCATGACTTGCATTGTGTCCGGATCGTTCATCTCACTGATAGTGATTCTCTAGCTAACCATTTGGCTATCTACGTCTTGCGTCGATGGAGACGTTCAATCCCGAAAGGTGCTTTTCGGCCACCTGATGGATACCTAGAGCCGATAAGCTCCATGC
This sequence comes from Laccaria trichodermophora, assembly GCA_018417955.1. Lineage (NCBI taxonomy): Eukaryota > Fungi > Basidiomycota > Agaricomycetes > Agaricales > Hydnangiaceae > Laccaria > Laccaria trichodermophora. The sequence goes on from JACTVC010000034.1 coordinate 435,344, forward strand.
ATGTCGACATCCTCTATGAGGTTTGTCTTCCAATTCGACCGAGGGCTCTTCTAATGAGCCAGTGGCGATTTAGATTTTTGAACACCTGCACCCCATCGATCTCCACCACATCAGCCAAACCAATCGGGCTTTCCAAGCACTTCTCAGCCATCCAAATTCGAGCTCTGCGTGGAACCTCGCCTTTGAAAACGATCCAACCCTTCCAAAATGTCCGCCAGTGACACCGGATTTTCCAACAAAGATGTCTTGGTTGGAGTGGGCTGGGTTGTTATTCGGAAGGCTTGTTTGTCAGGCAAGTACGCTTCGGCTGTCTCTTCGGTGGAATTGACTTACTGTTCAGGATTGCGGAGAGGGGGGTGCCCCTCCAAATATACCTTTCCGCCGATTCCAATGTAATGACTGCATCTTTGTAAACGATCGGTACATTGTTCCATGCATCATATAACGTTTTTGGCTTAATTTCTCTCTAGCCTCGTGGATGAATTGCAGGCGATGGATTGGCATTCAATTGGATATAATTTAGTAAGGAAGAGTCAGTTGTTGCGTGCGCCTTTGTTTTGTTTTCTGCATATCTACAGCTGACACAACGGCCTTCTAGACTTGTCAGAAGAGGGAGATCTCGTAAAGACAATCGATGAGTGGTGTCTATACAGTGAGGCAGAACTGAAGGCTGTCCATGAGACCATTACTGGTTATGAGGACGCGATTACGAGGGAAGAACCAGGGTCCAAGGAAGCGTTTGATGCCTACAAAGCAAAGCGTAAAGCTTCAGTGGATCCAATTAATGAGGTATGTTTCTTTGATGTTTCCCATGCTTTTGGCTCTGATGTCATTCATCAGCATGCCGCGACTTGTCTACGCTGGGCCGAAGAGTTGACGGAATGCTACGTCGGTGATTTGGAAAGGAGACAATCAAACATCATCAAGAGGTATTTTCCAGCTGTATCTTCCTTTTCTGCTTTAACCATGTCTTCAGAGTACAGAGCCGTTTCAAGCGACTAGGATATCATCCCGATGACGTTAGGAACGCGACTTCGGAAATTGCACCTCATGTCGACAGTCTCAATAGGCCGAGGTTGTCCAATAAACGTGAGCCCTGTTCCAGTCGACAACCATCGCCCTTTTCTCAACTAGCAAACAGAATGGGAAGCTCTCAAAACATATTTTGAGCCTACGGTCATCAGAGTTCAAGAAGAACGTCGGGCGCGGGAACGCGGGATCCTCATTAATAAACGGAAAGAGTTTGTCCACGAGCTGTATAGGGAATACAAGAAGTCAGTGCCACCGTTGACATGGGCATACCTTCCTCCGCACTATGCCATCTATCAATTCAAGCCTTTCGAGGAATTGATCAACGCACCACATGACGATGAATTGGATAGGGCATCTTGTGAGGATGCGCTGCGGTGTTTACCGAAGGAAATCCGGGATTGGACATTGACGAAGAAGAGACAGCTCGTGTCGCTTTTGTCTGGGCACGGTGACGATGGCACCACCACTTCACAACACGCTGGCCCCAGCTCGAAGCCTTCTGGCCCATCACAGGAAATGGAGGACAATTTCGATGCTCTTCAACTCGCCACCTCCGTGTTTTGCTGCCTCGGCTCCAATGTGAGCCCTCAACGTAAGGCGGGGCTATGCCTCATAGGCTGGGAGGCAGCCGGTCCTCATCTGCGTTGCACCTCTCTGGAAACCTACTGGGAGAAGCGGTTGCATTTCAGTCAGCGGGGGCACGATGCTGCTACGGCTCTTGTGCATTTGGCGTGTTTAGATCCGAGGACGACGACTGCAGCTGATATGGACCGATTGGATTATAGGTATATATGTACTTCCTGTCCTGTTGCTACGTATACTGGATTTACGGGAAGGCATGCGTATAACTGGCGAGATGCTGTGAGTTCCAAGTTGTCCCCTTTCCTTGTACAATGTATAATCTGATTTGTTTAGGTTCTACACTACATCAAGATGCCGCACGACGGAGAAGGAGCACATACATCCCCGACGTGGAGTCTTCTTACAACAGAGGCCGAGCACGATGTCAAGCGTCGAGAGGAGTATGATCCCTATACCACCGAGTACTCTTGGTCGTGCGCCCATTGCCCTGAGCACTTCAAGAATATGGTACCAAGAACGGAAGCCGTAAGACATGTTAAGGTCAAGTACGTAAAATCTCACCTCATTCGTTCTCTCGAAACTAACAACCAATGAATGAAGACACAACATCTCTACCCCAGTTGAAAACGACGATTTCTTCTACCTCATAACAAGGACCGACCGTACCCCACGCCGACAAACCGGCTTCCCACAAAATCCTTCAGCAGAGTATAGGTGCACATACTGCGTTTCGCGCCTACACAATATGAAGGGTATACGTCGCCATTTACGTCGTTGGTGGGTGTTCCTTGATTTTCAGTGATGTTTGGGCTGAGATGTAGGCTTCTACCCCCCTTCTGACAATGTAGGCACGACATTGGGGTGCCAATGGCAAAGACGGATTACGCGCAGGTGGAGACTATTTTGCGTTCCGTACCTGCGCTGGAACCTGAAGCCACGTCACTTTACCCCTTTTGAGCTGGTTGCCCAGAGGATTGAGGTCCGCTGTTATGATTATTAGAAGTGGGGGCATTACCTTTCCACTGTCATCGCGATTCGCGCACAATGCGACGTCTATGGCGCCAAATGAGGATCCATTAAGCCTACCTATTGAACAACTAGTGTTTTCAATCGTGATGTAAAAAACATAGAAGCAACATATGACTGGGTGGGCAAATTGTTTGATGAATTTCACGCTCCGAGTCTGGATACAGGGTCAAGTTGTCAACCACGAATTACTCGTCGATCGCGATGTCAAACATGACAAGCCCTTTTCAGCCTCACGGCGGACTCATTGCAACTTGTGACAAAGAGGCTGTCGATAGCACTTCTATAGATGGTTGAGTAGCCCCTGCAATTGCCCCGCAACACCATTCTAGCTCAATAACCAACATGACTGAAACAGAGGATCTTCAGCTGCCCAGTGCGTTGATCTATGAGCCTGTGGTGCGAAGGGTGGATCGACATGACACGGGTACGTTGACCATACCATTCATCTGGATCGTGCTAGCTGACGACTACACATCTAGCTAACCATTTGGCTACCTACGTGTTGCGTCAATGGGAACGTTCAATTTCGAAAGGTGTTTTTCGGCCGCCTGTTGGATATCTGGAGCCGGTTTGCTCCATGCATGTCGACATCTTTTACGAGGTCTGTCCTAAGATCATCGATTTAACCTTTATCAACAGAGTGACGACCTAGATTTTTGGACACCTGCACCCCATTGATCTCTACCACATCAGCCTGACCAACCGGGCTTTCAAAGCACTTCTCAGCCATCCACATTCGAGATCTGCATGGAACCTCGCCTTTGAAAATGATTCATCCCTTCCAGGATGCCCGCCAGTGACACCCAACTTCCCAAAGAAGATGTCTGGGTTGGAGTCGGCTGGGATGTTATTCGGAAGGCTTATTTGTCAGGCAAGTACGCACTTCAGCTGTCTCTTTGGTGGAGTTGACGTGCACTCCAGGAATGCGGAAAGGGGCCCGGGAATGCCCCTGCCAATATACCCTTTCGGCGATTTCAATGCATCCACTGCGCACACTCGTCCGTAACCGATCGGTGTGTTCGCCCATATATTTGAACAAGTCTTTGGCTTACTCTTTTTTTCCATCAGCCTCGTGGATTTAGTATGTGGGACTCCGACCATCGCATATACTCTATTAAGGAAGAGTCAAGTATTGCGTGCGCTTTTGATCCATCTTTTATACGATCAACAAAATGACATGGCGCCCTGCTAGAAATGACGGAAGGCGGACATCTTCTGAATGGAATTGATGACTGGTATCTGTACAGTCAGGCGGAAATGAGTGCCGTTAATGAAGCCATTTCTTGGTATAAGGCCCCAAAAGTTCTAGTCTCACACCCAGGGGCCAAGGAGGCATATAATGCCTATGTAACGAAACAAAGGGCAGAAGTCCATCCAATCAACGAGGTACTTTCTCTGACTGCCTCCTGTGTTCTTCGATTTTTGACATCACTCATTAGCATGCCGCAACTTGCCGACTTTGGGCCAAAGAGTTGGCAGAACGCTATGCCAGGGATCTGGAAAGAAGAAAGTTAAACACCATTAAGAGGTAGTTTCACAGTTATATTATACTTTTCTCTGCCAACTCAACCTTCAGAGTACGGAGCCGATTCAGGAGATTGGGGTATTATGATGTGGACATATCGGAGGCGACTTCTAAAATCAATATGAAGTATGTCAGACACTTCAACGCACCAAGATTATCCAATAAACGTAAGTCCCACTCCCTCCCACCCTCCGCCCTTCTTACCCATTCCACAGGATGGGAAGTCATCAAGCTCCTCCTCGAGCCTGCTGTCATCCGAGCCGAAGACAAACGGTGGGCTTTGCGGACTCGATCAAGCACCGCACTACGATGAAGTTGACAAGGAATTTTGTGAAGATGCATAGAAGATGAATCGAAGATTGGACACGCGTGAGGAAGAAGCAGCTGCTGTCACTGTTGCCTGGGCACAGGCATGGTGGTATCGCTACTTCACAGCAAGGAGGGTCAGCTTGGAGACGTCTCGCCCATGGGCCCATAATGCCTTCTCGCTTCAACTTTCCTACGCTGAGCTTTCTGAAAGGGTTGATACCGCAAATTTGAAGTCCAGTTTACCAATTGTGACAGTTCGGGACGAAATTCTGTCCTTTCTTTGTACTACCAATATTCATGGATACCACGCGGGATTTACGGGCCGTCGGGTTGCTGACACGAAGCGTTGAGCGCTTGTCACAGGTTGCTGCTTCCACACTCTCAACAATTATCGATGGATAAGCTCGATTCCGTATTAGTCAAATCAAAGGTCCCCCGAACGACCTTTATCTTTGACAAACGGTAAGAAACTTCCATGTCAACTTTAGAAAACGATCCACTAAGTATTCTTGTGTTAGCTGTCCACCCGAGGAGCTGACATATCTTAACCCTCATTGTCCCCTTCGGAAGGGCATCATTTATTATTGTCGGAAGAATACCATTTTTGAGCACAATATACGTTCTTCTAGCAAACGCGAGGTTGATCAATCACAACATCCCATAACTGATTACTGATCCACATTCTAGCCACGAATCGTCGCGAGAAACCAATTTAAAGCGACATCTTTTCAAGATTTGACTACTGTCAATGAGGTTGAGCGTCGCAACGATGATGTATTGCTACTGGTCCCGGGGTCGCGGTATTTCGAGTTCATTCCAATCAACGGCAATCGAATGCTCCTCTTTGCCAGGAGCTCTTTCCCTGGCATTGCTGGGGATCTTGACGCTCAGCACTGTCTGCATCTCTCAATTCATGAAATCTGCTCCTACCGTTTTGGTCCCGCTTTGTGGACTTACCATGGCGACGGCCATTCAAATATCCCAGGATTGCACTGGATGAAGTCGACCACAAACACTTTGGGAATCACATTTGGACTGAGTTTCAGAGACCAAATGGAGTTGTTTGACATAGATATTGAGGGAGACTATCCTCTAACTGAGGTTGGGCGAATGACTTATGCTTCGGATGGTGGTTCGTTTCATGATTTTCATAAAATACCGACCTGCTCTAACATCTTTAGCCATGTTCGTTACACAATCACCCGATAGGAATATTTGTCTCAGCGTCGTGGGCCAGTTCGGTGCCGAAAAGATTAACATCTTCTATTCCGACTCTGGTGATGCGAACAATAAGGACTTCTCTTTTGTTAGTAATGTGTCGATTCCCAAACTCGCCAACGCCTATCGTCAACTTCCGCCGATGGGGCCGCTCGTAGTACTCCTTGAATTTTCCGCTGATGGGTCTAAATTTGCTACGGCTACATCTGATGGCGTCCTGTCTGTTTGGGATGTTCGAAGTCAAATTCCCTTGATGGTGCTGGCAGTGGAAAAGCAGAGATTTGTGAATGAGCCCATAACTTTTCTTAAATTCAGCAAAGGAATCTCAGGAAGAGAGCTTTTGGTGTTCATGGAGGTAAGTTAACTTTGCACTCTAGTCTTTGTGCCTCTCAAATACTTAGCAACTCTCAGAACGCACTTCTTCATAAAATTATTCACGTCATTGATGCGACGTCATTTGCAACGAGGGAAATTTTCGTCTTACCTATCGACTACAGTTATAGCAGGCGCCAAGAAGAATCAGCGACGTTGTTTCTGGATCCGAGGGGAGAAAGTCTGTATGTTTTACTGGACGGAATACTCTATGAATGGGAAATACGAAAGAACGAGGGTTCAGAATGGTGGATCGGGGAGTAAGTAGCCGGCCAAAAATATTTCGTAGCATTACTCCGATTTAAGTTCACAGTACCAGTATGTTACGGCTTTGAGTCCATATTGTTCAATGACCTGATCTGCCATTTTCTCGACTCATAGGCACTTTAATAATAAGGACCCTGTTGCGTAGAGGGACTGGGTGCGTGATGAACTCTCTTGACATGTTGGCCCCGAATAATCCCAGCTCTTGCCACCAAATGCCTCAACCAATCAAAGCATTGTAATATTATTATTGAGTGCCGTGGATAACTTGTGAAAAAAATACATGAGACGTATCAGATGGGTTGTTGGGTATGCTGCATGCATTATGGACTTTGACGATGGTCCAAATAACAGTCTGGGAAATATGGGATCTGAGTGGGGGCAATATACATCAGGAAGACAAAAATGAGGAAGAAGTAAAAACGCCCGACTGAGGGCGGTGGATTATACCACCAATGAGCAAGTCCAAAACTTGAAGAGAAAAACGAAAGCGAAAGAATATTCAAAGCGAAAGCGAAAGAAAGAAAGTTCAAAGCGAAAGCGAAAGAAGTTTGAAAGCGAAACCTTGAGGGGCAACCCATCAAGCATCACCTCCTTCCCCGGCCAGCACCCACAGCCCTGCCCCAACTGCCCCCTTTCTCCTTTTCCCTCTCACCCCCATTCTCAGCCGCACCAGCGGTCAAGAACTGCCCCGTGGTATACGCCCTCGTCATCCCCATCCCAGCGCCCAACCCCATCTGCCCAAACTCGCCCGCGAGGTCGTATGGCCCAGAGCCTGATCGCTTGTGGTGGCTTCCACCCGGAGACATGGGAACGACAGGCATGAGTGGGCTGCCAGTCATCATGGGGCTCAGGGTCGGGCTGAGCATAGGCATGGGGACCATCCCCATGTTCATGTTCATTCCCATCCCCATCCCGTTCATAGCCATGCCATTCATCCCATTCATCGCGACCATCCCGTTCATAGGAACCATCCCGTTCATACCCATCCCATTAACATAAGCCCCCGGGGTATTCCCAAGCTGCTGCTGTTGTTGACCAGCACCAGGCCTTCCAACCCTCCCCTTCTTCACACTCGGCACCCTCGTCCCAGCAGGCTCCAACAGCTTTTGCAGCGCAAACAAACAAAGCATGGCATCATTACCAGCGTTGTGCATCGTGCATTGAGGGAGGATGATGGGAAGCTGCGCGATCTGCGGTTGCTGTTGCTGAAGTTGTGGAGTTTGAGCCGGACCATCTGGAGGCGTCGACGTTGACGTCTGTGGTGTTTGCTCCTCCGTACCCGTACCCGCAGCAGGCAACGAAGGCACCGGCGATGAAGCTCGCAGCGTGGGTATCGTAAACGACAACAATAGATTCTCAAGCGAGAGCGTCATTCCCTGATCCCGAGGTTTCCCAGTTTTAGGATCGGCCATGAGCCCTCTATGTCCCGTTTTGTAGAGAACGCGTTCGTAGACGGATGTATCAATTATGAGCACATTGTTTGGAATTTCTAGGGGAGGTGGGGGTTAGTGTTGGTTTGGTGTTGGCGAAACAGGAAAAGTAGAAGGACCGAGACTGGCAAGGGCAAAGGAATAAGAAAAGAAAAGCAGGAAAAAAGAGAGGAAGAAGAGAAGAGGCGAAGGGGAGTAAAGAAAAGGAAGTGAAATCGAAAGGAAAGGGAAAGTGACAGGAAGGGGGAGGGCGAAGTAAAGAAAAAGGAAAGGAAAGAAACAGTGACAGTAAGGGCAAAACGAAAACGAAATCAAATCAAACAGAAAAAAACACCATCCAACTCACTAATCTTCATCTCCTCCAACCTCCTCAAATCCCCCGAGATCCCATGAGCGACCAACACAAGCGTATTAGGCGTCATCTCCGACTCGGGGCTTGCAAGGCTACTGATGACGGCTTGTATAATTTGCGGGAGCTTGGCTTTTGAGGCTACTTGACTTTCCGCGAACTTATGAGGATTATGAGTGAGTTATAGAGTTTGAAGGGGTGGGGGAGGGAGGGAGCGTACCGCGTACTGCATGGACAGAGAAGAGAGCGAGGTTAGATGAAGGTCATGATATGGAAGAGAGGGAGGGAAAGAGGAAAAACGGACCTGCCACGGATGGTTCGGACAATGTTTGTTCGTCACTTTATCCACGTATTCAGCGATGATATAATGTCCTTTCCTAATGTCCAAAAAAATTCACATCAGCACCCCACTATCAGACAAAACACACAAACGCACCGATAATTGGTATCCGGATTCGGCGGCCAATGACCAACCCTATTCAACCCCCAATCAGCTTTGCCAAACTTCACAAAAAGAAAAAAGAAAAAGCAAACGCACGCCTCCAAATGCCCACACCTAACAGCAGCATACCCCCACTCCAAACAACTTTTCTGATTCCTCTCACTCCACTCAAAATCAATCGCCAAAAACGTCTTGTCCCTTCTATCCCAAAGCTCCTGAATAGCCTTGGGCTCCCCCGTGCGTACCCGTGTTTTCAACGCGGCAAGCACAGCAGCCGGGAGCGTCGAGTGCAGTTTTTTGTAGGATGGGTAGTCGGAGACGTTCCGCAGGTGTCGGTTTGTGTTTTCGAAGGGGGTTACTTGAAGGATATTGGGTGCTTGTGGGAGGGTTTCGCCGAATCTGGGAGGAAGGAAGGAAGCGTGTGAGTTTGAGGGAGGAAGCGGTAAGGGGGAGGAGCAGGGGGGAAGGAAGGGAAGATACCTCGTTTTTATCATCTTGAGAAAAGCACCAATGGAATTCAGCCGCGTGACGATGTGTGCGCGACCTGTCCATGCGTCGGTGACGATGATAACTGGCCAGGAGAACGCGAGGAACTCTTCGAAGGATTGGAAGTGGTGTCCCCATGATCGTTCGTACCTACCCTTTCCTTGTCAAACACGTTGAGAAGCGGGAGAGAGGTGGGCGACGTACCAGGGTACATTGTAGATCTGGAAATATCCCATGTACGCGGAGTACACCTACAACGACGAGGAGGTTACTCCGGTGAGGATATTGAAGACTAGTGGAGGCACATACCGAATGTAAATCATACTCCCATCCCTTGGGGTCGACCAGCGTGAAATCGCTCGCCATTACTGATACTTATATCGTGTTCGTCACGTAACTCGTGAGGGGGTCTTCAAGTAGTAGAGTCTTGGCGGGATCGTAAGAGAGGAACAAACAAGAAAAGAGTATCAAGTCCGAATCATGAAAGGCCAAGGAAGCGGACCAGCAGCCTTTTTTCGACTCCAAGCGACGTTCGAGGTAGTTCCAGCTGTCAAGATTCAAGTCAAAGTGGCAGATGAGCGCCTTTTCCACGCTTCGCGGCTTCCGATCGGCGTCGTTCGCCACCCCTGAGAGAGAGAAAAAACTGGCGGCGCAATGAGGAGGTTGTGGTGGTCAAGACCAAGTTGTCGTGGTTGTTTGACATCGTGTCACGGTGCGCGTAAATAAAAGATCATCTTGCCACTGCTTGATCCGAATCATCATCGTCCAGAATGAACGTGCGCTCCCCTGACAGCCTGCTCTTCCATACCAAGCAAGGATGGCACCCTTCGTACTGAAGATGACCGTATCGGTGAACTCTGAATTCTGAAGACACCTGCTGACATCCCCTATGACCCCAGGGGAGTGCAAGTCTTTCCTTGATGCCTACTCATTTTACCCAGACCATCGCAAACCTTACCTAGAAGTGTATACACCTTGCCCAGACGCGTGCGTTAGAACCCCTTTCGGTCCGAAAGCGGGGAAGAGAAGCTTTGCCAGTGACGGAATCGTCATCTTTTCCTCTACTTGCCTCTTACGAATTGAAACTAAATCGCAGAACTACAGTTCATCCAACAAGGTTTCGTGCTCTACACAGCTTCAAGATCACGACACTGGTCGTATGATCAGTGTAAGTTTTCTTCACTCTCAACGATCATTCAAAAAGACTGACCTTTAGTCCCATGGTTCACAGGCATTCCGACAACTACGCCAGCCGTCATCGGAATTGTCCTTCACATTCACATTCCGGGACTTGCGCATCCCTCCGGCAGATTACAGAGCTCATCTGAATGCCGGTCTATGTTTCTAGACGGGGGTACATAAGCAAATCCGGCCCTTTATTTTATCGAAACCCCCTTTGTCGACCACGTCCCGATGGACCTGATGCCAAAAAGGTCGAATACGAGCGGAAGGCGACTAGATATACCCGCAGCCCACTCTGTTTTTTTCTCTAAGTACCAGTGTTCCTTTGGTATTGCCTCAAACCACGCTTGGACCCGCCGTTTACATTGTCTGCCTCTCCTGCAATTGGAAACTTCACAGTTGAGGCAAATATGCCTTCATGATATAATGATCTGGCGCATCTCAATTTTTTGGATTGAGGAAAGTCCGATATCAGCCTGCATGCTTGAACAAGGCGACTAAACATTCCCTCAGAAGATCTACAAAGCTGATGGGAGGTTTCTGTGTGGATGCTGTTTGGGTAAAGTGGCTTACACTGTGCCGTCACTAAACTGCTTTACGGACACAACACGTCTTTACTTAAAGGGTGAGTGGCCCTTAATGTTCTCAAGGCAGTGAACTCCGGCTTTTCCCCACCCTGAACCCTGGCCGAATACAAAATTGCTTATGACTCGAGTCCATCTCAGAATGACCCTACAGACCTAGTGCGTTGCCCTAATTACCGTCTTTGAAGCACACTATAATTATATAGGAAAGACAGGCGAAGAAAGAAAGTAAGGAAATAAACCTGCAAATTCCCTCCTCCCTCCAAGTCGGCTTCCTTGCCTTCCCCTCCGTGATGAATATGACAATCTCCCACGTCAACTTGAAACTCTTTATCTCCCTCGCAGCGTGGGGTCTCATATATCCGATCTCGGGGCGCTGAGATGCTTAAGATGGACGTGGCCAGTTTCAATCATACGGTGAGCTCACAAGTTACTTACAGGATACAGATGTCTCTGCGGGAAGTTGATTAATGAACAATGCTCCAGCTCTGGCCCCTCAGTCATTGACATAAACAAAACGATGGAGCCTGAGGTCGGAAATCTAGGCTAACAAGCTGTAGGCGCTATCCTACATACAAAGGAACACTTGCCGTACACGAGGCAAGAGTTGAAGCAAAGTGGGACTGAGATGCTCCGGCAAGCGCTTAGCCTTTTGATTGCTGTTGGTATGTATATTTTGGATCGCTTCATGAATTACTCATTATTGTCTCTTTTACAGGTTTCACTTGAACGAGCCCCTTGCATCTGGCAATCGCATTAAAGACCGCCACCTATTTAACAAGGAATCCAAATATCCTCTCCACCACATTTGTCAGCCTCTTTACGCCATCGCCATCAATTTCAAGTCCCTGAACAGCACAACCTTGAATGACAGCGGTAGCGTGTTTTCGAGTGCAATCTAAGCGCTATGTCAGCGTTACCCATATATTAGACCTACTTGAAGGATAAGGCATATTGACGAAAGCCAAGCCTCAAACACCGGTCCAAAATGGATGATGAACACACCCCACAATCCTACCTCACCACCAATTATCTCCCCCTCGAGACAGATATTGAAAAAAGTGCTGACGCAGGCCCTCCTCCCTCGAAAGTGACAAGGCGGTAGGGTGTCAAAAATTCAATTAAGTATATTCGAGGCCCATTAACCTCATTGTTACACAGCATCTTATTTTACAAGTACAGGCCTTTCGTTGTGCACTTCGCTTTGACGGTTCTTGTAGCCATCACCTGTCTACGCTTTCTTGACGGGCGTACATTCAATGTCAACTTCCGTCGACCTCAATATCGAGAGGTCGATGGTTCTCTTTCACATGCAGCATCTTACACTCTCCTTCAATCCGACATCACAACTGCTGTTTCGTTAGCAGCTACAATGACACGTGTCGCTGGTGGATGGTGGGCGACGGGCTACATTTGGCGCTGCATTTTTGTGGCCATGGAGCGAGGGGGAATTACCGCCAAAGGCATATCGCAGGCAATCTCAAGCTCACTGCCTGTACTTTGCCACTCTACTCGGAAAAGTAACATGATCATCATATACATCACCCTTTTCGCTACTTTCTCCACCGATTATTTCTCTGCAGCATTGACTGGCTCATTCGTCTGGGAGGCTGCTGATGCCCGAATACCTGGAAGGATACCACTCACTGGAATCACCAACGGAACTGGCCAAAATGAATACTTGAACGTACATGACCTAATGACGTCTTACGGTCCACCTGACTGGCAGCGTCAGGTTGTGGCAATGGGTTTCGCCTATGCCATGGTTGCGTGGGGAGTATTTCAGTCAGACTCCGTCTTGAATGGCACAGAACCCTCCATAACCTTTCGGCGTGTTATCAAAGGAGCGCAATACATCCCTACTAATTCTACCCTGACTAAAATTATAATGCCTTACTTTGCACTGGATGCTTTCGAATGGGTACGAGATCCCGACCAGGTCTTGACGGACGAACAAATATCCTTCCTACTAACCCCAGTGACGTATGATGGATACAATCCGTTTGTTACCAATGCGACTGGTGGGCTGCTACCCGGCAGGGAGTGGGGAATCGGACCAGATTCAATTCCAGTCTCAGGTAATTCAATCATGCCTGTATCAGAATCGCGACTCTTCGCCTTTTTGATTTACTTCGAGCCGTACGAAGTTGGATGGTCAGATTCATGCCCACAGAATTATACGATCGACCCTGGTTCGCAAATCAACTTGTTCACAATAGCGCACACAGAGGGTGTGGCCATTCCCTGTTTCGCGATTGAAAATGTGCGGTACAGGGCTGGGGTAATCAGCAGTCCGAACTGTCGAGTCATTTCTCCCAGCGTCGTGGAAGCACAACCTCCGTTTTCCCTCCTCGGAGATCATTTCACTTCGAAGGCACTTGGAATGACGCCGTTCCTCGGAACCCAATTGCTCTTATCCAACAATACTAATCCCTTGAACTTTGGGACACGCAGAAACTTGGCCATTGAGCTGACTTCGCGGGCGTATCAGGCTGCATGGGCGGCAATATCTGACTTATTTTTATTGCACGTTGATAATACGACCGTGCAGATCGCCTTGCCGACATTGCGTGCCAAGGTCATTCACTGGAGAGTATACCTTTGGGTAGTGCTGCATCTTTGTGTGTTAGCACTAGGCTTGCTTTTCACACATGTTCAAAGCTATTGTGAGCACCCGTGGGTCGAGGACCCGACCATGGCTGTCTTTTGGCTGGACACGAGAACAGTTTCTAACAGGGATGGCCAGTTTGTCTGGGACCCATGGCAGCCCGGAACAGATATTCTCGAAGATGGAGTCCTTGTACTCGAGCACAAAGAAGCCAGTCAGTGCTCAGTGCAAATCAAGAGGAGTAGTGGATCGCGTCAGCGCAAATGTTCGGATTCAACACCGTTACATCATAGGATGCCTCCTTTAAATTCCACGATATCAGAAGAGGAGAGCGGAGAAAGTGTTGAGATGCTCGCCCGGACTTCCGTTCCGACGACTTTGCACGCCAGCTCGTCGGAATCCTCAAAAATCTCCGAAATTTCTTGAGAATAAGTTTATGTCAAAATATACTAAACCTTGTGACTCCATACGATACTTCAATGAGTTCATGTCACTCGTGGAAAGTCCGCCTGGGGTACAGTAACAGGAAAGCCTGACTCACCCAACGACACGGAAGGGGATGCCTCTGTAAGCCATTCCATTGCATCTGTGGTCTGTCATTCGACTTGAAGTTCAGAAACATGCCAGTGACCAACCGCAAGATAAAACTAAATGATAACACACCTTCGTACAGCATGCCTTTACCCGTGTGAAGTTTCTTCACCCTTTCCAAGCCCAAGGTCAGCCCGTGAAGCAGAGCGCCTCGAGTGACTTGATTTCAGATTCCCTCCTCTCCCCCCAAGCCGGCATCCTTGCCTTCCCCTCCGTAATGCATATGATATCCCACGTCAACTTGAAACTCTTTATCTCCCTCGGGGTACTGTATCTCGGGGCGCCCAGATGCTTGGAATAGACATGGCCAATTGCAATTATACGGCGAGCTCGCCAGTTTGTCCTGATACAGGATGCAGCCTGAGATATTTCTGCGGGAACTTAAGTTGATTTAACGAGCAACTCTCCAGATCTGACCCCTGAGTTGTGGACATAGACAAAACGATGGAACCCGAGGCCAGGGAATACAAGGTTTAGGCGCTGTCCTATATATAAAGGAACACTTTTCGTACACGAGGCAAGAGCTGAGGCAAAGCAAAGGCAAAGTAGTAAGAGCGCGGTTCGATTGTTGTTTGCACATGTATTTTGTATCGTTTCATGAATATTTTATCTCCACAAGTCTTTCACTTGAACGGGCCCCTTCTATGTGGGATCGCAGTAAAGACTGCCACTTATTTACAAGGAATCCACCTTTCTTCTCCACCACACTTGTCATTCTCTTCACGTTATCGCCATCGATCCCAAGCCCCGGAACAGATCCAAACCTTGAATGACAGCGGTCACAAGGGCAAGCGTGTTTTCGAGAGCCTTGAGGCGCAATCTAAGCGCTATGTCAGCGTTAACCATGGATTAGAACTATTTAAAGGGTAAGGCATATCGACGGAGGGCAAGACCCAAACACAGGCCCGGAATGGATGATGAACACAGCCCAAAGTCTCATGTTAACACTCAGTATTTCCCCCTCCTCGAGAAAGACAGTGAAAAGGGTAGTGGCCCTCAGCATCTTCCTCCTCAGTCAAGTACACCAACATGGCGGTATAATCCCAGTCAAAATTTTGACTGCAATACCACACTGACCATCGTCGCATAGCGTCAAACTTTCCAAGTATTGGCCCTTCGTGTTGCACCTCGCTCTAATCGCTCTCGTATCCATGACCTGTCTCCGCTATCTAGGCGGCCGCGATTTCAACGTCAACTCCCGTCGACCTCGATATCGAGAAGTCGATGGCTCTCTTTCCCAGGTGACATCCTATGGCCCTCTACAATCCGACGTCATAACTGCTGTCTCATTGGCAGCTACAGTAACACGTGTTGCGGGTGGATGGTGGGCGACAGGCTACATTTGGCGCTGCATTTTTGTGGCCATGGAGCGAGGGGGCATTTCCGTAAAAGGTCTATCACAGGCGATTTCAAGCTGGCCGCCTGCACCTCGCCATTTTACGCGGAAAAGTAGTATGGTCATCATATACATCACCCTCTTCGCCACTTTCGCCATCGATTATTTCTCCGCCGTTTTAACCGGCTCGTTCATTTGGGAGGCTGCGGATAGGCGAACACCCGGAAGGATACCACTCGCAATTACTAACGGAACCGCTGATTATGTTGGTGATCCTATAATAAGGGACAATTGGCAGATCACAGTTCTGTCAATAGCTTCGGCTTCTGCAAGCATTGCGTGGATACTCCAGACAGACTCCCTTTTGCATATCGCAGAATCCTCATTAACTTATCGGCGTGTCATCCAAGGAGCGCAATACATCTCTACCAATTCCACTCTGGCTGAAGTTACGATGCCTTACTTCGCCGTAGATGCTTTCGAGTGGGTGCAAGACCCCCATCAGATCTTGACCAACAGACAAATATCCTTACTTGCTCTGATGCCGAACGAGTATAATCCTTTTTTCCTTGGTGCAAATGGAACTGGTGCATTTTTGCCCAACGTAGAGTGGGGAAAAGGACCACATACTCCAGTGTCGGGATATCGGGACATGCCTATATCAGAAACACGACTGTTCGCCGTCTTAATTTCCTTTGATGTGGCCGACCTTCCGAGTCCGAGGGAGTCGTGCCCACAGAATTATACAGTTGACCCGGGATTGCAAATCAACTTGTTTGGCCTAGCGGCCTCGGAATATTCCGTCTGTTATGGTATTGCAAATGTGTCGTACCGGGCTGGGGTATTCAGCGGTCGAAACTATAAATTCATTGCTCCAAATGTCGTGGAAGCACAGGCCCCCTCTGAGGAGTCGGTCGTCGGAAATCCATTCACTTCGTATGCACTGGGACTGACAGCAATCCTTGTTGCCAATCTTTTAGTATCCAAGTATGCTATTCCCTTGAACTACAATGGGACACGCAGAAACTTGACCATTGAATTAACTTCGAGGGCATATCAGGCAGCATGGGCGACAATGTCGGACTATGCACCGATGGCTTTCGATACTACAACTGTGCAGATTGCCTTGCCGACGTTGCGTGCCAAAGTTGTTCAGTGGAGAGTCTATCTTTGGGTAGCGCTGCATCTTTGGGTGTTAGCACTAGGCTTGCTTTTCATTTACGTTCAAAGACATTGTGGCCACCCGTGGGTTGAGGACCCGACCATGGCTGTCTTCTGGCTGGACACGAGAGCAGTCCTTATCGACCCAGAAGGACAGCGTGTTTCAGACCCATGGCAGCCCGGAACAAAAATTCGTGAAGAAGGAATGCTCATACTCGAGCAAAACGAAGCCGGTCAGCGCTCAGTGCAAGTCAAGAGAGATAGCGGTCCGCGTCAGCGCAGATATTCAGATTCAATGCCGTTACGTTGTAGGGTGCCTCCTTCAAGTTTCACGATACTAAGGAAGGAAGGCAGAGAAAGTGTTGAGACACTTATTGGGACTTCCGCTCCGACAAGTCTTCAGGCTGGCTCGTTGGATTCCACCAAGACCCCCGGGAATTATGCAGAATAAATTTGTATAAAGATATACCTTTTGACGTTTGTACAATACTTCAATGATCTCTCATGGAAAGCTTGTCTGGAATGCAATTCAGCCAACGATACAACACAAGTCATGTGCGATGATGATGAGACCTTGTAAGACGACTTGTAAATGGGTGAGTTTCGTTGTGACGGAATCAAAGAGAACCAACGACTTACTTCAGGCACAGTGCATCGGCCTGGCGTTAAAAAGAGCAAAGGCTGCGAAGGAAGGGTGAGCAGTACGTTAGCAAACCCTATGTTCGCAGTCTCGCTCGGAATCCAGGATACAAAATGGTACCTGACAACTGACCATAAACACCCGTCTCGTCGTTACAGATTGACATCCCATATCCGCGTTGCCCAGCTGCAAGACAGAGTGAAGAGACCGGATAGCGTCATCCAGGTTTTCTGACAGCATGGAATGGGCTTCCCTGTCACAAATGTACGAGCTGAGTTGTTCAACGTTAGCTTCATCCTTCCATCCTCCACAAAGCCGGGATGCTGACCTTGATCTCATGGCCAACGTACATCCGCCATACTCCTGCTTACGAAATGAAATATCAACTGTCGTCGATTACTTGAAGATCATTTGATTGTCGGGTCTTCCACATCAAGGGAAAAACATCTGCACATCGTGTTGGCCGCAGGACCGGCAACAAGCCTGCCAGGATCGTACAGAATACGCATTGGGCAGGAGAGGAGATACCAGCGTCGTACAGGTGCTGGTTCTGGTTCTGGGAAAGGGAGGTACGTTGAGGTCGATTGACGGTATGCAAGAGATATTGCTTACTGGCCACTATGTCCCCAGGTCTCGTCCCCATCCTCTGCGCCAACTGTCCCCTCCTCGACTACTGACCATTCTGAGAAACCGGGGTCTCTGGTCGTCGCTCGTGCCGGATGATTCCGCTCGTTGATCTTGCCCGTCTTCTTGTCGAAGGGCTCAAAAGTCGTCTGTAGAAAGGTAAGGTAAGCTCATATGCATCGGACCAACGACTTAACGTGACGGGTCCTCCGTGGAGCATGTACCGCAAGGATTTGGAGGTGAGATAGAAGATGACAGAACGGGGGGAGAATATGTATTGAAATACAATGCCTGTGATAGAAATGAGGAACGTTGATGTTGTTCTTCAAAGTTCAAACTGAGGCTTACGTTGTTCGAATTGTTCGAGGTGCCGCTGGTGATTGGAATTTGAGAAATGCGGTCAACTGGTGAGGATGGTCGTGCAATGAGCCAAGCCTAATAAATCATCGTAATGCATCTTATATCTCACGACGACCATCCATTCGCCAGAGGTGCGCGAGCCGCAACTGATCGCCATGGCACACAACGATATAGAGAAAGGAGCGCACGAGGAGGAGGAGGTCGCTGCTTTTTAGCTGCATAAGGAATGCAATGACATCGGGGGTTTGGGGACTCTCAGGCTTTTCCAGGCTGAGTTTGTAATCGATCATCTGACTTCGCCGTGCAGACATGTGTATATACAGCAATGACGAAAGCTAAAACTCTGGTAACACATGACCTCGGGGTGGCAACCCACCAATAACTATTCTAGCTTGATTTCACCACTCTCCCCCCTTGCACTTTCTGGTTTTCTCTTGCCATACTGTTGCCATCTTGTGTAATAAATGGGCCTTATACCCATCAAATAAACCACTTGTGTTTGATGGTAATTTGTTGGTAAGTCTGCTGCAAGCTGCTGCAAGGGTAGGAACTCTTCAACATGACTTGCAAGTGTCTTAGGATTTGGTCTTTCGAGACCACAAATAGAGAAGCTGGTCCAATTCTGACAACTATCCACCACCT
This sequence comes from Laccaria trichodermophora, assembly GCA_018417955.1. Taxonomy (NCBI): domain Eukaryota; kingdom Fungi; phylum Basidiomycota; class Agaricomycetes; order Agaricales; family Hydnangiaceae; genus Laccaria; species Laccaria trichodermophora. The sequence goes on from JACTVC010000034.1 coordinate 454,113, forward strand.
ACTCTTTTTCTTCTGGTATTTGAGCAAGATGTGACAAGCCGATCACATTCATGGCAACTTATTTTCAGCAACTCTGCCGGTTGCATGTGCCGATGTTGTTACCATAATACCCCACATTAACTGGAGCAACTTTTAATTGTGTCTGCGTTCTTTGGACTGGTTGCCAGCGATCAGCTGGTTATTAATTATTGACCTGGCTGCTTTCGAAACTCGTAGATACAACATAAGGGGACGACCGTGACTGACATTTTGGTTCAACCCCACTATTACTGCCGGTGGGAGCTCCAAGGACTCCCGGACCAACTTTTCACGTTCAAGTTCAGGCAAGTTCAAGCTTCAAGCCTGGCGCACATAGCTAGGCCTGTGCAAATATGATCAGGTGACTAGTAGTAGTAAGAATGAGTTGGAAAGATGGGTAGAGTCACCTAACCCCCTCCTTACTCTTTTATTGGAAGATCTGTCTAAGTTCGTCCTGATAAGTATGTTGTGTAAGATCTGCCGTTTTTCCAAAGAGGGAATACTGAAAGGATGGAACACATCGTCCAATCGGCGTCGAAGAAAGCAGAGTCATAGTGAACAGAGATAGTATCGACTCTGCTTATGCTCGGACGCACGCTCGCAGCGACGGATGTTTGACTTTTGGGCTTTAGTGTTGACCACAAGGACAGAGGACAGGCCTTCTTCCGGTTTAGACAATTGTACCGCTGGGAGTGCGTCTAGAATACGTTGGATACAACGTATGACGATGATGCTTCGTAGAGAATGGATGCCTTCTGCCAGGAAGACGAACCTTCTTTCGAGCGATCAAAACGAGACGGTAAGGACTGCGGCTGCATAAAATGGGTTTCGGAAGACGCTAGTAATCCGACGTCCCGCATCCACAGTAGTAATCAGGAGTGCCTGCAATAGCAGCGTGGTGATCGATAACGCCGCTAACGAACCCGCATTCCGCTCCTTTTCTTTGTCCTTACGCCGATTATCTGGTCTTGTCTGGTGAGAAAGCGCGTACAGAAAGAACGTATAGATGGGTGAAGTAATGCCTTTGCGAGTACTTTTTCGTTCGAGGTGGTTGTGCGGAGGAGGCTGATGAGCATGGTTGCGTTGGCAGAGGCGGTTGGGTCTGGGGAGGGGAGCCAATATGTGGGCTCTGCGTTAGGTTAGCGATTGGAGAATTGTCAGGCCCAGCAGTGTAAATCCAACCTAGATGGTATTCGCATCGGCCAAGCCGCCGGCGAAATGCATATCAAGTAGTACTCACCGTTATCAACACCGTCGTGACCGTGGTTCTGGCATGTAAATCTCACATGCGGGTGGTTCGTCAGCCTTCATGGCAGGCAGCATTTAGTGTGGGGACCATTACAATCCAAATGACGACGCGGATGTGGACGATATGAAAGAACGAGGACGCGGAGGCTTCTACGATAATCGCTGCAGCACGCCTGCGGGCGCAAAGCCCTACCTAGGTATGGCACTATTCAGTGCGCCTGGTCACCAGCTATATGAAACCTTCCTTGATCACCATCACCGCCATCGCCGTCGTCTGTACGCGGTAGTACGTAGCGGTGTTCCCAGAGGGCATCAATCTTTTTCAAAGCATGCTCGTGGGCAGCGATCCGGGGAGCTGCCTCGCTCTTATCAAATGATGCTGTTCTGGGCTGGGCTAAGGAGTGCGGTTGGCATATCAATGTGCAAGAAATGAAGGGACGCGCACATCGTGTAGCCATTGAAGTTGGTAGATCGTTTTTGCGGTTGCCAAAACTGGAAACTGAATGTTGTATTCGGACGCCTCGTTGTAGTTTAGCCTGTAAGATCAAAGGAAGAATAAAGGGAAAATTAAATAAAGGGGTTTGTATGCATACACCGGAATGGAAAAGATTGGGGGGGACTCCGAGAACCAATTCTATTACCGTCACACTGGTTATGATCATAGTCACACTAGTACATGGCACACCGTGACCAAGTTGAAGGTCACGCGGACGGTATGATTCCAAGTCCGTCGGATACTATCTAACTTCAATTTCAGTGCTTCTCTACAAAATAGCGTCAGCAAATTATTTTCATGCATCCCCTCAGAGACTGGCACACCCTCACCTTCAGCTAAAATTTCTAGACACTGCTGATTATTGTACTCTTTGCCCCAGTACTTCTTCCACACACGAGGCAGCCGGTTGGGTGTCACAATCGCAAGGCCTCTTTGCAAAAATGAAGGGTTGGTATCATGAGGATCCAGGTCTTGAAGGCTTGTACCATGCACATCTGCAGGCCTCCAAACGACAAGACTGTTTGCTGCAGCCTGTATGCGAATCCCATATGTTCTGATATAAAAGTGCCCCCCTGCACCAGAGGGGTGATCTCTTCTGACCGTCCAGGCCAATGCGTATGTGTGGGGTTGATACTCCACATGTGTAGAACTGAAACATTTAGTAAGTATATCCCATCAAATAAGAATTTACAGAAGTGCACCTTGAATAATTTTGACCAAAGACACCAGATGGTGGAGCCATCTCTGCATCTTGAAAAATAAATTCAGCATCCCCAACACACACCATGTATTCTCCATGGGTTCCGACACCCTCCCCTGCTATAAACTCTGATGCTGCTCCCTGACCAGATTTCATGCGAACCATATTGCAATGGTCAAGGAATACATCGAAATCCTCCATGATCTTTTCAGGCAGGAAGTCGCGGCACAAGTTCCAAAGTAATGCAAATGCAGAACTGGACTTGTAGTCCTTGTCAGCGACAACCTGATCAGGTAGCTTCCTCGTCAGGTTCCGGACCCAGTGAAATGCTGGTGCAGCTCGGGCTCCAGCAGAGTAACCAATCTGGACAAGGGAACCTGGGTCTTCAAGCTGTTGCCCATTCAACAAGGTATTGTAAAGAAATCAAGGAAAACACACCCTGGCACTCCTTCGTGATTTGACTTCGTCGGCGATTATCCCATCTATTGCAGGAAGGACACCTTCTTCAGGGCAGAAATTTCTGCATGCCAATGCAATGATTTCCCCCGTTGAGTCATAAAAAACCGCTTCTTTCTCTTCCTCCAGGTCTTGTACAATGCGATCGGGATCCGCGCACATCATAGGATGTCGCTGATTGTGCACATCTGGTTGAGAACCAGATTCGAGGTGTTCCCGCCATTGCTCTCCAATTCCCGGATTCTCATAAATCCATGTATTCAATGGTGGATAAGATTCAGACAGCTTCGTAACTTGAATCCAGGGAATAGCATCAAATTTTCTCTTCATCGCTGCGCGACCTTTGGCAGTAAAGCCAACAGATTGTATGAATTTGCTTCTGATGTTTTTCTTGGCATTGTGAAGAGCGATTCGTGCAGCATTAGCTTCAACCATGCTGGCTGGAATAGCATCTCCAAACGGGCCTGTGCTGGATGCCAGTGCAGCTCCAAGTTCTGAGAAAAGGTCAGGATTTTGCCAGCAGCGCGGATCTAGTTTTATGTTTTCGGTGTCTCGGATATAGTCCATGAAAGCAGTGCGGTCGACATCATCGACTGCGCGGGCGAATAGGGCGCATGCAGCGGGATCAGCAGCGACGTGTGTTATTATGCTTTGAAGGGACTTTTTAAGCCAATTCTTCGGCATATCGAATTATGATGGAGTGGGGAATCTACAGGCAAGTGATAAAGTTTCAAGAAGCCAGAAGTCCAACTTGAACTTGAAGTACTATCGTGACCCAGAGGCCAGTCTAAGGGTGTCGGATGATTCTGGCAGGTCGCGGTGGGGAGCCCTAGAGTGGAAATGACCAAAATGCTCGGAGTGAATGCATGCTCAACGATGATGATGATGGATTGGCCGCGATTTGGCCGCGATCATGATGATGAGTCCGACTCTAACTTCAACTTGTTGTTGTGTACAAATGTCTGGTTCAACTTTCTAACTTAGACCTTGCCAAGCAAAGCTTCCGACTCTGGGGCCGCCACCGTTCAAATCTGTTCAAATTGTACCTCCTGTTGCCTTTTGAAGACTTTCGATTCCAGAGTAATTGTCGCCCTTGGCTGTATAATGTGTGGATTCGACGAAAGGCACCCTTCACATTACCCCATTGTCCAAAAGCAAGTTCATGTTCTGAAGTAGGAAGCAAAAAGTATATATTACTACAGAGTTCAGTTGCCACAAGATTAGTTGAAATAGTTACATAAATGATACTTGAGGACGAGGATGTCCATACCCGACATAATCCTCGGTCCATAATCAGAAACATCCCTCAAGAATGATTTGATGCCGTCATCAGACCACCCACTAACGGCCCTCAAGTACTGTTCACTTTTACAACCAAATCCAAGGAAGTTTTGTAGAAAGTGGGACATGTCGGGCACGCACTCTGCGAGAAACTGTGCCACTTCCCTGTCTCTGCGCAAAGCTTGTGGGTCGGCGGCGTCAGTAGGAGATTCGCTTCGTTGACGATGGTTGAAAGGGTCGTGGTTTCCCACCACTGCCATTGGGCGATATACGGAGGCAACTTCATCGGTCTGCTAAAAATGCATAGTATCACCAATCAGAAAATGCTACAATTTGCCAAGTCTAACCGTCGCATCATTGATAGTTCCACGTCGTCCACAATGAGAATGAACTTGTTTTTGGTCCACCGTTGCGACCGGACAAATTTCAGACACACTTTTCTTGTTCTTCTAAAGTTCATATTAGCTATCATGAAGCAGTACAGTATGGTCCTTACTTGCCTTGGATGAACTATCACTGGTTACTGACCCTTCCGTACCATCTCGCTGCGACTTGTGATAGTATCTATTCTGGCCTAAAGTTTTCGACATGTACGCGTGAGCCAATTTCTTTCGAAGAGCGCTGGTGTCATCTGCTTGATCATATAACATGGGATACAGAACACATAACTGTAAACGAAGTCATGTAATATCATGCGATAGTAACCAATCGAGAGTGCTACCTCTTCCTCAGCTAATGCTTGCTGTTCAGGCTGGTCCCCGTATGTCCTGTTTAAATCGAAATAGTCGTCTACCATCCTCCGTAACTTTCCCTGAAGAGATAAGTGTCGTCCGAGTCTCAGATACGTAAATATTGTTACAGATGTCCACTTACCTTCCATTGCTCAACAAATGCATCAGTGACATTCGGCCCTAATATGTGTTTGATCTCTTCTACCTGTACCACAGGTTCAGTACGCGAAGTTGTTGATTGAACTTGATTCCGAGTCAACGTGTATTGCGTACCGTCAGAGAGAACTGGCCTGGAGCCCATGAGGTCATCGTATAAGCGAAGAGGTACACTAAAAGAAAAAGCGAAACAGAACTTACGGGGCATTGTGCCAGATGCTGAATAGTTGGAAACGATGAAGAACCGGGCGTGATCACTCCGAGTCGGACTTGAAGTCATCAAGTTTGAATTTAAGGTGTAGTAACGCTAACACGTGAGCGGGTTACGCGTGTCTTGTGACCAAAGTTGTTTCTATGTCACAGTGTTTAATAGTAAAGCTGCTGTTCAAAAAATAAACAGTACCGTAGATACTAAAGTATCCAGGAATTGCGGACAAGATTAATCAAAATAGGTTCGTAAATGATTCTTGAGGGCGAGCATCACCATACCTGACATGTTCCTCTCTCCAGAAGAAGATACAGACCTCAAGAATAATTCGATCTCATCGTCCGACCACAAACTAGCAACCCTCAAGAATTCTTCAGTTACTAGTATACATTCGAAGTCAAGGAAGTTTAGTAAGAAATGAGATATGATGTCGGGCTCCCAAACTTCAAGGAATTTCTGCATTTCAAATTCTCTGCGGAAAAGTCCACAACCTTGGGGTGCTTGCTGGCTCCATCTGCGATCGATTCTTCGAGCACTGACGACAGGGGAGGCTGAAAGGAAGGGGCAGGTGGTCGAGGCTGAATTTGTCGCAACGTAGATGACGGCGGAGGACTAGGCTGTGGGTTGACTTTGACACGCCAGGAGGACGTCTGTCACAGAAGAAAGAATTGGACTGGTTGGAGTAGGCTTAGCTATGGAGGCACGGGATGGTATGAGACGAGAGGATTCACCTGGATGGACATGTAAATGTTTAGAAGATGGTGGTCACCGCAATTCGTTCGCTGACTCATTGATAGGTGGCTTGGATGCCGTCATGTTCTTAAAAGCTTCCTTGATAACCGTGATGACGACATCTTCCTCAATGCTCACCTGCGCAGTTGTGAGAGTATTATGAGACTCCTTCTGCTTCGCTTTCTCTGCTCCAGCCTTCATCTTCTCCTCGAGTTCCGCAGCTTTCCACCTTGCTCTTTCCTTTTGGGCTTCGTGTTCAGCCTCTTCTTGTTGTCTTCTTTGCTTGGCCCGTGCTGTAGTGCTCTGCAATACATCTTTTCGAGCTTCATCCAATTCCGGCGCATTTAGGTGTGGTAGAGCGATTGCGGCAGTGGCCGACCAACAGAGGCAGTTGAAATGGCAGGTGAACAAGATGGGTGAGGTTGATTGGACACAGGTGTTAGAGGTTGCGGTTCTGTCAGTGGAAGTCGCGGAGAAGAAAGTTGGTGGAGGGGGGCGTCCAGCGAAGATTGAGCTAAGTGGGGTGGTAATTGACGTCCGCCCTCTTGAAAAAATCTGCGCATGACATGCTGAGGAACTGGTGGCGCCATGGAAGCTGCTCACATAATCAGGATGTGGCGGAATTCCATCTCTGGTCAGCGGAGAAGGGCCATCCCGTCGAGGTGGGTGGTCACAGTCATGAGGTCTGTCGTTGCTGAAAGCGTGCCCTGATCCGCTGCTACTATATTGTCGGGCACGCGAATCGTATTCACCCCCGGATTTTTGTAGAACTTGCACGTTTGGAGGGGCACCAAAATCTCGATTCCGCAAGTCGATAAGTGGCGTCGATGATTCCTGGTAACTTGTCCGCTTAGATGGGTACCGACCTTGAGGTCTTTATCATGCCCCACTGATTCCTGCCGGATTCCGGTCATTCCTGCGGAATCCAGCGGAATCCAGAGGAATCAAATTTGGCAGAGACACCAGCCAAAATGACATTCCGGGGGACAAATATTCCTTGGGAATGATGTCATTCCTGATTAGTAGCCGGAATGGTCCCCGGAATGGACAAAAAGGAATGCAACTGGAATGCAATGTCCGGAATACACATTACTAATCAATAATATTAATAAACATTAATATACCCATGCCCAAATTGAGTCTCGGCAAACGCCGAGGCTCGATTTCGCATCATCAAACAATCCACAACGTTTGTCTTCTAACCACCACCATCGTCGTCGACAACAACCCAGCACACCAAGTCACCACCCTCGCCAACGGCCACCACCAGCAACAACCGTCGCCGTCGCCGTCACCGCCCACCGAGGACGACGATGGACGACGACAGATGACGAGGACGACGACACGTCAGCGTCCGACGAGGACGGCCACACGTCAACGGACGACGAGGACGACGACTACACGCCAATGGACGACAACCACATCAACGGACGACGACCACGTCAACGGAGGATGGCCACGTCAACAGACGGCCACGACCACAGACGAGGACGTGCCCCCGACGTTGGGAAACCAAGGTGCCACGTCGCTGTCAGCGACGTGGCAACAAGGTGAGTGCCCCATCCCAACATGTCTCGTTAACGACCACCACGACAGGACGGGCGCTCACGACGATGAGCGCCCGTTGACAAACACCACACCACGTTACGACACGACGACAACGAGGGCCCACGACGTAGAGCGCCCACCCCGTTGGCGAAGACGACGACGAGCGCATACGACGACACGACGGCGACGCGACACGACGACGACAACGCAACACGACGACGACGCGCGCCCACATCGTCGAGCGCCCACGTCGTCGACAACGCAACACATTGACGACAACGCGACACGACGACAACGCGCGCCCACGTCGTCGAGCCTTCCTTCCCTCCCTTTTCCCCCCTTCCCTGTCCCCCCTTCCTTTAGCCTATCTTTGTCCTCTCCCCTCCCCTTTCTCTCCCCCTTCCTTGTCCATCTCCCCTCCCTTTCTCTCTCCCTTCTTTGTCCATCTCCCCTTCCTTTTCCCTCCCCCCTTTGTTCCTCCCCCTCCCTTTTCCCTCCCCCTTCCTTGTCAATCCCCTATTCCTTGTCTCCCTTTCCTTTTCCCTTCCCCCCTCCCTCCCCATTTCCTGCTCCCCCCCCTTCCTTCTCCACCACTCTCTCCCTACCACTCCCTCCCCCCTCCAACACTCTCCCCTCCATCACTCTCCCCCACTCCTCCCTTTAACACTCAATGTAGTAGAATAGATTTATGTAGTTCTATCAAATACACTGTGATTCTCCCTATTCAAGACTAAATAGCATAAGGAATTTTTAGAAGTTATGAGCATAAGGTCTGAGTTGATTAAGTCATGTGACATCTAACTAAGCTTGGAAAAATATGTGTTTTAGGCCATTCCTGTCCATTCCTGTGCCATTCCTGTCCATTCCTGTGCCATTCCTGTCCATTCCAGTGGATTCCAGTGGATTCCTGTGTCATTCCTGTGGATTCCAGTGCCATTCCTGTCCATTCCTGTGGATTCCTGTGCCATTCCTGCGGATTCCAGTGGAATGGCTCCATTCCTGCAGGAATCAGTGGGGCATGATGAAGTACTGACCGACCTTGACCAGGACGGTGTTAATGACTGCAAGGCTCTAGCCTGTTCGAGCCAAGTTCGAGCATTCATTAAAAAGGACACAGGAGGAGTCTTGCGGTGAGTGTGCGCTCTGCAGGGCGACGAGGGAAACTTGGCTCCCAGACCCATGGGAAAAGGGAGTGGAAGTGAAGTCTTGAGAAGAGGACGAAGGCGATGACCATGATTTTGGCCAGCTTCGGTTGAAATCGTCAATAAAACACTCTTCCTTGCTTACAGGTGCAATAACCCCAGTTGTGATTTCGAGCTGAGGGATGGTTGGAGTGGGGGGTCCTCGTTAGCTTCGATCTTATATTGTCACCCGTCTTCGAATTCGATTACGCCCCCTAAAAAGTCATCATTATTTTTCTCCATCTATGAAAAGAATCATATTCCGTTAAATTTGCTCAGATGGTGAGCAAATGTACTCCATAAAAGGTATCAGCTTCTTCCAACCTTGCCTGATTCACTGCAGCGTCAACAGCCGATTTGGCTTGATGCACCATTGGCGGCTTGCGTATCGCAACTGTAAAAAGTGTCAGGTTTACTAAAATTTCAACCAACTACCATGAGAACAGACCTTTCCAGCCTCAGCAGCAGTTGGGAAGCCATTCGGTTTCACATCTGGGTGCAGAGCTGTAGCTGTCGACAGCTTGACGTTGCCCCATACTGGCTTGGTGCCAACTGCAGTTTCCCTTTGTGAGGTTCCAAGTTGTGTGACGGCTGCTCGTGGTTGAGGTTGGATGGCCTTTCCTGCGTGTGGCAACTGCGGAACCGCATTTGTCCTTGTCACGGAGGGAAGCAGAGATTCGTTGCTCGGTGGATTTGTTGTGGGAAGTGGGGCAACAGAGGATGAACGAGATCATCCTACCGTAGAGGTTGAGATGGCTGGGGCTGCCGTAAGTCTAGTTACCACAAGCTTCGCATGTGAAGATGTTGGTTGTGTTGGCGGTCTGGCTGCCGTTGGAGCATCGGCCAATTAGTAGTGTTCGACCAAAAGTTTGAAAGAGATGACTTGCCAAGTGGAGCCCCCGTCACGTTGCTGCCAGTCCCGTCGGCGTACGCTTCCTGCGGCTCCGTGGGTAAGGTGGGGAGTTTGTCATTCACATCAATTCCACGCTGACACCCAATCTCATCCCTCCACCAATCCTTTCCCTGACACGGGACATTCGCAGAGCTGATGATCTTGATATTCGAATTGATCAAGAAGATTGTGAGAACTGTAGCCTGGCTTCGTTCGATCTTGGAGCTCGAACGGCTGAACTTGATGTTGGAGAATGTTGGGGGAGATCAACAGCCGGCCTTCGCGCATGTCTACGACTCCGACGTTTTCAAACGTTGGCCCATATTGGTTGCATGCGAAAACGTTAGGGAACCATTCGTACTGTTCTTGTCTGTACACGATTCGGCTGCACGTGAAGTCGCTGGTGTGTTAGCGAAATGCGAGAGATGAGAGTGCGACGACGGGTAATAGTAAAGCACTGTTGCGCAGATATGTTCATTCTACAACATCGTTGAAAATTCAGAAATTGATGATAGGGACCATGGAAGGTACAACGCACCAGTTGACCTTCAACATGCCAAGTCCCCCCCCATATTCAGGCTTTTCTGGCGTAAGCTCAATATTCACGAATGTAACAATCTGTCGCCCTCCTGGACAAGAAATGCCAGTGAGAGCATGTCATCCCGTTCGTCACGACCCATGCGAGACTGCAGAAAGGGATGGCACTGGACATTCAAGGATTTGTCTGATCGTTTCGCACGTTCGATGAAGTTGTGCTCTATTATTTGACGCAACTGTGATTTTGAGTGTGTTGATGGAGGAGAGAGTAAATGTGAACACCCACCCTGTGCAGAGGGTCCGAGTCACCATATCCATATTGGCTGCTTCCGACGTCTGTGTAAGAGATGTCAGCAGTCGAGCACCTTTTCAATAGGATGTTCGCTTGCCTTGGTAGTATCCTCCGGCTTTATGCCAGGGAAGAAGGGGCCCGTATAGTTGAACACTACGCTCACAAAAGTTAATGACACAACGTGGCGGAGAATGGATGTGATTTTGTGGGCTGTGGGTCGGGGTGGAGTGGCATTTGATGGGTAATGTGTAGAACAATGAGAACGAAACATTGATAGCTGTCGTTATCGAAATAAGGTGTTGGTCGAGAAATTCGATGTCGTAAAACTTGAGTGGGTGGTTCAGAACGACGTGTACACTTGTGAGCTGTATTGATTTGTTATTCTATCGTCTCGTCAGTGAAATTTCATGCATAGGTTGCCAGGTGACCAACCTTGGTAGTGTGTATATCTGCTTTGTGCCGGTGACTGTGGCAATATTGAGAATGGGACACATCGTCTGGATATCCTGGTGACTAGCCAGGATCATCACGTCGATAGCTCACAACTGTAGAGGTCGTTTCGGATGTGCCCAGAGCGTAAACTTGAAATGAGCTGGGTTAAATAGCGGGTTGTGGTGGGATTGTGGGAAACCAACATGTTTGTTGATTACTGCCTTTGATATTTACTCCGTTTCCGTCGTCCTCATGCCGCCTGGAGTGGAGAAAGAAAGGAAATCGAAGAGTGGAGAATCTCCCAGTGCCACTGGCAGGTTCTATCTGCCTTCAGACAAAGCGCGTGGTCCACACCAGAAACGACAGAGGCGGGGAAAGAATTCGCATTCCGCCGCTTCGCATCCTCTCCCCTGGGGAGCAGTGCAGCGTCCTCGTCATGCGCGCTCTGGTCTCCCCCCTCCTGTGGTGCTCCTCGAAGAAGTACTACACGCGATGAACAAGGGTATGATTCACACCATGCGGAGATACTTGGCTGAAGGTGGTGGTATCAGGAGGGACAGGCGGTGGTTGTGATTACACATTGAGATGAGGTTGCACAGATGGGTGAGGAGGTTGATTAGGATGGTGATGTTATTGGATGGCTGAGGAGTGTTGCTTGGATTTTGGGTGGGAAAGGCGTAATTTCTTAACCATTTGGAAAATCATGTGAACCACAATCAGGAATACATCTCATTGAATTCTAGGAACTCTTCGTCATCGTCCTGGGACTGGTCGTCATAAGGGACTCTGCCCTCGTCGGAGCCAGATTCTGAACTAGCATCCAGGTTAGGATCATCGCGATCATCCATGCCAAATTCTGAACCGTCCGAATCTGCATCGTCGTGACTACTGTCATAGCCCCCATAACCACCCACTTCATTCAAGCTTTCTCCAGGATCTTGATCTGGAGCCGCTGGAGCTGAATTTGGGGTCGATTCGGGGGCGGGCTGGGCTGCAGATATATGGCCATGCCCATACATATGCCCAATTCCAATGCCCAAGTGATATCGCATAATCATGTCGCGGTCGGCAAACCTGCCAGAATGATTAGATGGTGCCATATCTACTAGTAGAACAGCTGCTGTTCACTGACCTATTGACATAGTAACCTTTCCACTCCTGACCATCCTTTGCTATCTTGGAAAGGCCACGTCCATCCTGATAGCGTTTGCCCTCAGAGAATACGGGGCTTAAATAGCAACTTCGAAGAACATGCTCCGGGTTTACAAAGTCAAATGCATCTATTTGTGCCATCGGAGGAAATGACACGCGATCCAGCCGGGAGGGTTTCCATCCAGCATTTAGCAGATTGGTGGAAACCTGGAACCACCGCACCCAGAGGAAATCAAACCTCATCGCTTCATAGTTGAGCATACCAGGTCCAGAATAGACGACATTGACATGGTAGATTCCCAATACTCGTGCATATAAAAATGGATGTGTAGGGAGATCATTCTGGGCTTGTGGATCAGCAAGCAACATGATGTCGCAATGGGATGTTTTCGGGTTGATGACATCTTCGGACCGCCGCACATCGTAGGTTGTGTTATAAAACCGGGCAAGTTTGTGAATGTACATGTGGTTATCTTTGATGATGATGGAGTTCAAAGCCAGCTGCTTTGTATGCTCATTGGGGCCAAGGTTTAGGGACTTCGGGCCATTTTCTTTGCCTTGAAGATTCCGCAACTCTTCTAACCTTTCTTGGACTCTAGGTAGGAGGTGGGTATTCAGTTTTGTCATGAAACCCTGTGCAGGTTGTGCGATCAGTAAGAAGGGGCATGCAAATTTAGAGCCATAGTTACCTGAAGGGCAGGGTCAAAGCGATTTTCTTGGAGGAATAAGCCAATGTTCACTGGATTGTTTTGGGTCCTTCCGATGTGGTATCGACAGCTCGAAGACCCAGGGCAATTGTCAGCTGCTGCATCACTTCTTGCCCCGTTTACTTCCCTGGCATTTAATTTCTGCCGGATGCGGCAAAGCCGAGCTTGCCTCCGCTCAATCTCAGTCAGTTGCTTTATGAATTTCTTGCGACTCGTGCGCTTGTACCGAGATTTTGGGTTTCGATGCTCGAGCTCTGACTGCACCATGCCAGGCCTTAGTGTGCCATGTGGTCCAAGATAAGAATGGTCAACTTACTGGCTCAGTTGAATAAGAATCTGTCGTTCCGTATCTCCGAATAGTTTCAGCATAGTCCCCCAGCGCATGCGCTTTGTATGTGTTCAGATTGAAAGTTTTCTTGCGCCTCCCAACAGGTATTTTTGCCTGTGTTACTTCACGTCTGGTCGTGCTGCCATCCACGCTATCAATCGAAGGAAGAGCACCCTGCATCGCATGTGGTTCTGTAGTCGCAGTGTTTATGCCAGTGGCATTACTAGTTGCCATGCCAGCCGGTATAGATTTGTTCATAGGCGCTGCTGCGTTCTTGGCTTGCTGGCGCTCCCTTGCTGCAACTTCCCGCTTTAGTTCTCTGGTATCAAAGGCTGGACACAGTTTTTCTTGGAAATCCTGCAGGGCCTGCCCTAGAGCAGAAGTGGTCGATTCTAAAATTCCCAAGGTAAGGTCTGTATGCTGCCGGAGCTTTGCAAGGCCATGCCAATGTGCAAAAATGAATAGAAGGCTTAAAAGGAGGGAATTATGTGGCTCTGGAAGAAGGCCATCAAAGACTGGGATGGAACACTACAAACACTATATGAATATTTCAAAATGTTTCCGGTATGCCTTGTAGCTCACTTGTAGCAGATTTTCGTAGTCCCTTGCACCAAGCTTCTTCAATTCAGAAATATTGCTTGAAAAACGACGAATAGAATCACGGCCAAATGTTGGCGTCGCGCGGAAGCTATCACATCTCTTCAGATGGCCCATTTTGAAATGGAGGAGGGTACTGACCGGAAATCGAGGATATCAGTTGCTCCGGCAACAGTATCCAAGATCCGAAGGAGATGGAGGAAAAGGGCCCGCCAAACTCCCAACTCGACCTCGTGCATAAAATCAACATGAAATATTTCAAAGAAATTGAAGAGGAAGTGCGGAAAGCGCTCCGAAAATGCATTCTGTTTCAAGCTTTAGCTTGGATACAAAGGCTGGTTCGCCATGGCAAAGACTTACTAGAGTTGGTACTAGTGATTGAGGCTTGAGAATGCGCTGCACTGGAGCACTCTCAACAGCCCAATTTTTCCCATAGATCAGTGCTTGGGCTTCGCGTATCTTTTCTTTGTATACATTGTCATTGGTGCGTGCAGAAAGTTTTCGCTGCACCTTGTCGCATTCAGTACCTACTAGATGAATTTGACTCTTAGGAATAAGGCAGCGGGGGCATGGGCGGCCACCCATGTTCCGGATGGTAGTTAGTAGAACCCTATATGACATCAGCCTCGCAACAAATCAGCAGCAGCAGCAATGTACACACTTCTCTGGGTAGTCGGCAGCATAGGAGAAGATCCGAAGGTAGAAACGTCGGGCAATCCCATCGCAGCACATGATAACAATACCATTCTCATATGCATCCATGAACTCGTCATCTAGCAAGATTTTCCACTGTGCATGAAGAAACTCGCGCTGGCAATGCGTCATGAATGGCTTGTTTGCTCCTTTCCCACCAAAATGCTGCCCACCAAAATCTTTGAATTCGGGTGGCAACTGCAGCCCAGTCAATTGCCATGGCCTTAACACCAAATCAAATGTGCCTTACCTTCTGGAAATAAGCAACATGGTGGCAGAGATTACAGCTGGGTTTACATCTTCTATACTTCGATTCGTTCCCGAAATATACATAAAGCGGCCAGAGATATGCAGAGCCGAATGACGTCAGGTGGGTGCTGTCCGAGGAATACATGAGACCGATGACAATGCGCTGGAGAGTGCATCCAGGTGCTCTGGGTAAAGCCTGTATTTCTTCGTGTGCCTCCAGGAATGCTGGAGAGGTATAAAGTTCTCCATGAACCCTAACCGAAGCAGTGTCCCCCTTTTGCCACCGCAGTTCATAGGGTTCAAGATGGAAATGCTGGAACTCATCAGCATTGTTCATCTTCTCCTTGAGAATCGCTACGATACTGCGATGATGGAATGGGGGGAAATGATATTCTTGAACCCCTGGGCTCTTCGCCAGGCGGTGGATTGGGATGGGTAAAGAAATCAGTGTTGCGGTCCAGCCAGCATCAGGTTCATCATACCATGTGTCCTCCATATCGCCAGCTGCATCTGATTCCCCCAGCTGCTCGTTCAAAGCATCCCATGGAACACCCTGGATATCTTCTGGCCTAAAATCCCGCCTGCAAATGATATCGACTAACCACTTGAAACCCGCTTTTGTTTTCTGCAACCCGTCATTCCAGTACCAATCACCAAGAAGGAAGGCAGATTTGTTTGGGTAAGGGCCGAAGATAGCACCTCCCGCCGGTAATTCTTCATGATCGGATGTAACTTCAGAGAGAGCGGCGCGCTGCTGCTCCAACTCGGGGTCATGTGTGGGGAATCCTTCTGCCCTGTACTGCCGGAACAGTCCAAATACATTTCGAGGAGATGTGAGGAGTTTCCGGATTTTCATTGCGGTACCACTGGTAGGTTCCGCAGGCTCAAAACGCGTAACTTCTGGAAGCAGTGTTTCTGGAGGTGGAAGCGCAGCTTGCGCTTGAGGCTGCTCGTCTCGAAAGCGCACAGGTAAATAAATCTTGCGGCGAACTCTGCGTTCGGCAAGAGAGCGGGGGTCATCAGGGATAGCCTCAATGTCCATCAATTCCTGGTTTGTAAGTATCGACGAAATGCTGGCAGGCGGCACATTCTGGTTCTATCAACAAAGGGTAAGGGAAGGAACCGTTAGGCATCATCTGGGATCGCAGTTTGTGGCGAAGCAATTACCTGTGGCTGTTTTTCTTGAACATTAGGTGCGGATAGCGGCTTCTGGCGCTCTTCAAGGCGTCGCTGCTTTTGTTTTCTGTATGCTTCCTGCACTGATGCGAGGGTGGAAGAAAAGAGTCTCTTCTTTCGCACACAGCTAGATGAATGGTTGGTAAAGGCATTGAGTTGTGCAAAAGATCGACCGCAACCCCCACAAGTTTGGCTGAACGCCCTTGTATCAGAATATAGTGGATCTTCTGCATCCATTACTGGGCGACGGGGTTGGTGGACTCTAAAGTTGGGGAAGCACTGGGCAAGCAGCAACGCGGCTGCGTTTTTTGAAAGCCAGCGTGCCACTGGCAGTTCGGACCTGGACTCTGCAACCAATTAAAATTATCATCATAATATCATGATGTTTCATACTAATAGTGGCACAGCCCATTTTTGGGTGGCTGATGTTGATGTTGAAACCTAGTATGCTGATCTGGGCTCATCATGGCGTCTTTGAATTGATGGCAGTCTAGCGGGTTAAGCGCGCGCAGGTTTGCTGCAGATGGCAGGTAAAACTTAGTACTAGTAGAGGGCCAGGATATTTAACAACCCCGCTGGCAAGCCCTTCGCATATCCCAGTATAATGGCACAGGCACCCTCCTGCCCTCCGCTGGTCTTAAGCAGAGCTCATCTTCCAGCGCCGGCTGGTGATCTCCGAAGTTGGCAGGAGCGGCCATAGGGATTGTAACCTTAGCCAACAACTTAGCAGTCTTCACTATCTCAGGACTTTAGGCCAAAAGGTAATGGAACAGAGCCAGGGATTTTGGTCGGTGTTGAATCACGAACCGAGGCAGGAGCGGCCTGCGGAATGTATGGGCGGGGCAGCAGCAGATGCCCTGGAGTCAAGCGCCGCGCCAACGATATGCTAGTGAAGTTTGGCAGGGACGCCAGAGGCGAGCAGCCTGCCAAAAGGCCATTGTAGAAAAACGTTGTATTGAACATTGTAGAAGCCACATTGTCATAAGTGGCAGCGCCCCGGCGTGATATAGCTTCACTGCTGGACTACTTACGGACAACCTTTCCCCATAAGATACGTTCCTCTGCTGTTTTCAAATCACATTTCGGGTCAATGATGGCAGGGGATTTACCGCCTAGCTCCAGGGTTGCAGGGGTGAGATGCTTGGCGCCTGGTGCTCCCGGCTTCGTTGAGTATTACGATGCAAATGATGGGAATGGTTGTTGTCTTGGATGTGGGGGTGATTTAGGGGGGAGGCAACTTGGATGCGAGAGCAGCAGGGCTGCAATAGCTGTACTTTTTGATGCCCTACATATTCCTGCAGGAATGGGTCCATTCCACTGGATTCCACCAGATTCCACAGGAATAGACTGGAATCCACAGGAATGGACTGGAATCCTCTGGAATGGGCCTGGATTCCACCAGATTCTGTGTGTATATAAACTGACTTTTGTAGTCTATCAGTGTTATTATCCCTTTTAGGGTATACACCTTCCTTTTTGGGTCAAATTTCCCACGATACAATAGTTGTAGCCCTTTCTCTTAGCTTTGTAAATGTGTTGAAATCATATTATTTGGTGTTGTTTTCATGGAGAAAAGTACAAAATACAAAAAAAAACGCGACACTTTTGAAAATCTTTTACCTCATATATCCACAATGGGAGTACTTCAGAACACAATTCAACCAGATTTGGGAAGCTACAGTGCAGGGCTACAACTTTTGTTTTTTGACCATTTTTGGTAATTGGTCATGTGACTATCATCCTGACATCCCATTGAATGAACCCTGACAAGCAGAATCCTCATTATCTTGAATTTCTTGACTTTTTGGTCATACAAGATCATATTTCCTTTCATAGATATATATAAATGACCCTGACATGGACCCTGAAGGCAGTGCCTCATGTTGTATACACTGCATACACCAACTCTATTTTTTTGTGAGTGTTCTGCTATTCTTTTACTAGAAATACTTAAATTTCCTTTTTTGGATATGTACCCTGAACCTGACAACAGCTATTTGGAAATGTGCACAGACCATGTAAACAGTACCCCAACATTGTCAACAATGGTTAACATCATGTCTCTGCTGTTTTTCTGTTTTTCTGGTTATATTTGCACTAATTACCATATTTGGAAATGTGCACAGACCATGTAAACATTACTCCAACATTGTCAATAACAGTTAACACCATGTGTATACCTTTTCCCCTTCTTTTCTGATCTTCTGGCTATATTTGCATTAATTACCATATTTGGAAATGTGCACAGACCATGTGAACACTACTTCACCATTGTCAAGAACAGTCTACATCATGTTCATTCTTTTTTCTCTTTTTTTCCTGATTTTCTGGCTATATTTGCATTAATTACCATATTTGGAAATGTGCACAGACCATGTAAACACTACTCCAACATTGTCAACAAGAGTCTACATCATATTTATTCTTTTTTCCTGATTTTCTGGCTATAGTTGCATAAATTACCATATTTGGAAATGCGCACAGACCATGTAAGCAATACCCCAACAACATCACCAATAGTGAGCACCATCCCTATATTTTTTCTGTCTTTTTTTCCTGATTTTCTGGTTATATTTGCATTAATTACCATATTAGGAAATGCGCACAGACCATGTAAACAGTACCCCAACATCATTACCACCATCCCTATTTTTTTTCTGATTTTATTGTTAATTTTTATCTGAAAATATAGAACTTGCCATATTTGGCAATTTTTAGTGCTCATTCCGGTCACTGGATTCCAGTGCCATTCCGTTCCGGTGCATTCCGGGGACTATTCCGGTGAAAATCCCGGAATATCAATATTCCGTGGCTGGAGTGAAATTTTGGCTGGTAAATTCCACTGGAATGGCACCGGAATCCACCGGAATGACCGGAATCCGGCAGGAATATGTAGGGCATCACTAAGACCTCCTGCAATAGCAGCGGCGTGATACAGAGCTGGTTTCTGGTTTTGGCGCGAAACTGCTGCCGGGGTTTGCAATTGAGGCTGGACAAAACCACCTGCGGCCGCTGCACCCACGACAGTGTCGGCAATCACGAGACGCTGGACCTTGACCACCCGCGTCTGGCCAAGGCGATGAACGCGGTCAAGGGCTTAAACCTCAACGGCTCTTGACCAGCTGATATCGAGCCAGATGAAGTTGTTCGCCCGCGTAAGGTTGAGGCCAACGCCTGCTGCGGGTGCCAATTAATGGCGGAAGTTGCATACAGTGGTTCAAAGGCTTACCTCCGCACTTGAGCGACGTCAGCATTACACGGACCTTGCCCTTTGACATAACACGCGAACGGCCTGATCGTGCTTGTTGCGGCTCATGCCGCCTTGATATCTACTGGCAAGTTAGAATTTGTCATGTGGAAAGACAAAGTGCATGACTTGCTTGACATGGGCAATTCCTTTCTCTGAAATGAGAAAATATACCTTCTCCAGACGCTTCTCAATGCCCACCATGAGAACCTCCATCATATGCTGCAAGTGAAGTAGGCTAAGTCTGGAGAAGATCGGCACAGTCGCACATACCTTCATTTGAGTGGATGGCAAGAGCTTTGACATCAACTAAATGACTTCCCTGGGACCGGTATCTTCTTCATACAACCAAAGACAACCTCCTGCTCAGGAGTATCCATATCCTCGTCCAAATCCACGATGATGGTGGCCTTGCGTTTTCCAAACCGAACGAGCATCCTGCTCCTCCTCATTGTCGGGAGCGATGAAGGCGCTCACGTCGTCGTCTTCGTCACTTTTGAAACTGGATTTGATGTAGTCGTCATCGTCGTCTTGGACTTGGACTTTTGAACTTTCTTTGCCTTTGCCTTTCCTTCCCTCTGGAATTTGAAATGGGTTCATCGTCCGAATCAACGACCTTTGTTTTGCTCTTCTTCAACGGCTCATCGTCTGAATCGACCATCACAACATCTTCGTCCTGTTCTCCAGTGAGATTAAGGTCAGCACCAGTGGGCTCGAAGGCGGTGCAGCTGAACAGCTTCTCCTTGACAACGGCGGATCGACATACAGGGCCTGGTGAAGCCATGTTAGCAGGATCGGGCCAAGATTAGCAGCAATCTCACATGGTCGTTCATCAGCCCTGGTTGTGGCTGCACCGTCGCCTCCTTCGACTTGAGGGGTATTGGGAATGTCACCTAGAAATTGAAGTCATGAAAAGGCTAGACTTACACACGGAAAAAGCCTACAGATGCATCCGCGGCAGAAGATGTGTGTGCAAGAGGTAATGGCGGCGTCGTCCAAAGTATGATAGCAGATGGGACAGCCCCCGTCTTCAAGAGCAATGCCGGCAGACTACATTGACAAGACTTAAAATATAACAACGATGGCCAACATGTATGGTACATACCTCTTTTTCGGCAGCCATCCGAAGCAAGGTCATTTCCCTAAACTTTTCCTTCATCTTTGCCACAAACATGTGTGACACCAGACGTCTCGTGTGGGAAAGCCCTGTGGAGAGCCCAGGTTTGGAGCTGTTGATCTCATGCAGATGGACGAATGCTGCTCCGTCTTCTTGGATAGGCGACGGGTGGGAGCAGATTTGACGATATCGGAGAAGCACAAGGACTTGATGATAGTTTCTTTGAGAAGAGTGAGCAATGCTTGGCAGGAAGGCAGGTTCACTTACTCGAGAACTGTTCCAACCCAATATGCGATGTAGAAGGAACGGCCCAAAGATAGCTTGGTGCCGGGATATCAACTATTGATGTTATAGTGGGAGACTATTTGATGTATGATTTTTCTTCTCAAACAACCCAACATGGTCGTGGAATGCGGTGCAGTCCGGGTCATACCAAGGCCTGATTTTAAGGAATCTCGTGTATGCATATGTGTCAACAAGACTGTTGTGCTAAAGACATGTCACTTAGCAAAAAGTGTCGGACATGTTACTGGCACGACGTACCCTCCCAAGCACCACCGCTAGGTGCCACGGAGTTCATTAAATGTTTGGGACTGGCCTGTGAATGAAGGAGAAATAAGCAGAGATATTGTGGTGGAAATTGAACGGTGACTTACAAGTACGCCGTTTGCAAATGGCTTGAGCCTCATCAAGAACGAGACGGTAGAACTGATTATAGCGACAGGATCAGCATCATCGTCTGGAAAAGTGCTGGGACATCCTACTTTGATTTCAGACAGCAGTCCCTCTAAAGCCCAATCGGCAAATGCGTGACAAGCGATTCAATGTAGAACATACTTTGTTGCTTCTTGGCCTTGCTTCCCTTCTTATTTCCATTGTTATCGTTAGAATCGGAGACAAAAAAGTTGTCCTTTTTCTTTTGGCGCTTCGCTTTAGCCTTCTGTTTTCATTGGGCTTCAAAATCGGGCCACCCAAGAGACATCATCCTGAGAAAAGATAGACGTCAGCTCCTCTGGCAAGTGAACATATGCGCAGTGCAGACGAACCGTGTAAGTAGTCAACGCAATATCGCACTTCATTATCTCTGACTTCTTTCGTGGCTTTGAAGACCCTAGAAAGACGGTGATTTGGTATGGTGGGCTATAAGTAGAGAATCCGGCGAACCATGATAGATCAAATGCTTCAGCTCGCAATTGGTCTTGAGGTCGATCTCTGCCTTCCATTGACCAAGCAGCGCCGCGGGTGCGATGATAAGAGTCGTCCTGCAGACCGGACCAGGCGGCTGATTCTTCACAATGGCGGCAATCCTAGTTGTAAGAAACATCAACAACAGACCAATTAGAAATAAGAATTCGTAATACATCTGGACGGTCTGCAAAATGAGGTGTCACCACTGGGGGGAGCCGTGAAGAATAAATGGCCTAGACTAACCTTTCCAAGACCCGTGTCGTCTCCTAAACAACCGCCCTTGAAGTAGCTTAGCTCTTTGTCCAGCATCCAGGCAGCACCAATGGTCTGATGTGGAATAAGGGCAACTTCCATCCCCAGCAAGAGGTCGCATTACGATCCCAGACCAAGTCGTTCAAGCACCTTGCCAACGCTTGCATTTCAATCAAACTGTTCTGCATTTCCAGCTTCGATGAGGAATTTGTCGACGCTGTAAGATAAAAATCATTAGTCTGTAGTGACAACCGTGAGTTGGAGCATGGAGACGCACCCATCAGCCTTGGCTTGAAGTCCAACATAGAGATCCCGGGTTCGACCACGAAAGTCCCCATTGTCGTCCCTGCGGGGAGCTGGAACTTCGATGCTCACACGCGGGATGAGATCGTCAGCGGTCACCAGCATCATCTCTTCTTCGTTGTCCCAGTATGAGTAGGGTGTACTAAGAGCAATGGAAGTTGTGAATTCAGGGGCGGCGCGGCCAGCCCCAAAGTTTGTGAAATCAGCACAGAAACCCCACCCGCGCAGTCACCTAGCCAGAACTAAGGCATCATACACAACGGTGTGTGGAAATCTCTGCCAGAAACTGCTACTAGGTCGCTGGCCCCAATAGCCGAATTTTGTGATAGAACATTGAAGTCCAAGACGAAAAGTTGAAAGTTTAAGGTAAGCACATGATCTTGCTACCAGAAGCATGAGCATGTGATCGAACACAGCCACGGCATCCTTCCTGAGATCACTGTCACGGTTGACGGAGCCACATTCAATCGTCATCCGCAAACGCGGGAAGTTCAATGCCCTATTGCAGGCTGGCGGCTCGAAGGCAAGGGGCCTACCTCATCCAGGGGTGACCCTGGAGATGAGCTTGGACACGAGTCTTGGACGAGCTGTATCCTAGTACCAACCCAACTTTTCACGATCAAAGCGAATTTTGTCTTAGCTAGCTATATCATATAACAAGATGTTGAATGTGATGATTGTAATCTAGTGTGGCCCAGCAGCTTCCAGCATCATGATAGCGAGTCAGGGCATTCAGTAGATACACTATGGAACCATAACAATAGAAATTGACAATTGTCCCAATAAGTCATAGGGCTACCCCAATGGGCCCAATTACAAAAGACATTATGATACTATACATTGGCCCAACAACATGACAATATGTATATTTGATTGTTGGGCCCAACGACAGTGCCACAGTCCAAGCTAAGGGTTTATAGATTGGCCACATGGCTTAAATGGGGGTAATTTTGGCCATTGATATATGACGGTATTAAGGTACCATTGATAGTTGGGCCCAATGAAGGGAAATCGTTAAGGGAGATGGTTGGGCCCATTGGCCCAATTATTAAGCTATGGTTGATGGTTGGGCCTAATGTAAGGTATTTGTTAAGGGAACAGGTTGGGCCCAATGGTAAAATTTCAATGCTATGGCTTGTAAGTTGGGCCCATGCCATGATATAAGCTATAGTTCATAGGTTAGCCCAATGATTATTTGAATTTTGCGGGTGGGCTTTGGTCCGGTAAACCCGTGGGTCTGCTCCTGTTCCGTTGGACCCACGGCCGCACAATTGTGCAATTACACCGCGGGTTGGCTATTGTGCAGTTACCCCCATGGGGTAGCTCTTGTTCCGTTACCCCCGGGGGTCGCCACATGGGCCAGATCATGTTCTGTTACCCCCGCGGATTGACAATTGATCCATTACACCCTCAGGCTGGCTGTTGTTCATTACCCCCATGGGGCAGCTCTTGTTCCATTAGCCCCGTGAGTCGCCACACGGGCCAGATTGTGTTCCATTACCCCACGGGTTGACAATAGGTCCATTACACCTGCGGGATCTTATTCCATTACACCCACGATGTCCAGCTCTTGTTCTCTTAGACCCGCGGAACCTTCTTCTGTTTGGCCCGCGGGTTTCCAATTACAGCAACGGACCTTTTGTGGCTCCCCCGCAGGTCTCCGATTACACCCATGGATTACCTGCTGCTCCGTTACACCTGTGGCCACCCACGGACCACCTGCTGCTCCTTGACCAATTGGCCCTCTTCCATCAGCCCCCCACCCGTGGGCCACGTTTGCAGCTGGCCTGCAAAATGGACCAACAATTGTGCCTTTACATTCAGAGACCATTATTCCATTACACCCGTGGGCTGCGCTCTCATCCGCGGACCTGCTCTTTTTCTGTTACCCCCACGGACCAGCAATTCTTTTATCTGCAGACTGACGGATTACCTACCACTCCGTTTCTGCGGACACCCATTGTTGCTGTTGGACCCATGGGCCACACCATTTGTTAAGCCCATTGGTCTGTTACATCCGCGGGCCACCAGCTAGAGCTCCATGGACGTGAACATCTGGATTTGTATTTAACATGCTGAATGTCATTGCCCCAAAAATGCGGCTGAAAGAATGTCCAGCCGAAAATGCAGCCAAAAAAACATCCGGATTTGTATTTAACATGCTGAATGTCATTGCCCCGAAAATACAGCCGAAAAAATGTCTGGATTTGTGATTAACTTGGTGAACATCACTGATCCGAAAATGCGGCCGAACAAACATCCGGATTTGTATTTAACATGCTGAATATCATTACCCCGAAAATGTGGCTGAAAAAATGTCCAGAGTTGTAGTTGACTTGGTCAATGTCACTGCTCCGAAAATGCAGCCGAAAAAACATCCGGATTTGTATTTAACATGCTGAATGTCATTGCCCCGAAAATACGGCCGAAGAAATGTCCGGATTTGTGATTAACTTGGTGAACATCACTGATCCGAAAATGCGGCCGAAAAAACATCCGGATTTGTATTTAACATGCTGAATATCATTACCCCGAAAATGTGGCTGAAAAAATGTCCAGAGTTGTAGTTGACTTGGTCAATGTCACTGCTCCGAAAATGCAGCCGAAAAAACATCCGGATTTGTATTTAACATGCTGAATGTCATTGCCCCGAAAATACGGCCGAAGAAATGTCCGGATTTCTGATTAACTTGGTGAACATCACTGATCCGAAAATGCGGCCGAAAAAACATCCGGATTTGTATTTAACATGCTGAATGTCATTGCCCCGAAAATACAGCCGAAAAAATGTCTGGATTTGTGATTAACTTGGTGAACATCACTGATCCGAAAATGCGGCCGAAAAAACATCCGGATTTGTATTTAACATGCTGAATGTCATTGCCCCGAAAATACAGCCGAAGAAATGTCCGGATTTCTGATTAACTTGGTGAACATCACTGATCCGAAAATGCGGCCGAAAAAACATCCGGATTTGTATTTAACATGCTGAATGTCATTGCCCCGAAAATACGGCCGAAAAAATGTCTGGATTTGTGATTAACTTGGTGAACATCACTGATCCGAAAATGCGGCCGAAAAAACATCCGGATTTGTATTAGTGCAACAATGTCCGAAGTTTCGGATGTAATTTTGACATGGACCAGACAACCCCCCACGGAATACGTTGACATCTGAAATTCTAGACTACACAATTTTGCAATGACCAGTTGAACTCAGGCAGAACTCTCTCAATTCCTAACCCATTTGGATGTTCTTGGGCTCGTTTTGACAGGTTAACCCGTGGGGTTGTGGGTACGGGTACTCTACAGGTCATGTATGGGCCACTTGTCCGATATTTATAGGTTTTTTAGTGTCCTTGATCATGAATGAGTATATGGGTTCATGGGTCTATGGTTGAAGGAGTGAAAAGGGTGGACATTTTGCAATTGCTGGATCATTGATTTACTATGTATAAGTATATATATGTTCATGGAGATATGGTTCAAGGAGTGAGAATGACATAGTTCAATCTTAAAACTAAGTGAAATACCGGAATATCAAATTGTCCATCCATTTCACTCCTTCAATGATAGTCCCATGAACCTATGTACTTATTCATAGTGAAGGACACTACAAATTATATGTCAGAAAAGTGGACTACAAACTTTCAAGTTTGGGAGACCAGACATCAATGAATAAGTACATGTGTTCATGGGGATGTATGGTTGAAGAGGTGACACAGACAGTGAAAGCAATAGCAAAATGCCCACCATTATCACTCCTTCAACTATAGCACCCTGAATCTATGTACTTATTCATAATAAACCAATGATACAGAAATGGCAAATGTCCACCCTTCTCACTCCTTCAACTGTAGACCCATGAACCTGTATACTCATTCATGATCAAGGACACTAAAAAACCTATAAATATCGGACAAGTGGCCCATACATGACCTGTAGACTACCCGTACCCACAACCCCACGGGTTAACCTGTCAAAACGAGCCCAAGAACATCCAAATGGGTTAGGAATTGAGAGAGTTCTGCCTGAGTTCAACTGGTCATTGCAAAATTGTGTAGTCTAGAATTTCAGATGTCAACGTATTCCGTGGGGGGTTGTCTGGTCCATGTCAAAATTACATCCGAAACTTCGGACATTGTTGCACTAATACAAATCCGGATGTTTTTTCGGCCGCATTTTCGGATCAGTGATGTTCACCAAGTTAATCACAAATCCAGACATTTTTTCGGCCGTATTTTCGGGGCAATGACATTCAGCATGTTAAATACAAATCCGGATGTTTTTTCGGCTGCATTTTCGGAGCAGTGACATTGACCCAGTCAACTACAACTCCAGACATTTTTTCAGCCACATTTTCGGGGTAATGACATTCAGCATGTTAAATACAAATCCGGATGTTTTTGTGACCGCATTTTCGGGTACTTGAAGTATAAATTTCGGACATTGGAGCATTCCATGGGGGTTGTCTGGCCCCTGTCAAAATTACATCCAAAATTTCGGACATTGGTGCAGTCTATGGGGATTATTATATCCGGATGGAAGTAACTTAAAAAATTTCGGACTTCAGAGCATTCCATGGGGGGTTGTCTGGTCCATGTCAAAATTACATGTGAAACTTCGGACATTGTTGCACTAATACAAATCCGGATGTTTTTTCGGCCACATTTTCGGATCAGTGACATTCACCAAGTTAATCACAAATCCGGACATTCTTTCAGCTGCATTTTTGGGGCAATGACATTCAGCATGTTAAATACAAATCCAGATGTTCACGTCCATGGAGCTCTAGCTGGTGGCCCGCGGATGTAACAGACCAATGGGCTTAACAAATGGTGTGGCCCATGGGTCCAACAGCAACAATGGGTGTCTGCAGAAACGGAGTGGTAGGTAATCTGTCAGTCCGCAGATAAAAGAATTGCTGGTCCGTGGGGGTAACAGAAAGAGAGCAGGTCCGCGGATGAGAGCACAGCCCACAGGTGTAATGGAACAAGTGCTTGTCCGTGGATGAAACAGCACAATTGCTGGTCCACGGGTGTAATGGAATAATGGTCTCTGAATGTAAAGGCACAATTGTTGGTCCATTTTGCAGGCCAGCTGCAAACGTGGCCCACGGGTGGGGGGCTGATGGAAGAGGGCCAATTGGTCAAGGAGCAGCAGGTGGTCCATGGGTGGCCACAGGTGTAACGGAGCAGCAGGTAATCCATGGGTGTAATCGGAGACCTGTGGGGGAGCCACAAAAGGTCCGTTGCTGTAATTGGAAACCCGTGGGCCAAACAGAAGAAGGTTCGAACTAACTTAAAAAATTTCGGACTTCAGAGCAATCCATGGGGGGGCTGTCTGGTCCATGTCAAAATTACATCCGAAACATCGGACATTGGTGCACTAATACAAATCCGGATGTCTTTCTGGTCACATTTTCGGAGCAGTGACGTTTACCAAGTTAATCACAAATCTGGACATTTTTTCGGCCGCATTTTCGGGTGCTTGAAGTTCTAAATTTCGGGCATTGAAGCATTCCATGGGGGTTGTCTGGCGCCTGTCAAAATTACATCTGAAATTTCGGACAGTGTTGTACTAATACAAATCCGGATGTTTTTTCGGCCGTGTTTTTGGAGCAGTGACATTTACCCAGTCAACTACAACTCCGGACATTTTTTTGGCCGCATTTTCGGGGCAATGACATTCAGCATCTTAAATACAAATCCGGCTGTTTTTTCGGCAGCATTCTTGGAGCAGTGACATTTACCCAGTCAACTACAACTCTGGACATTTTTTCGGCCGCATTTTTGGGGCAATGACATTCAGCATCTTAAATACAAATCCAGATGTTTTTTTCGGCCGCATTTTCGGAGCAGTGACATAAACTAAGTTAATCACAAATCCGGACATTTTTTCGGCCGCATTTTTGGAGCACTGGTATTCTGCATACTAGTGACAAATCCGGACCTTTCTTCAGCTGCATATTTGGGGAAGTGACATCCAACATGGCAACCACAAATCCGGACATTTTTTCAGTCGCATTTTCGGAGCACTTGCAGTCAGCATGTCAATGCTTCCGGTGATCTCTTGAACGCATGTGGCCCAACATTTGGCCATTCTGTAGATTATACTTTGGGTACCTATGGTACCATTGATTATGGCAATAACCACATCTGCAGAATATGCATTGGGCCACACATTAATACCATATGCTGTAAACATCCATTGGTCCCAGGTATGGATCCATAGCGTCCATGTGTATTGGGCCCATTGGGGTAGCCCTATGACTTATTGGGACAATTGTCAATTTCTATTGTTATGGTACTATAGTGACATCTATGTATACTTGTGAGCGAGTTTTGAAAAAGTAGCGTTTTGGACATTAAGAAAGTAGTATTGCGAATTCGGCCTAGCATTTGAAGGATGATGTGGACATTAAGTAGAGGCTTTGGCCTTTTTTGCCACATGGTCTACTGATTCGCTGGTTTAGAACAATTACTAGAGAAATAATGATGCCTAACCTTCAAAATCAGATGAACTTTTGCGCTTGGGCACTTGCTTTGTGGAAACTCTTTGAAGGTGGCCAGGTTTTTGCACTGGAGGACGCATATAATCGATGTCATCGGAAGTTAGCCCAAGTTTCAAAAAGTCATCTGCCAGGGAACAAACTTAGAGCAAATCCAAAGTAAGGGCAGCCATTTACCACAGGTATTGTAGGCTGGGACTGCAGGCTTGCTTGATGGGCAGACCATGTAATAGCAGTCGCGAGGCCATGCCAAAGAATCAATATCCACGTCATTGTCCTCACCCTGCAGGGAATGAAATGCCTTGTGGAAGGCTTCAACTCCCTTAAAGCAGCGGTCTACTTCATCCCGAAATCCTAATACATGTGGGAGGTCTAGGGTCGTGTTATAGTTGATGGCTTTGGTGTTTGCTGCATAGATGAGGAGGGTCTGGACATGTCGAGCAAGATACTCCGCATATAGGGCAGGGCCATCGACGACAGAGTTGTTCCTGGGATCAATGAGATCATGGTGAGCAAAGAACCACTTCAAGATGTCCCTGCATTTCCCCCGGGCGACAGCACATTCGTCGCGCTCTGGGCGAGACAGCCCATTTTTTCGATAAGTTCCAGGGTGGAGCACATTCATCAGCTCCACAATGGTAGACAGGGCGAAAAGGTCAAGAACGCCTTCGAATTGCTCAAGGTCAGGTAGATGAGCATTGTATCTCTCTGCGGTAGTAAGACATAGCAACACATAATAAATCAGACAACTTACGCGATTTATAAGTGCTATGTCCAGTGAGCCTCCTATGAAAAAAGTGGGCAAAGCGGCGCAGTAAGAGGCGGGAGGCGATATGCTCTGTGTTAGTTACCAAATGGCCAAGAAAAAAGCTGTGCTCCAAGCCATAGAGCGTGTCTTGAAGGGTGCTTGTGGCGTAGAAGTGGCCACCAATGCAAATCGCATGCTCCAACGTGAAGACGATATGGGGTGTGTTCGGTTGCATGATTCTATAGTTGTACCAGCTCTTACTCATAAATTCAAAGTATCAAAATGATGACTCACAAGCAAGAACCTGGTAGTAGCACGACTGCCTCAATGTCCCACTTCTCTGTGTTAGGCGCTTCGAATTTGTACCCTTCAGAGAACAATTGGATGTTGGCAAATTGCTTGTAGTCAAAGCCTTTGCTTGCAGTGGTAGATTTGGGTCTGGCCAACAACCAGAGCTTGCAACCGGTCAGGACATCGATAAACGTGCAAAAACCTTCAGCGTCGATGTGTGTCCAGTGGAGTGCACCGGAAGTGGCTGCCAATCCCCAGCAGAGATCGTCTCCTGGAAGATGTTGACTGGTCTTGCAGTAAGGTAGCTCCTTGGTGGCACCCCAAGCAATGATGTCGCTAGAACATTTGTCTGGTTTGAGATCGGCTTCACCCATCGGAAACGAGAGGGCATTGAGTATTTTCGCCCTGTTAGGTGGAACAATCTTGGTAGAATCCAAGAGTTGCTGCAGGGTGCCTTGGACACAACGCAAGTTGTAATCTTCCGATGCGTCAATCGACTGGTCTTGAGATAAATCCTTGTTAGCCATAGTACAAGTTCAGTCATATATGATGCTGTACCCTGTATAGTCGTAACTGACTCCATTGTCGTATTTAGGACTTCTAAACCGGCTTCATCGAATGCGAGTTTGGGCACAGGGCGATCTATGATGACAAGGTTTTTGCAGCGCAAGAGGTTTTGAATTTCGCGGTCAGAGCTCGCATCATACTGGGCCTGTGTCATCACTTCCAAGACTGAGTGGTCTGGACTGGTGACATGAGGTGGCATCCCGTTTGAGTCGTAAAGTTTCTCGATGCTCTCCATGAAGCCATGGAATTGGTCTATGTCCGATTTTCGCTGGGGCTATGATTAGAAAATTCATATTTATCTAGAGAACACATAAACGTACATGGAATGATGGTCGAAACTCAGTCCTGAAACCCTTAGGATCGTATAAGGATACCGTTCGCTTCCCCAAAAGTTTCTATTAATCCAGAAGAACAATGAGCAAGTACGAAATGGGGAGAAAGAAAGCTTACCGGGCTAGGCGCTTCAAGCTCCCAAAGGTTGATGTCTGGTACAGGGCTCTGTGATCCAACGATCAGCCAAAAGACAGAAAAGTGAATTAGAAACTCACCGTCCACGCATCCACGTCGATCGGCAGGGCATAAGAACCAGTCTCCTGCTTGTTCGGCAACCTGTTCTTAGCCTTCTTAGGGGGAGGCTTGGGAGGGCTGGCATTCTCTTTGAAACCAGGAAGTGTATGTGGCCGCCTTGGACGAAGGGTTCGGCCTGCTGACTTGTCTGCCCACCCCATCTTGGCACCAGCATCCATTTCGGATGTCTCGCCTGTCTCCATTTCGTCATCCGTCTCTGGGTCCTCGTCACCAACCGCATCGTTAATATCATCTTCAATGTCCATGCCTTCCCCATCCTCATTGCCCACTACTTCCTGATCTTCAATCTTATCTTTGGCGTCCATGCCTTCCCCACACATTTGATTCCCATCATCTCCCGCCACCTTGTTGCCCACTCCTCCCCAGTCTTCAATCCTGTCCAGAGTGGTTGTCCCCTCTTTTTCGGTGATACCAGGGTTTGCGCCCACTGCTCCCTCATCACCCATCCCATCCTTTTCGGTGACACCAGGGCCTCCACCCACCACTCCCTTATCACCCATCCCATCCTTTTCGGCGATCCCAGGGTTTCCGCCCACTGCTCCATCATCACCCATCCCATCCTCGTCATCTACCATGTCCTCCCCATCCATCGCTCTCCCATCTCCGATATTGCCCTTGTTCATGCTATCTGCCCTGAAACTCTCGCCCGTGGCTTCGTCATTGCTCATCTCTTCCCCACCACCTGCTAGTGGTTGAATGGGGAGAGTTGTTGACAAGCTGATCGGCTGCGGATTAGGAGCTGGCCATTGCTCTGGTAGGCTTCCTTCTAAGTCAAGAAGGTCAAGGGATTCGCGTACACTGATATCAGAAGATAAGCTCTCTTTGAAAGTAATTAGGATAATTGGTGAAACAGAGCATTCATTGACACACCGGTTTTTAGCCAAGTCCTTTCAGATTGTGACAAAGTGTTTAGCTCGTTCCAAGGAACAGCATTGAAAAACCCATCCAGGGCACTTTGCGTGTTGACATCATCCATAGCAATATGTAACAATACTTTCCATAGCTCCTGCTCGACAACAAGGAGGAGAGCAGGCTGTTGATTGCCATAAGCTTTCCAGGTCTGATAAAAGATGTGTTTGAACATTAAAAAGGAGCAGAAAAAAGTCATACAAGAATTAAAGAATGGCGGTGCCAATCGTATTTTTCCAGACGGGTTGTTAGAAGAAGATATAGAGGTGAGATGAACAGCGCAAGATGAAGGGGGAGTCTGAAGCGCTGTATATTCCTGACACCCTTCATGATGCTGTCGAGCACCGTGGTCCTGGGATGTTTCCGATTCAGAAATCTACTAGGTTCAATGGGTATAGACCCTTACGGCAACTGTAGGTCTTCCAAAAATGTTTTGAGATTTGAAGGCATGTCAAGATTTCCCTGGTAAGTTCCCAGACAAAAATAAGGAGGGGGAAGTTGAATGGATGGGGAAAAATACCTTGACAAGATGGCGGAGATACAGGGCGGCCAATTGTATGTTAACCAAAATAGAAGAGGCTTCAGAGATGTCCAGCATCTGCGCCAGGGAGCAGGCAAGATGATCTGGTGATGTTTCAGGCAATAATGGAGGAGGATCTACCCCACGTGCGGTGGAAGCCTGTGCATTTCAGAGGAGTTGGGTCCAATCGACCACGTTCTCCCAAGGCTGGAATTTAACGATGAAATTCAGAACTAAGTAGTAAGTATACCACTCACCCGGTTTGGGCTCCTTCCAATTTGCTGCCGCCGCTGGTGGCATGGTACTGTAGCGATTGAGTGGCAATTCCTAGGTGCATAAATCCATGCGATGATGTCTACAACTCTGAGAGCTGTCAGAGTGCGAACAAGGTAAGGTGTAACAGTGGCAGGTTGCCCCTGGTTTTCTACAAATGATGATACCATTAGTACTAAAAGTCCCAGCCGTGAGCAACACATTCTTACCGTCAGGCCTAGTGGTACCTTGCTCATCTGCAACGCGCAACAAGGCAAAGGTGGCCGGATCTGCTTGTACCTCCCAGTCCTCTATATTCTCTAGTTTCTCTAGCAAAGCTTTGCATTTTGATGTGACGGAGATATCGCAGAGGTTGGACTGTAATATTATACAACCAGTACGCCATGGCAAAGACGCGAGTAGTTGTGAAGAACTACGGTTGAACTTCGTTGTCCGAGGCGCCGCGACAGTCGTTGTTCGAACAACGTCCATATTTCTCGTCGGGAGTACTACGTCCGGCCGCCAAAGGGGGTGGGCTAGTAAGGTGGTGGGTTGGAAAAGTAAGAGAGAGGTCGAGCAAGGTCCAAAATGTAGTAAAAAGACACTCTGATTGACTTTACTATGATAGGTACGAATTACCCCAATCTGACGGCCTATTGATGCGATCATGAGAAAAAAACTAATTCTATTGCATAGAAAACGTAGTAATACTCTAAAGTTACCTTAGCATGCAACAAGTTGAAATATGAACTTGAGATGGTTGCTTTTCAACGGGCGAGTTGCGTGTAGGACGAAGGCAAGGGGGCTGGAGAAAAGAAGAAGTTACATAATACCGCCGCACCGTATCGCCCGACTGCGCATCATCGATGAAAAGAATCACATCGTCCATTGTGACTGCTGCATTAGCAAAGAGCAAAGAGCCACTACGAGAGACAATTAACTATGCAAAACAGGCTAATGGATGCTATACATACCAGGGTTATAGTCGATATCAGAACCACGAAGATTAGATAGCCAGGCCATCGGCTTTCTGCTTCTCCATCTCTTCATGCAATTGCGCAATCTTGCCAAAGTGCGGCCAGCCTGAAGGCAGGCATTTCCCCCAGACAACATCCACGATATTCTCCTTCAGCGAAACAAGTTCTGAATTTTTGGGTGCTAGTTGTTTTGTTAGAGATTCGGCCTCCGCTGCTCAAGAGTCTCGATTGGAATGGAAGTACGGTGCGGCTTGGGCAAAGCAATATACATACTATGAGGGTTGCATCGATGCTAATCCGGGTGGGGGACTCCAAGTTCTTCAAGGGCGTTATTTATCTGATTATCTAGCAGGACCATCCGCGGCACACCTTGTAGAGAAAATGTTGCGATATAGGAACATCTAAAGGATGGCTTGGACGAACGGAATATCTGATAGGTGGGAGTGAGACATACCTGGAGGCCTTGCTTCATCATCTCCCGATTCCTATACATTCATGGGACCGTTTCTCAGCCTGAAGACAGTAGCGTCGATTCATTAAGAGGTAAGCCTTGTCTATAGTGATGACAGCATATCCTGTAAGTCAAGAAACCATTAGCGAGAGCTCGGGATAAACTGTCTAAAACTCACCTGCTGGGCCATCGAACCCTGAGATGAAAGCTCTCCGCTGATCACAATTCGCCAGATACTCGCTCGAATCCGCCAAGGGTTTGCAAGCTTTCGAAGGCAATCACAGCCATACGTTGATCTTCACAGCTTGCACCGTGTGATGCTTCATCAGCTTGCGAAGCTTACTAGCCCGGCATTCGGCGGTATTGACAATGTGAAATACATCTGCTCCCATGGTTGTACAGAATGTTGCTGTACATAGAAATGGTGGGAGCAGAGGCCGGCGATGTTTTCAGAAATTGGGACTAGTGTGGCCCAAAGGCGAAGCCTGCTGGCAGTCACATGCTCTCGTGCTCATGCTTTGGCGTGGATCCATTACGGTTACTCACAGGAAGTCGACGAGGCAGTGATAGCCTATGAAGGCTGAGGGCTGGAGAATTGGAATCGTATGGAGATGGTCTAGTCCAGCGACAAAGACAACTATTAGCTGTAGCGTCTGAGGCCGGAGTTTTGGTAGGAGGCTAATTCTCACCTCGTCAAAGAACTTCTTATGCCTCCATAAATCAGGCATCCATTCTCTAGGGCTATCCCAATTTGCCATTTTCATGTACCAATTCCGCATTGTTTGACGGAATTTGAAGGCGGATTCTTCTTTGATTGAGTCTTGGAGGAGATCTGTGTACTGAAGGCCAGGAGAAGGAGGCGTTTTGTGGACTCCGCTTCCGTGTTGAGCCTTCGCAGAAGATGACTGAGACTTAGAGGAGGATAGTCATATGGAAGGCGTGCTTTTGTGCCAGGCCAATGTTGATGATGTGCAAAAATGACGCGACTGAAGTGGCCGTTTGCGGTACAGCAGGTGATGATAACGAGCCGTTGTGTTTTGGACAAGAATCGAGACCCGGAAACTAACTACTATAAGGTCCCCCAGTGTCAATAAATTGATGCGCATAGGAGACAGTTGTATGCAGACATACTATGATTGTCGGAGGCAGGGGGTTGCATAGTCAGCAGCCACTGGCAGTAGGCTGTAGCTGACCTCCAGAACTCCCTCTCATACTCGTCCCTCTGCTCGGGTTTGAAGTTCGGTAGATATGTAATCACTTGGGGCCTTGTGTAAACTTCAAGTTAGGCGGTCTCCAGAGAGATGAAAGTGGTCGACAGACAGCAAGAATCAGAGCGAGTCGGAGTCCGACGAGTCCGATATATAGGTGTTTGGTCGTCGGTCACATCTTCAGCTGCGGCCCCTCCTTTCCACGATGATAACGACTAGGGCTGCGCACCGTCCGTCTGGACGGGAACGGCCGTCTACTGGACGGGTGGTAAACGGGTAAGTCTCGTCCGTCCCCCGTCCCGTCAGTGTTTCCTTTGGGATTTCGAGGAGGACGGTACGGGGACGGAGACGGCCGCCGTACAGGTGACGGTTGTCAACGGCTGTGTATCAATGCATGTAGTGATGCATGTAGTGATGACTATCTACAGCCTGTATCCAAGGGCTAACAAAGTACCAAGGATGACGGCTTGCAGCAAGATGAAGGCCCTAAAAACACAAAGTGAGGAGGGTAAGGCAACGGCACGACCATAACTCACACTGTCTGGAGGGCCTGTGCTGTTCAATTGTCCTTCATGCTCTGCATGTGCCTCAGCAGCACGATCTTGACTTGCATAGGAAGGGAGATCGTATATGGGCTCTATGTTCAACTGCATCAACATCCCAACATGCGCTGACAAAACTTGAGCCAAAACAAACCTGCCGTCTAGTATGCCTTGCATGTTCCTCCTTCATACCCTCCTCAAAAGAAGCAGCCACCTCCTTGTCATTCTTGGTGTCCACGAAGTCCCTCTTGTATGCAGCCATATCCTCCAGATTCCATTTCCGAACCTCGGATTCACGTAGCACGCCTCAAACTTATCAGCGGTGTGCGAGATGGTTTTAACGTTCTCGCCGGACTCTCACCATCGTGGTCCACTACAACTCCTGGCTAATGTATTGAACGGGGGCACTGGTGAAGAGTATGTTAGAGCCGCTTTCGCCATATTTAACTGGCACCGCACCTTTTGACCACCAATCAAGTTGATTCCCTTCTCCCCAGTCTCGAAAAACATTGAGATCGTGATCCAGACTACAAGCACAGTTAATTTCATGGAATTTGCAAAAAGTCTGTTTCCACTGCAAATTGACTGACCAAAATAAGCCTAGCTTCTCTTCGTTATGTTCCTGTACAAAGATCACATTTTACGAAGACTCAAGTTTCCAATACAAGGTGTTTGAGATGCATAAGCCCCAAATGCAATCTGTAGCAGCAACGTTAGTACAAGGTAAGTTTGCGAGAGGGAGGAGAAGCCGCACTGACCGGACTTGTCCGTGACCCTTAACACAGTCTCCCAGACAAAATCGCCGTCGACAGAAGGACAACACGCCTATTTCGGTGGAGGGGAACAGAAGGCTACATCGTTGACGTCGACTCTGATGTTGGCAGAGTAGAAAATTTTCCCACAGCATCGCCGTCCGTACCGTCCAGACGGCCGTCTATGTGACGGGAATAGACGGGTGCTATCCGTCCCGTCCACCGTCCTGTCAGAATCTTATCCCAAATTGAAACGGCGACAGGTAGAGCACCTGTCTAAACATCCCGTCGAACCGTCTTCAAGGACGGGTACACCCTAATAACGACGGTTCGCATTGAAACATGGCGTTTACAAGGTTAATCTCCCAGAATCAGATTGACCTTCCCATCCAACACTGTCACCACGCTCTTCAAGCTGTTGTCGTCAGTGAATATTTTTAGGTTGACATACTACTAGTACTACTAGTATGTGCGCTTCATCGCAGTTGCCCGTAAGTACTCCGGGCGGTCCCCACGTTAGAAGCACTTTACACTGTCACCTTGCCCTGCACACCAGTTCTGGATCATGCCCAATACTGGACGTTTCCCTTGGCTCAAGCGACGAGATTGGAAAAAGAAGATCGCGGATTGTACGGACCACCGAGGGGTTCAGAACCGCGTGCCGTAAAGTCGCCAGAAGGTCAACGAGTCATTGTTTCAGATACAGCTGAGGAAACGCCACGTGCGGTGACAAAATCCAGTGCGGTGAGTGGTCTGCTTGTGCCCTGTGAGCTCTAACGAGCAGTTTCATGCCCATAGACAGCTTCTGGAAACGTTCCAGCAATTGTTCTTACGACTACAGAGTACATAGCTCGCGGCGGGGAACAAGTTCTAATGCTGCTACAGGCTGCATCCAATGCTATCCCATACCATTGCAAAAAGAAACAATCGGAGCCGCGCTGAAAGCCATTGAACTATGCGAGGTTTGTCTCTTCTAGCCCCACCTTTGCAGGACATTTGCGAAGGGCTTTGAACAAATTTCAGGATGCATTGGCTGTTGAAGAGACAGCCAAGGAGCTGAAAGACAGAGCCAACCATCTCATGATCACCATCGTGGACCGCGTAGCATCCCAGAACGACATCAAAGGCAGCAAGACAGCTGTGAATGCCATGAAGGGCATGGAAGGGGACATCAGAGAATTCCTGGGGTTTGTCTTGTTTGAATTTGGCTTGAGATGGTCTGACGATCTTGTAGCACTCTCAAGACAACTTAAGGCAGTCGGTGGGCAGAGCTCATTGTTAATAGCAATATACAAAGGCGTGAACATGAAGAGGCTCGAAGATTGCGTGAACAGGCTGCCAACTGGCATGGAGGGATTCAAGGCATCTGAAGCTCCCCATCACAACACCTATGCTCAAGCGCCAAGCTTTCTCCGCCTACGAAGGCTTCAAACTCGCCTAGAAGGGATGGGCAATCCTATGCAACGCGTAGCCACAAGCCTGCTGGCGCTGACGATGTTGCACCGCCCTTGATCGCGTCCGCAATGGATGCAGCTTCGTGGTATGTGTACGGAGTGGGCGATATGAGGGGATCGTGAGCGGCCATGACTGCTTCTAGAGCTTCGGCATCGAATCGTGGTACGGAATTGAATTGGACCTCCCAACAGCAACCAATATGGCTTTAGTCCGTGAGCCCAGGTTCGTTCATTTTACTACTCTCAGGCTCTTTCCCCAACTTAGGAACTTAGAGTTGACTTAGAGGTCGATGACGTTATTGGGGACATAGTTGTTCTGGCAGCCTAACATATCACTACTGGGTTTGGTGTTCATGGCCACTAATTATTTTACGCTGCAGTTTTTCGTGAGGGATCGGTATATTATATATTACATGCAAGAGTGGGCAAGACTAGAAACTTTTCGGAGCCTGGTCACATGCTCCTGCTGGAAGCAGCCTGGTCACATGCACTTGCTGGCAGCAGCATGGTCACATGCGGATTTCAGCAGAGGCTAGAGTCGGATTCTGATGATGCAGTTTGCGATTTCCCCCTTTCTCCCCTCCCTGACATGTCTCTCTGTCAACATGCGGCTCTATGTGCCGAAGAACTTCACACCAACGTAGATGATGGGGAGTTTTTAAAGCTTCATTACCCAATTCTGGAGTTAAACGAAAGTTCGAACGACCAAGAAGTCCAGTCTATATTAAGCGAGGGAATTAGGTCGCTGCAACTCCGCGAATTCACTTTGAGATGATGTTGCGAGCTTTCACTTAATCGCCGCAGTCGGCTGACGACTTGTCTCTGAAATAGACGGGGATCGGTTCCGCTCACCGAGATGCAGGGTGAAGACTCTCATGCACCCTATTACTATTACTTCGATCAATGTTGCAATGCCATAACATCCTCAGCTTCAAGGATGCCGCGCCACACTAAACCCATGACCATCATTGAATTCACCTTTCAAAGTTGAACACCCCCGAATCTACTACACCATAATAACCTATCACAATGGTTGTGTTGAACGTCTTCCCACTATCAAGCTTCTTGTGATATTGTAGTTGGCCCAGCGAATTTTCATTGAAGGTGTTGGAGCGGTCATAGTATTGATGTCTACTAGAAATGAATCGGACTCAGGTAGCCAGCCGACTCAGATCGCCCTCATTCGAGGCATTCAAGGAGCAGTCACGGTATCGATACAACTTCCGATTACATCACCACTTTGCCTTGAATGATAAAAGGCAAGTTTTCATCGTTCCCACCTCCGCAACGAACTTACCTTGATATTTACCTATGTCAGACTCGGAACTTACAAATTTCGATCCATGCGTAATGGCATTTTCTGCCAGCACCTCGTCAACCGACCTGGATTCTCACTGGGGTAGCGCGGAATGGAAAGCCAACATGGTAAGTTATATATATATTATCTATACGATTATGCTAAATGAGCTAATTGGCTGCTTGTAGGAAAGGGATCAAGAGTACAGATTAGGAGACTCCCTCGTAAGTGGAAATTTCACGGCTAATCCTATTTTCTTTTAACTGTATTCAATCAGAGACGGTTTATGGGGATTAGCCATAATTCAATTGAGATCTTTGAGGCTGAGCTACCTGATCTGCTCATCCAGGCACTCGGAGACTGGGAGAATGGGCAGGATCAAACGACGGAGCGCGACACATTCATTGCCTACAAGCGAACCATGAGAGAACTTTGCACCCTCCTTTGGGGGTGTTCGCAAGCCGCACAAGTGTTGATGTTACTAAAGGGAATGTTTCCCTTAGGCACGTTTTTTGTACTGAATGCCGGGTGGAAAATTCTGCTCAGCTCTTCATGGCGACAACAAATTGTCACAAAATGTTTCACTCTAATTTCTCTATCAGAATTTTGTCCCATTCACATCGGACGCTTGGGGGCTGTGGCAGACCCGCAAGTGGAGGACAATGACCTACGCATGTACATCAACCACATTCTGGAACCTAAAGTGAGTTTGTTTTCTTTTGCGCCTAGTAGTAGAAATAGATTTAACTCGACTGGCTAGATCTTCGACCGGCTTGAAAGCATTGTCAAAAACCTGCGTCACCATTTCCACAGCGCCATTGAAACCCTCCCGCAATTTTCTGAATTAAAACAGCAATACGGACAATCTCGAGTGCGCATTCTCCGAGATTATCAAACCATTGGCACCGGCGTTCATAAAAACAAATATGATATCATAACGGGGGAAAAATCTCAGTTTTTCGCAGCAAACACACTCCGAAACGCGGTTGTCGTGATGTTGCAACACCACAGTGCTATAGATATAAAAGAAGCTATGATTGCTTGCGGCGAGGAAATCATGCCGATTTCTTCTCTGGTTATTCCCTCAACAATGGTATTTTTTTCACTAAATCCTTTCAATTTATTGCTTATATTTTTTTTATTTGCAGATGGAAGCCGAGCTTCAGTTCCAGTTGGGTCGCGGCTCAAGCGGACACCGCTTCATGCCAGAAGGAGCAGAGAGTCGTCTTTTGAAAGGGGAACATGAGGCTATGCTCTCACGACGCGACGATCTCGCAAAAGTCAAAAGGGGTCAGATGCAAAAACCCATCTACTTCACCATTCAGATTCGGACACTGTTACTCCTGACCATCGAGCTTCTAGGCCCATTTTCGGGTCAACTCCCTACTCTGCGCATTCGCCCTTGTGTGGAGTTTACCTCTGACTCATCGGAGGTACCATCGGATTCAGACATATCGGAGACGCGGAGTGCTACTGGTTCCAGTTTGATGTCGGAGCCTCGCGCGCCGTTTGTCGAAGACTCAGATGACAGTGGGCCATTCGTGGAGGACAGTAGTAGCCCTATTGACTCCCAGTCGGGGGCAAGGAGTTTCCCACTGCGGCCACGATAGTTCGGACTCTCACCCAGTGCGCTATTAGTAATACTCAACTTACCACACACCGAGTTACACGCCGACTCGTCACTGCTGGCTCTTGATCAAAATGGTACAGTATTAGAATGCTACGACTCACTTACACATTGAACTGCAATTTCCCAATGTATCACCACCGTGACCGGCTCGAAACAATATGAAATCCTAACGGTAGACGGATGACACAAAACTTTCTGCAGTGCTTTGCCGCAGCACGAACTTCTTTCTAAAATTGCTAGTACTACTATTTGAACTTGATTTAAACTGGGGGGCCCGAGATGTCACAACTTCTACCCCTTTCGGCCTGTCCCAGCGTCCGAAAATTTCTTACACAGACTCATTGTCCCAAGGCAGAGCCCTCGCACACACGGTCAGAAATTTAAAATGCCATAGTGATGAAAAGAAATTTCCCTCGAAACTTGGAGGACGTTCCGGTATTCGAGATTCCGACCCTCAGACCCACAGTTCGGAGTCTGGACAGTCCACGACAGTATTATTGACTTCTCATCTCCATGTGTTATAAGTGTTCGACAAAAATGAATGTAATTTATCTGGCAAAGAGAGATACTAGTAGTAGAAGGCTAAATGCGGAACGGCGGGACCGATGAGAACATCTGCATAGGCCCACCAGAACGACAGCCAAGGGCAGGACGACAACGAGACAAGGATGACAAGAAGGTGATAGGCCTCCTTGTGCTCGTGTCTCGTTGCCGTTCCTCTCTGAGTCACCCCGCACTTCGGCTTCCCCTCGCACCCCTGGCAACACACCGCCCCCGCCCCCATATACTTCGCCTTGCCTCGCCCCGCCGTCGCCATTTGTTGTTGCCCTCCGCGTCATTGGTGTTCGTCTGTTATCCTTGATGAAATGCGGTGAGTGTCATGAGCTCGTTGTAATGGATGAGGTTGACAATGGCGAGGCGACATGACGATGGGCGTTGCCAGTGGATGGGCGAGGAAGTTGGAGAGATGTGACGTTTGCACCCCCACAGAAACTTTGTCAGCCTCGC
Organism: Laccaria trichodermophora; assembly: GCA_018417955.1. NCBI lineage: Eukaryota > Fungi > Basidiomycota > Agaricomycetes > Agaricales > Hydnangiaceae > Laccaria > Laccaria trichodermophora. The sequence goes on from JACTVC010000034.1 coordinate 495,734, forward strand.
CCGACATGTGGCGCGGAGGGTCGGAATCTTTGGAATAAGTACTACTAGTAGAATCATAGAATCATAAATTGGCTGACTACATTACATAAGTAATTCAGGTACGAGTGGAATGTAAGTAAGTAAGTAAATTCAGGTAGACATAATTCGGACTGTAGATGAGGGGGAAACTGCGGATGCGATGAATGAGAGAGGAGATGGTAATTGTATTGTTGTAGAATTTCGGGTTTTTTGGTAAGGATTTGTTGTACGCCGGACGATTCCCCATATCCTAGCGACGAGCTTGATACACACAAAGTGCCATTGTGAGGCAAGGCGAGCTTTGAGATGGGCACTAGAAAGAGACGATTGAGACGATGGCTAGGTGATTCAGGTGATGGAACAGGGCCAGGAACCGGAGGTAATACTTTCTAGTACTCGGAAGGGATCACGTCCGGAATAGGCCTGAGTGTGACATCTCAGGTCCAGCTCAGACATGACAACTTGCGAAGTGCTGTAATTATTAATACGATCATCGGGCCACAACCGTTGCCACCAGGCTGGTGACACACTCTCCGTGACCCTCATCGGACTCTCCAACAACTCCGAGTCTGAGTTGTTTACATCCCACGTTCTTGAAGCTTGAAGCCCACCCATCCAAAATCCCGTTTCTCTGTATTCAATACTAGGCTGTCTTTCTCATTAACAAACTTCAGCCTCCAATGCATTCCATAGTTCCTAAAGTTGAGCGGCGCTCTTTACCAACTTCAAGTTCTTCCCGGAGAAGAAAACCCATACGAAATTCCCTCAATGAACCACTTTTTAAGTCCGCTTTGCCTGACTTACTCAAGGGCTTTTCCTCAAACTCATCGGTAGGTAGAACTTCCAGATATCATATTTTGTGCTTAACGCTTTTTCAAGCTCCCCCCACCGCCTCTCTCCTTAGACACGGATTCAGACTCTTCTTCTACAATCTTAGATTCTGCAGAGACGTATAGAACACTGCTGCCTCCAGCCTGGAGAAGAGGCACTCCACACACAACGGAATCCTTCGATCAACCACTTTTTCAGTCGGCTTTACCCACTTCAGTCACCCATTTTTGGGTACCTATGAGGTTATCCAATTCTTTGAATTAGGGAACCTTAGTGGTACCCCATTCCAGAGTGGTATGACCCTCATACCAATTCCATCATACCATGGTATGGATGCCACATACCATTCCACCTCATACCATACCATACCATTCCATTCCATACCATACCATACCATACCATACCATACCATTCCATACCATACCATTCCATACCATTCCATACCATACCATACCATACCATACCATACCATCATTCCATAGCTGTCACAGGGTGTCTGGGGTCCTTTTTACAAAATATGAAAATTATTTCTCCAGGCTGCAATACTGATCCATTGGGCTCCATTTTTTGTGGAATGGTTCTTCAGATTTCTTCTAACATTTTAAGCTACAAGTGGAGGCTATAGGATGAACTTGATCCTTTGAAAATTCACTTG